>CM042179.1:35971429-36058929 GCA_023376005.1 Doryteuthis pealeii
GCTCCAAACCGTGGAATCAAGTCAATGATTAAATGAAGACATTTTAGTCTAACTTCCCAAGCAGTATCCAGTAAGGCACGATCCAAGCCTTTAAAAATCGTCCAGGGATCTTCCCATGGCAAACGTCCACCATTTCTTTTTACAGTTAGTTGAAGTTGTTTCAAAGTTTCCAGTTTTTTAATGGAATTCTGATCATTTAAGTGATGCAAAACTTCATCTTGTTCCATGTTCTTCATAACGAAATCAGTGTAATCAGCACGTTATTTGGTAAAAAATATTTCTAGAAAATAAAATAAAATAAAGATGTTTTAAAACTTTAAAATAATATTTAAATCTTTCTCAAAAAAAAAAAAAAAAAATAGCAAAAGCTTTTATAAAAATGTTCTAGTGCTATTTTTATGGTTGACTAATGTTTAGGTACCACCAATTTTCCCTGTGAAATTTACCCCCCTATATTTCACACAATGAAACTTGCCTAAAGGTTAATATTATCTTGAAAATTTTTTGTCCATTCAAAAGAAGAAACATTAAAAAAAAACTCCTGATCATTTTTTTAAATTTTTTCAGCTTATGTTTACATTTTTGCACTGTTAAATCAATTGAAATTTAACGTTGCCAAAAACAAGTTATGACTAGAGGCTTTTTTAAAAATTCTATGAAAAATCAATTAATGGTTCGATTTTTATGAAAATTTCCATAATTACTTACCTTTTCATAAAAATATGTCTGAAATAGGTTTTTCCTAAAATATATTAGGGGAAATATTTTTTTACAAGCTCTAACTGCCCCCCATTTTATTTTATGAAATAGGAAAAAAATGAACCAACAAAAAACGATTTTTCCTTTTTTTCTATAAAGATAAGAGTATGAATAATTATATCAGAAGATTTTTATAAGTTTCTATGCAGGAGTTTTTTTAGTAAAAGAACCATGAATACAGAATTCTGCTAAAAATATCAATAAAGAAACTGACCCTGTTGTAATAAAAACAGATTGTTTTACTTATTTTTTCAAAATAACGGTCAGTAATTTTTCCCCAATTAGATAATTTGATCTTTGAATTAACTGTTTTTCTTTGTAACAACTCTTTATTTCTTTTTTGTGAGATTTTTTTTTTAAAGTTCAAAAATATTTACGTTGCTTCCTTCAATATGGCCTAAACTGATCATGTAACCTATTTTGGTGGTACCTAAAGGTCACAATAAAAAATAATCCAAGGTAGGAAAAATAATATGTTTGTAAGTAAATGTATAGTTTTCTAGTATCAAAAAGTGATTACTACTTTAATTATGATAAAAACAATTCTTTTTACAGTTAGTTGAAGTTGTTTCAAAGTTTCCAGTTTTTTTAACTATGGTGTTGTTTGTTAACCTTTAATTTATTCTTAATGTTTCAAGATAAAAATCTCTTCGACATAAGATTTCTGAAACTGAAGCTATTGTTACTTATTGTCCATTCTGCTTTGTGTCATATCTTCCAAATTCTCTGCATGCGTGTGTGTGTGTGTGTGTGTGTATGCGTGCGTGCGTGGTGGGAGGTTATGTGTGTGTGTCTGTTGAACAATGTGTGATTATCATTCCAGGTTTGGCCTACCCTTTTTGTTTTATTATTAGGCATTAGCTTGTTTGTTTATTTGTGTGTGTGTGTGTGTGTGTGTGTGTGTGTGTGTGTGTGTGTAATTTCTAGGCCCATCTGATTCTTTTTTCCCCCAATTTTATTACATTCACCTGTCGGTCTGTAGAAGGTTTTTGTGTGTTTGTGTGTGTGTTCTTAAAACCCAGTTGATTTTTTTAAATTATATATATTGTATATATATATATATATATATATATATATATTACCTTTATTTGTTTGCCATGTGTGTGTGTTTGTTGGATATAGCAAAAAAGATATATATATATAAAGCTTTTATAAAAATGGTCTAGTGCTATTTTTATGGTTGACTAATGTTGTAAGGTTACAGTAAGAAAAAATAATCCAAGGCAGTAAAATTAATATATTTGTAAGTAAATGTAAAGTTTTTCTAGTATCAAAAAGTGATTGCTACTTTAATTATGATAACAACTGTTGCTATAAACTTCTTCTAAGATTAATATTGCTAATTTATAACGTTGTAATTATTATTTCTTTTCTTTTTCTTAATAATAATAATAATAATAATAATAATAATAATAATAATGATGTTCTTTCTTTTGCTTTAATATGTATTAAGATATATCAATGTTTTATTACAATCTTCGTCTAATTTAAGTGTAAAAGTGACAAGTTAAATAACTTATAAATAATAATAATAATAATAATAATAATAATAATAATAATAATAATAATAATAATAATAATAATAATAATAATAATAATAATAATAATAATAATAATACAAAAGTCGACTTTCATTTAAGCAATCTCATACAATAATTAACTACACAATCAAAAGAGAAAAGCTTTAAAAAAATAAAAAAATAAAAAATTAAACAAACAAACAAAAAATAAATCCTATTTTTTAAAAGCTTAAAAAAAATCAATCCACTTACATTTTAGAGTTTAACAATAACTTGTCGAAGCAGGTAATCGTAAGAGGTTCTTTGAAATTTCATGTTGAACTTGAAAGAAGAAAAATAAAATAAAAAAAGGTCCATAATAATAATAAGAAAGTAAATATTTTAAGGGGAGGTGGTATGTCTCCTTTTTTCCTTAACGCCAAATGGAGGATCTATGAAAATCCGTTGCTAATGTCAACAACGTTCAAAAATTATTACAAGCCGACATTTTTCATTTATATTAAAACTTTCTTCATTTTATAATAATTATTATTTACTTATTATTTTTTTAAGACAAACTTTCTCTCATATATTATTATTTCACTTTAGTTTTTTTGTTTTGTTTTGTTTTCTTAATTACTTCTTTCATAATTTCTTTCACTCTCTTGTTGTTTCTCTGTCCTACCCTCTCTATCTCTCTTACTCTCTCTCTCTTTCTCTCTCTATTTGATTCACCTTTTCCTTTTCTTTTCTTTGTTGTGCGTGTGTGTGTCAGCAGATTCCTTCTAAAAAGATATTATTTTGAACCACCCTTTTTCTTTTGCCACCACCAGCAGAGGGACCGTCTTCGGCCATGGGTGCCCTGTCTGAGCTGTGAACGTAGGCATGAGCGTAGTAAACAACAAGGTCGAACCTGGGCCGCATGACGACCGTACCACAACAACGATGAAGATGGCGACACAACAAACAACACGACAACCACCGCCGTGGGTACGGGTCACGTGATGACGCTTTTCTCTCGATCGACGCCAAGGGGAGATTACTCTAACTAGAACATTTTTTTAAATTAATGGATTAAAATAATAACAGGTTGTTGTTAGATGACGACACACTCCAGAACAACTTTTATGTCAAGCCAAGCTATAATATCGTCAACTAATTGTTATGCACAAATATTATTTTAACCATTAATTAATATTTATACACACTTTTATTATAATCTAATCTTTTTTTTTAATTTTGTAAATTTTACTATGATATTCACTAACAAATAAATAGATTAAAAAAAATAACAGTTGTCAGATGACGACACACTCAAGAACAATTTTTTACCAAGCTAAGCTATCGTCAACTAATTGTTACGCACAAATATCATTTTGACCATTCATTAATATTTGTACTCACTTTTATTATAATCTAATCTAATCTAATCTAATCTAATCTTATTTTTCAATTTTGTAAATTTTACTATGATCAGTGATCATAGTAAAATTGATCACTGACAGATTTTATCTAAAGAAGAAAAAATTGCATTTTTGCGTGATTAAAATTAATCCGAATATTTCAGATTTCAAATTTGAATTTAATTTTTAGAAAATAATTTTTATTTTCTTAAAGCATTTTATTAAGTCCATTAAATTTTACATTTACTCACATTTCAACTTCTTTCTTTTTTCAATCATTTCTTTAAAACTTTTAATGTTAGTTGTTTAGTCATTACAGGCTAGTGAACAATCTGCCACCAGGTAAACTTCAAAGTAACTTAGTTGCTGATATAAACATAGGTATAAGTAACTGAAGTTAAATACTTTTTTTTTTTTTATTAATATAAGCCTTTTCTCTCATACGTAAACTCTGAATTGCTTTTTTTTAATTCAAAATAATTAAGTTTTCAGTGTACAAAGTTAATTTACTTATTTTATCCAGATATAATATGGGGGAGATTTTATATTAAGAAAAATAAATAAAACACCTTTTTTATTTTATTTTTCTTTCTTGTTGTTAAGTGGGCGTTTCGTCTACTCTTTTTTTTTTTTCAAGCAAAAAAAAAAAAAAAAAAAAAGAAAAGCCAATCAAAGAATAAAATCGCAAATTTCAATCTCACAGATGTATTTTCATTTTAAAATCTTTTTGTTTTAGACATGATTTGAATGGTTAAGAAATTTATTGTATTGTTTTATGATCTGCGCAATCCAGTTTATACTATTTTATTACTTGAATAATTTATATTATTATATTTGTTTTATTATAAAACCATTATTAAAACCATAAGTATTAATGTGAAAAACCGTTTTAAAGTTGGTATATTTTGGATGTATTTTGATATATGGATTTCAATTTCAGTTATCGTATTTTACAAGGGACATTTTTTACTTCACACCGATCAATAAAAAAGAAAATTCTGCATTAAATTTATTGAACCGTCTTACTTTTTATTCTTTCTCTCTCTATTTTTTTTTTTTTTTTTAATGATATTCACTGGTCCAAAGAAAAGTTTGGCGTTATTCGTAGAATTGCGCCCGGTCTCCTGCCTTTAAAACGCTAGGCGGTGATAGCTGAGAAAAACAACCCACCCTAAATAAAATAAAAATACAAAAAAAATTTTTTTGATTTTTTATTTGTAATTGATTGTCGAAAAAAAATGAAAATACCGAAAAAAAAAGAAGATATTTGTTAGCGGATTGAAGGCGTTTTTTCAGGCCACTTAACTATGACCCTCCCCCTTATTTTTAGGGGGCAAAATATTGGTCGAGTTATATGTAATTGAAACTAATTACAGTATAAATAAAAAGACGAAAGACCGAAGGTGTGAATGGGAAAAAATTAAATGAGCGATTTTGGTAGAAAATAAGTACTGAAAATTAATTTTTTTTAAATAACTAAAAAAAAATTTTTAGAGAGTTTTTTTTTTACTCTGTTGTTCATGAAATAAAATTTTCTTTAAGATTTTCAGTGAAAAAATTATACATCAGTATTTGTTCTGTATGTATGTCCAATCTACCGTGTCACATTTAGCCCCCCCACACACACACACACTATATTTAACACAATGAAACTTGAATAAAGGTTGATATTATCTTCAAAATTTTTGAAGCGTTCAAAAGAAGAAACACTAAAATAAAAAACACCTGATGATTTTTTTTTTAAATTTCAGTTTACGGAAATAATGAAAATTATGAACGAAAACAATGTTTACATTTTCACACCATTAAATCAATTGAAATTTAACGCAGCCAAAAACAAATTATGAATACCGGCTTTTTAAAAAATTCGATAAAAAATCAACTAACAGTCAAATTTTCACAAAAATCTTTGTAATTGTTCACCTGTTGATGAAATTATGTTTAAAATAGGTTTTTCCTAAAAATATATTAGGGGAGATATTTTTTTTTTTACGAGGTCAAAATCACCCCCTCCCACCCTATTTTATTTTATGAAATATGAAAAAATGAACCGTTAAAAAACGATTTTTAAATCTTTTTCTATAAAGATAAGAGTCTGAATAATTATAGAAGATTTTTTAAAGTTTCTATACGGCATGTTTTTATAATAAAAAAAAACATATTCAGAATTCTGCTAAAACATGTCATAAGTGTTACGTGTGTATATGTTGGAGAAGAAGTAGAAACAACACAGAGCAAAAGCTAACGTGACTTTTATTGTACATACAGGAAGTGGGGTCTCCTCATCAGTTAAGAGTTAACCCTGTCAGGGGACTTAATATGGAGAGCTGAATGTATATGTGCGTATTATTTATACACGTAGCAATAAGGGTCAGGATGTTGGAGGCTGTGATTTGTAGCACCTGGATGGAGTGTGATCATATGCTTTATTAACATGGTATGAAGTGAAGGTTGGCAGAGATAAAATTTGGAGGTGGTGAGAGACCATTCTGATTCTTTTCAGGCAAGACGCTTATGGAACGGGGTTGATGACTGCTGTAATATTTTTGCTAGTGGAAAGACTTTGTTGGCAGACATTTGTAGTTGGGAAATCAATTTTCAATACTTGATTGGATGACCACTTAAGCAACAGTAGGTACTGTAAGCAACTTGAGTCTTTTGTTCATCAAAATGACTTGATTCGGCACAAGGTGATTAATCATCTTAACAACAGCAACCTTGAGCACCTTTTTGATCTCCATGTTTCTAACATACGTGGGCATGACTACAAAGTCAGAAAACAGCATTACTCACATGACTTTTGGGAACATCTTTTCATGCTCAGAGTTGCCGAGGCATGGAATAATCTGACTGCATCCGTTGTGGGCTGCCGAAACACTGCATCTTTCAAAGCCTCTATGCTTCCTATAGACTGCCAACACTATACTTGATACCCTTCTCCATACACATGTGCACACACGCGCACATACGTGTATATTATTACTGTACGCTATTCATGTTCCTGACACTAATACATTATTCTGTGTACTAGACATGAGACTTTGATGAGTTGTGGTGCACCTGAGCACTGTACACATACATGTATATTATTACTGTACGCTATTCATGTTCCTGACACTAATACATTATTCTGTGTACTAGACATGAGACTTTGATGAGTTGTGGTGCACCTGAGCACTGTACACATACATGTATATTATTACTGTACGCTATTCATGTTCCTGACACTAATACATTATTCTATGTACTATATATGAGACTTTGATGAGTTGTGGTGCACCTGAGCACTGTATACATACATGTATATTATTACTGTATGCTATTCATGTTCCTGACACTAATACATTATTCTGTGTACTAGACATGATACTTTGATGAGTTGTGGTGCACCTGAGCTCTGTACACATACATGTATATTATTACTGTATGCTATTCATGTTCCTCACACTAATACATTATTCTGTGTACTAGACATGAGACTTTGATGAGTTGTGCTGCACCTGAGCACTGTACACAATAAATTTCATTATTATTATCATTATTATTAAATAATCTGAAAGAGAGTTGATATGCTGTAAAATAAAACAACCAACCAAAATCAATTACCCGAATCAGTTTTTTTTTCATACATCATTCTTGAATTCTACACTACATTACAAAATGAATAGTCTAACTTATTCAGTATGTAACACTAGTCTTTTTTTTTTTCATACATTTTGAATTCTACATTACAAATCCTGAAAGAAGCTACAGTTCACATAGCACTAATACCCTTGGGAAAGGTATGAATCAAACCACTCTCCCTCCAACTATGGGTAAATAGTTGGGCAGACTGGAATCATTAACCTTGGTTTGGCAACTAATCTAGAAGGAAAACTGAATTCAAACCTGTTAAACTCCACTTAGGGTGGTCACTACCAGAATAGACTCAGTCCTAATTAGTGATCTATTTCACTAGTAATTTATAATGTGTTTCCTAGTCAGAAGCTCTACCGACTGGGCTAAACCGACTCTGCTAATAATGAGACTCAATATTTGGCACCTATTGTAATTATGTCTTTGATTCTGGTTTATAAAAACAACAAAACTGGTGTTAAGTCTTTGACCAAGAACAGGTAATGGGTTGTACTTATCTTAGTACGTCCAGTATACACACAAGTGAGCCCTGTCAGCTGGGGCTTTAGAATACACCAAACGCACCTCTGCAGAGGGATAAGAACCCCCCAATGAGGCCATGGGTGGTGACCCGTGATGCTTAAGGACGGAATCCTGGTGGATGAGCAGTCCATGACATGCAACGCTCCATTTAGATCGTTGCTTAGGCTAGATCTGGTAATTTCAAGCCCTAGCACCTATATGATTGTCTCTTATGCCAAGCCCCAACCGTTTTTATCATATGGGTGCTAGAAGGCGGTGGCTGAAGGTCTTCATGTCCTGGGAATGACGTTCAACTCTCTGATGGTGAGGTTCCAGTTTTGGATATTTGGGGAATGTGGAGCACGCCTTCATCACCATTACTCCCAGGTCTACTCTGATCTGGAGTGGGAGTACCTGTCAGGGTCTCATCTATGGGTTAAATAATAATAATAATAATAATAATAAATAAACAAAATTGATTATCCATTAAGAATGAATTTATTTCAAAACTTTATCGGAATTAAATGACCCACTGAGGTTGATTGAGCATTAAATGACCCAAAAAGTATTGATATATTGTAAAACAAAACAACCCACAAGATCATCAAAGTTAAGCAGCAATGAGCCTGTTCAATACTTAATTGGGTGACCACTTAAGCAACAGCATGTACTGTAAGCAACCCGATTCCTTTGTTTATAAAAATGACTTGATTCAGCATTAAATTGACACAGAAAGGGTTATAATAGTCACACTGAAAGTAACGGTTTTTGCTAGATCACTGAAGTTAAGCAGCAATGAACATGTTCAGTACTAAATAGGGTGACCTCTTAAGCAATAGCATGTACTGTAAGTAACCAGTGTCCTTTGCTTATCAAAAAATGGCTTGATTCAGCATTAAATGGCCCGAAAAGAGTTGATAAGCTGTAAAACAAAATAACCCACAAGATCACCAAAGTTAAGCAGTGATGAACCTTTTCAATATCTAATTGGGTGATCACTTAAGCAACAGCAGGTACTGTAAGCAACCTGAGTTACACTGGATGGAAGTTTATTATTGGTCGTAATGTTGATGTTTAAACGTTTTGGTTTATATAAAAACCTTCTTCAGGACAATATGAAATAAGTAAAGGAAAAAAGATTTTTGTTGGTAAAATATTGATGGATGCTTTTGAATGAGTTGAATTTAGAAATAACATCCCATGTTTGTCTACACTTCTCCACATACTGTCAGATTAATTTCACAATGTGCATGTATGCTTAAGTGTGTGCGTGTATCCTGTGGGTTCACTGCATTACGAAGTCCTGCGCAGCGGATTACCCGGTGTGCGGTGATTCCCGATTTTGTTGGTGCACGTGAGGGGCTAGTATATTGTGGGACAAGTGTTTTGGTCGAGGCGTGAGGCGACGAATGTGGGCTCGGTGAACCCAGTCGGTTTCACCCTTTTCGTTTCTCACTTGAATCACCATGTCGTTTGTTTTTAACATTTCAAAGGTCCCAATCCAATTCAAGTGAGATGAATGTGCAATGGTAGACTGAGGACGGTGTAATAGCACTATATCGCCAACCTGTATTGGATCCTTGAATACCAGCTGGTTCAGCCTAGCATTTGATTTGTGGTCCACTTCGTTGTTTGCCAGGGCGACACGCCGATGGACTTGCCTCAATAGAGCATTGATCTGCATGCCATATGCCGTGGGGCTTTGGTTTGTGTAGCAGTTTGGGCAAACCGATGTTGGGTTGACGGCCAGTGATCACATAGTGTGGTGCTGTTAATTGTCGCGTTTATGGATGAGATGACGGATTCGAGTACATCTGTCCATTCACAATTTCGGTCTTCGCACAGCATGAAGAGAGCATTCTTTATTGTACGGTGTTGCCTCTCGATATTACCCGAACTCTGCGGCCGCCAGGGCCAGTGCAGCTCCTGCGTAATTGACATCAGCTCGCAAAATGTCATATCTCTCTCATGTGAAGTGGGTCCCGCGGTCAGAGGATACGATTCGTGGTATTTCCCGGTGACAAAGGAAAAAACTGTATAGTCCTCGAGCGGCGTCGATGGCCCGGTCTCTCGCACAAGGTACGACCATGAGATGACGACTGAAACTGTCAAGGATGGTGAGGATGTAACGTTTTCCTCTCGAGACGGGCATTGTCACGAAGTCGACGTAGATTATGTCGAACGGCTTTTCTCCACGTTTACATTGCCATAGTTTCCCTTTCGTTTGGCACAAACTTCACAAGATTCGACGTATGTTTCGATGTCGCGGTTCTTGAATTCCCACCCATAGCTGGCTAAGTGGGCGCGCATACGAGTGACACCTGAGTGGTTGATACAGTCGTGGGCCTGATATAGGATTTTTTTTCGAAGTCTGTATGGCACAACTAGCCTCAGGGAATGTGTACTGTCTCTAATCATCAAGACGGCGGGTTCTAGGTAAAATTTATTTAAGTGTTTTTGGTAAAGGGATGTTCGATGGTCGTCAGGATCCATACGAAATCCCTTGCTTAAATCGTTTGCTTGAATGGCTCTAATGATTTCTGAGAGTAAATTATCCGTTAATTGTTCCGCTGCTATGTTGAGGTGATCGCAATTCTTCTCGGTTGTAGGCCATTGATATCACCCAGACACCATGACGGGTTATAAATATGGAGATCGGATCCCTCTATTTTGAATACTCCCCCCCCCACCCGGCGTAGGGTCGGCCGTCATTTTAACCCTTTTTTGTCCATGGCTTCTGCTGAGCATGTCGGCCCAAACATTTGATTCTCCCTCAACGAATTCCAGGGCGAATTTGTAGCAGGAAATCTCTTCTTGCCAACGACGTATCTTGGCATTATTGAATTACCGCTAGTCCAAGTAGGTTAATGATCTGTGGTCGGTGAAAATGACAAAGGGGCGATTGCACAGGAAATAATCAAATTTAGCAATCGCCTATTTTATTGCATATGCCTCCCTTCCGCTGTGGACCAGTTCTGTTCTGTGGTGTTGAAAGTGTGTGAGGCGACAGCTATAATTTTTTTCTTTCCATTGTCCGCCTCCTGCATTAAGATGGCACCACAGGCCACGTCGCTGGCATCGGTGGTAAGAGTGAACAGTTGGGAAAAGTCTGGAAACGTGATGATCGGTGGTGAAGAGAGTCGAGTTTTTAATGTTCGGAACGCCTTGTCGGCTTCCTCCGTCCATATGAATGCCTTATTTGTTTTGTTTAGCTCGTGTATGGGACTCATAAGGTTGGAGAACGTGTCAGATCTTATCTGTTCGTGCAGGCCAGTCTCCAGGAATTGCCTGATCCATACTAATCGGCCGATAAGGTTTTGTAGCGCCTTTTTGATGTTGGGGGTTGCATTTCCTTGATGGCACGAACGTATTCTGGATCGGCCTTGAATCCAACTCTAGTTACTATCCGCCCAAGGTATTTTGCCTCAGTGGCAAGGAAAGTGCATTTCTCGGGATTGAGTTTGAGTCCGAATTTGCGAAGGGCAGTGAAGAGCTGCTCTAGTGCGAGTATGTGTTCCTCAAATGTCTTAGCATGGACCAGATTGTCGTCGATATAGGAGGATATGTCCGAGCGAGATGAAACGGTCGCCAGGGCTTCTGCTATGCATCGAGAGAAGATTTGTCTGGCCGACGTGAGGCCAAAAGCCAGCCGCGTGTATTGGTAACATTTGTCCTTCCATGTGAACGCCGTTTTGTAGCAATCGCGTTCATCGATTTGTATTTGCCAATACCCGCTGCGGAGGCCGAGAGTGACAAAGTATTTATTGCCTTCCCTGATCCTGTGGAATAGTTGGTCGATCCTTAGCATGGGGTATGGGTCGAGATCGATCAATACCTTATTGATGGTCCTTTTAAAATTTGCAACGACTCGAATTGTTCCATTTTTCTTACGCACGGCGAATACCGGACTGTGTAAACCCTTAGGGTCGTGGCAAGGTTCAATTATTCCTTCAGAGGCCATGCGGTTGATCTTGTCGTCGACATCGACTTCTAGTGCCTGGGCTATCGCGTGTTGCCTTTGGCTGCGCGATTGACCATTGGTTGGTATGCGAACGGACTTGACGAAAGTACCTTTATACCTGTTTTGCGTACCGAGGATATCGATGTATCGAAGAAGTAGGTTCGTTACACCTTCTAGTTCGTCGCGGTTAGGGTGGTTTGGGAGTGATAGCCTTGTATTTCGTTTTAGCCAGCGCAATTTTTTCTTCCAGTGTCTGGTAGAGAAGCACTGGTGTTGCTGTCGGCCGTCTTTTGCTGCTGCTAATAGTTTGAGCCCCACAGGGTTGTTGAGTGTGCCGATGTGGTCGTGTGCTCGTATTAGCGGGGTTGTGTGCGTCGCAAGACCCGATGAAATGGTTCGTCTGAACTCGACAGTTGCATCTTGGTTGTTGATTGTATAGGAGTCGAGTGTGTTGTGACCGAGGATATTTTGACCGATCTGGATCGGTGTAGACTGGGCTGTCACCAACACGTTGATTTCTCCGAAAATGGGCGAGTTAGGGTTGCCGATAGTAATGTCACAGTTTAGTTCTCCAATGGCAGTGATACTGCCGTTGATCCCTTTTATGTGAACGTCGGAACGGGTCGTGTTTTCTAGCTTCTTTGGGCAGTTGAGAGATTGGCACAATGCAAGTGGAGCATCCAGAGTCCAGCATTGCTGCACCGGAGAATGTGGTGCCTTCGACGGTGAAGGTAGAATTGACGAGCGGTGATCTCTGCGCGGAAGGTCTCTGGGGGTTGTGTATGTGATGGCGAGTGTGGGAGAACCGAGAACTCATTTTTTATCTATTCAACTGATATCTGGGATCCTAATAGGTACCAAACCTGTAAGTAATGGCAATGAAGGGATACTCCGCACCCACCGGTGCTCCAAAATTGGAACCTCACCACTGGATACTTTTAGCCTCATACCCAGGACACTGACATACTTAGTCACTGCCTTCAGGTATATATTTAATAAAAAGGGTTGGGAGATTGCCATATGAGCAATACAGTCGGGACAATCCTATAGGTAGTAGGGCTTAATGTGTCCAGTTGATTGATCGGAGGAGGCTTCTCTAACCGCCTGTCTAGCCCAATTAAGGCCAAAGTCGAGTGCTGCATGTTATAGACTGCTCAGCAACCAGAGTTCTGTCCTTGAGCATCACAGGTTACAAATCATAATGAACAATGGCCCAATTGGGGAGCTAAGAACCCTTGTAAAGCAAAGAACAGAGTGTCTTCAAAAAAATACTGAATGCCGCTGTGGTTATTTCCTATAACTCCAACATAAACAAAGGGGAACCACTCTTGACTGATAAATTATTTATTCATTTTCCCATTAAACTAACCCTAAACCCTAACCCCGTCTTCTTTTTTCCTAGTAGATCAATAAATAAATGAATAATTTATCAGTCAAGAATGGTTCCCCTTTGTTTATGTTGGACTTATAGGAAATAACCATTATTTATGTCCTATTTTAACTAAATAGTTAAATTAGGAAAATTTAGCAATGAAAGATGGGAGTGATGGAAGAGTAAGTTTCAGTTGTTCTATTTTTCGATTATACCCCCTTTGTTTCAAATTTTTTAAATCTGCATTCTTATTTAGTTTCATTAGCCTTTCGAATTTGATATAATATTTACTACATTAAAACTTAAATATTTGCATATATATATATATATATATATATATATATATATATATATATATATTATATACACACACACACACACACACACACACACACACACACACACATATATATATATACATATATATATATATGTATATATATACACTTGGTTTGAAAACCACATAGGCCAGAAAATGTATGTTACTATGCACCGTTAACTTTATGTCTTCACAACCCTAACTTAGAGGTGTGTGTGTGTGGGGGGGGGGTAGGTGAGAAAAGTCACATATTTTAGATATGAATAGATAATTTATTACTTTTGATAAATTATTACAAATTTAGATAAATCAACATCTCAGCAGATTACAAGGGAGATAATTCTATTTATATTTTCAACATTTAAAATTTATAAGTTGATCATAATTGTCTCAATATTTTGCACAGATATACATCAACTGCAGTTTTCTTCTAATATTTTGAATAGGAATTATCTTAAGTTAATAAATTATTAATACTTTTTTTTCTTTTAAATACGTGCACTGTAGTAATTTAAAGGAAAACCCGAATTACTAAGGGAGGTAACTCCTGTTTTCTTTCGGATTTAACCAGCAAGCAGATCACGAATTATATATTAAATCACATAATATCCGCAGAAATAACGGTAATATTTACGTATGTAACGATTATACAGGTATTTTTTTTAATGAGTTTTATCTAAAAACAAAACAAAAAAAATAACCTGTTTTATGAAATTTTAATTATTTAAAATTCAAAGCAACTTAATTTGGCCAAATTATTTTAAAAAGCAAAGTTCTGTGCACAATTTCAATTTAATTGTAAATGGGTAAAGTACATGGAGTGGCCTATAATGAATAACCGGACAGAGAGGAAGTTTATCCCCTTTTTGCTAGTGTTAGACCAAATTTTATGTATGCATGTATGTGTGTGTGTATGTGTGTGTATGTGTATGTATGTATATATGTATATTTATGTATATATATATATATATATATATATGTATGTATGTGTGTATGTATATGTACATATGTGTGTAATTTTTGTGTAATGGGGATAATTTAATTTACTATTTTGTATTATATATATATATATATATATATATATATATATATATATATATATATATATGTGTGTGTGTGTGTGTGTGTGTGTGTGTGTGTGTATTTGTGAATAAAAAGGCCTTAAATACCATGGGTATCGTGGTTAGGGACCATTTCTACTCGTGGGTATCTAGGGCCCACAAGCTTCTTTAGACCACGTATATCTTTTATTTAGACGTGGTCTGAAGAAGCTTGTGGGCCCTATATACCCACGAGTGGAAATGGTTCCTAACCACGATACCCATGGTATTTAAGGCCTTTTTATTCATAAATAACTTTGCTCTGTACAATAATTATACATTGCTCTGTACAATAATTAAACATTGAGTTCTCATACGGAACCTGAACTCTACAACAAACTACTAGTAGAGAATAGGACCAGCCTAGAATCACCTTGTACCAAGAAACTTGGTACCACACCAAAGTATATATATATATGTATGTATGTATGTATGTGTATGTGTATATATATTTATTTATATGACGGAGAACGAAAAAGAGCAAGACATTGTCTTGCCTGCCGGGATCGAACCCGCGTCCTCCCGCATGCAAAAACAGATGCGAATTAGGCACTGGACGGACGCGAAGTGCCAGGATGTTACGGTAAATACGTACATAAATAACATGTGAGTCGAGCGCTGGGCAGTGAGGAGTTGCAGTAGCAGGTTGACTGACGCGAACGCCCGAGTAAAGAAATGTGATTTTGAACTGCTAAAAATTATTTCGACTACGGTGACGGATTTTGCAGCTGCTAAACGAAAACGAAGAATGTATTGGCCAGGGGAAGGTTTGGCTTGCTGGAAGACTGTGGACTCGCTTGTTTTTGCCCCCCCCCCCTCTCGGCGGGAGCTTGTTGATACGAACATCTATTTCCCCCATCTATTTCCCCCCCTTCCATATTTATTTTTTATCAATCTTTTTTTATCAATCTATATGTATTTATTATTATATTTTATTATTTTATTATGTTTTATTATTAATTATTTTTTATTTATTATTTATTTATTTGTTTGGTTTTCTTATTCAAATTTATTCAGATTTATTTTGTTTTGAATTACACTTAGACTAAGTAGATGTTAATACTACCTCTCCTTGATGGATTTAAACATTTTTAATATAGTCTAGACATTTATTCTATTTTTGCTATCTTAGATATTAAATCAAACATATACATTTTGAATATATCCTGTTTCAAAAGATACACTGTATCCTCTTCTTAAATTGTAAACTCATATTTGCTGTTTAACACATTTTTGAGGGGTTCTGTTAAAAAATATTTTTTAAGGTTTCCAATTCATTTCTATTTGTGGCGTCTGTCTGATGAGACTAAAAAAAATTTAAGGAGTTTTAGAAATTTAAAGAAATTTCTAAAAGCCTTTTAAGTTTTGGTTGAAATAAATTTATTACAGAATGACGGTTTATTGAGTTTTTCCTTCCTTTGAAAGGTAAATATTGCTCTGTATTTAATCTTAAAAAGATTATTATACATTGAGCTCTCTTTAGGGATTTATAAAAATCCTTATATTTGCACCTATGAAAACATGCAATAATTATACAGTGAGATTTTGAAGATCCCATGTAGATTAATCCCTTACTACCAGTTTTTGGATACCTTACACACACACACACACACACATACGCACACACACCACACACACACATATATATATATATATATATATATATATATCTCGGCTGTAGGTAGCTCACAAAATGTCTAGCCACACTGAAGAGACTTGATAAGTCAAAACACATGTCTGTGGATGACTATATATGCTCCTCATCCCCCTGGGGTTGAGCCCTTTGGAGGGGATTTTGCTGATGACTGCCAACTAAAGCATAAACGCAATGCTCTCTGATAAAAGGGATGGAGCACTCTATGGTGGCTTTTACATACAACAGATGTATGTAAAATCCCCTTTCGCATTCTTTGGGTGATGATAGCTGAGCGGTTAAGCTGTCCGACTGGAATTCTATCCCGGCTGTAGGTAGCTCACAAAATGTCTAGCCACACTGAAGAGACTTGATAAGTCAAAACACATGTCTGTGGATGATTATATATATATATATATATATATATGTGTGTGTGTGTGTGTATGTGTTGGGAAGTCATGACTCCTGGAGATAACCGTGTCTTCTGTCAGATGCAGATGCAACTACAAGACATGCAATTGTGCATTTATCATAGACAAGTTGGTTTGGTGAGTTTCGTGTGACCTAGGGGCAGAGTCTCTGGCTCTGCATTCTGTGGTCCCTGTTTTGATCTCTGTCATGGGGAGATCACAGTATATACTGCTGATGAGACCTAATATAGGTCAAAACAGCTGTTCAGGGTTCCGCATATTGCATGTGGTAATCACTGAATTTGCTTGTTATGATTATTTAAATATATATATGTGTATATATAACTGTAAAAGTTATTAAAAAATCTTCCAGTTAACCGTTTTTATCTTAAATTCAAAAGTATACATTGTTGCAATTTTTACCGGAAGTAGGACAGACAACATTAGACAGAAATAAAAAAATTGGAATTATTTCTCAACATAACTTCAGAGAGGTAAGACACATTTTATCTTCTCCAATATTTTATATAATAATTATATTAATTCAATGCTTCAATAGAGAGTCCTGTGGATATGGGGAAAGCTTTTTCATTAAGGACCTCTCTTAAAAAATTTTTTTTTCTTTTAGGAGAGGTCCTTTGGAAAAGTTTTTTTTCATTTATTTCATTCATTTTTTATTCTATTCTATTCATTAATTCATTTTTACATTAATTCTTAACTATATATATATATATATATATATATATATATATATATATATATATATATATATAACAGCCGGTTTATCTCAGTCAGTAGAGTATCTGCTTTGGAACCACTTTTTACATATTAGCTTAGTTGATTCTTCCATTGTTTTTTCTTTTGGTCAGTCATTTTGATACAGTTTGATTTTTTTGGGTATCTTCTTTTCGTTTTTTTTTTAACAGGTTCTGTATAGGGTTGGTAAATATATATATTACACTTTAATTAATATTTCAATTCTCATGCTCAATGTGGGATGAGGTTCATTGGAAAAGAAAACCTTCACAGAAAATGAGACATGTCTTGTTTCTAAGACATCCTTTAGGTAAAAGAGAAGAAGTCTTTGACACTTTATTCTACTTTGGCAATGCCAACTAGAAGAAATTCTTTGGTAGACAAGTTATATTGGATTCAAATATCAGTGACAGCTGTACTTTGACTTACGAGTTTACTTTGTTCCACTCATAACTCAAATTATTTGCAATCCCCCCCCCCCCGATTGAAATAAACTGAAATACCATTAATCCATTTCAGACCCCCAGGTGGTACCTTGACTTATGAGTTTAATTCATTCCACTTGTAACTCAATTTCTTTTGGTAAAAATACACCTCCATACATATATACACATTCTATTGGCTTTAATCAAAATAACTAACTTTATACATACATTAATAAAACCCCATTTAATCACTACAGACTCTATAATAATATAGACAATCTTCATCATTGTCATAAATCATTAAAACAAAAGCACAAAGCAGATTTCTAATAATGTTTATATTTTGATCCTTTGTAAAAAATGCAACTTCCGCTCTTTTTGAAGTTTTGAATTTTAAATCAGCGTTTTTCGACTGCGGACCTATAATCAACTGTTTATCGTGAAAAAAAACACACGTGAAATCGACTGCAATTAATCAATATCTTGATTGATCCAGTGGATTTAACCCTGAAGATCCTTATGGTGAAACTCGAGTAGATTATTACTGTGTACCTTTATGATAATAAATTTGCTCTATTAACGTATTGAGCACTTTATATTTGTTATATCGCTGTCTTATCATTGTGAAACTTGCATCAACTAACCATTGTGACCAATTTCACCAGTAAGTCACTTTTTCTACAAATACCATATATATATATATATATATATATATATATATATATATATATATATGATGTGTGTATGCATGCGTGTGTGTTGAAGAATTAAGTGAGAGTGAAAAATAGGAAATGTGAGGTTGATTTACTGATATTTGTTATTCCTCTATTTCCTTCAAAATAGCCAGGTTTTCACTCTGGGGTCAGCACCAACTGTTTGAGTGTGTGTCCTAGTGTTGTTATTTTTTCTTCTGTTCTTGGTTACGCATTGGATAATCTGAACATTAGCTATATAAATGAGAGTAAATGAAAATACGAATTTGTTTGAATCAATACAACTGAATGTTTTAATACGAAAATATCATAAAATGTGTTCTTAATTATACTTGTGCATTATTTGAAATTAACTTTATCGTTATTAAGAACACATTTTAGGATATTTTCATGTTAAAACATGCATTCGAATTTTCAGTGTAGATTTACGGTGAAATGAAAATGGCTGACTAAAACATAACAGCTTCATCAAAGTGAAACAAACAAGGGGAGATTACTCTCATTTATGTAGCTAATGTTCAGATTACCATGCAGTGTAACTTTACTGTATGAAATTTTTACACATGTAGGCCTCCATAAATTTGGCCCAATTGTAAACAATTTTTTTTCAGATGAGTTATGAGTTTTTTCAGGAGTTATCTCCCTTCCTGTTTTGCTCATGCCTATATAAAAACATATGAAAATGGACGTTAATGAATTATATTGTAATGTTTCAATGTTTATTGGTAAAAATGCAGAATAGCATGCAAGAGATAATATCATTAGAATTTTATGTATAGATTACAGAAACTTCCTAGTAGCCTAACCCTAACACTAACTCTAACCTGTACCATAACCCAAGAGTCTCAAAGGTTTTGTGTATTTCCATGAAATGTAAAGCTTTTTATGCATAATCTACTATTATCTCTTGTATGCTATTCTACATTAGTACCTGTTTTTTTTTTCTATAAATGATATTATGATACTGGCATAATAAATTTATTTTTTCTATAAATGATATTATGATACTGGCATAATAAATTTATTTTTTCTATAAATGATATTATGATACTGGCATAATAAATTTATTTTTTCTATAAATGATATTATGATACTGGCATAATAAATTTATTTTTTCTTGAATGTTTTTAGTGAAGTTATTAACATAAAGCATATCTGAAGATAACTCGTACCTTAAATGCTGTACCAGTTTAATTTTTTAAAAAAAGAATTCTGCTGACCATGCAAGGTCTTACATATAACTCAATGGAGGCACGTGGTGTAATGGTTAAAGTCCTAGGAAATTGACTTGTCGATGCGAGTTCAAATCTTAGATGAGGATGTTTGCATTTCACATGGTGCTAATACCGTTGGGAAATGTATGAATCCATAGCTGGGCAGACTGGGTTCTTTAACCTTGGCTCTTTAACCTTGGCCTGTTAACCAGTCTAGAAGAAGGAAAACTCTGAATTCAAACCTGTTAAACTCTGCTTAAGAAATTGACCTTGTGTCGCATCCTACTCGTGCAGAGGCGTTGGTAAATACATATAGCTCAGTCGGTAGAGCATTTGGCTAGAAACCACAAGGTTCCTAGTTCAATACCGCCCTTCGTCAACTCAGTGTATGAGTAGCACAGTGATCTGTGCAGCAAAGTAAGGAGCCAATGGTAGATGCGGTGCTCCACCTCAGATGTAAAAACGATTTCCCTGGTCTAGCACTAGTGAAAAGGGGATAGACTCCCTCGCAATTTGGCTGATACCGATTTTAGGCCACCCCAACAACTTACTTTACTTATATATAATATGAACTTATTGCTCATAAAACTGGATTTTCCTTCTCTCTTTTTGGTGGTTGGTTGGTTGGTTGGTTGGTGTTATGTTTTTACATACAGATAAAATACAGAACACTGAATGAAAATGCAAGACCAGGTTGTTGGAAAATTAGCAAGGTTTTATTTAACACAGGGTAGAGAATGCTTCTACCCTAAAAGTGACTTAACTAGCTCACACATGTTATGAGCTGCATCCACTCAGTACGAACCCCAATTCAAAAGATGTCATATTGGAAACCCCACTTCTGGGTTCCCAACAGTCCCCTACTGATCAAGGGGAGCAACTCTATTTTTGTTCGGTCTGTACCTAACACTATTTTTTTATGCTTTGGAATATCTATCCTCTTGACCCCCAGTTTCCTCCTTTAACTTTTAAAGCAATCTACAACAAGTATTAAACTTTGTTCAAGTACTAAGTATAATGTAAGTATAAGTAAGTATAGTAAGTATAAGTAGTTGGTGATGGAGACAAAAAAAGAAAGAAAAGAATTATGAGGTTTAATACCGATTGTTCTCGTTGACATTGTAGGTGCGGAAATAATTACAATTCAACCACAAAAAAAAAATCATTAACAATATATATATATATGTTGTCTCCCGTTGCCTTACATACCATCTCTCTGATACTAATGCCATAAAACATCATTTAATTACAAAATATTTAGATAAATTCACCTCCTCCCACATTAGGAAACTCCTCACTGAAAATACTAAAATCATTTATAAAAATAACAATAAGAAACGCCTACAAATTCTTGAGGCAATATGCATAAAAAAAAAAAAACTAACATTAATAAAATAGCATTCAACATCAGTCAGAATATATTAGCTATCTTTAATAACTAATACACTAATCACAGCAACCCTCTAAAAATAATGGACTCTTCTAATTTAAAAACAAAATAGATAAAAGAAAAAGAAAAAGAAAAAAAGAACTAACACCAAACCATATACCAACCTGATGACGACTGAAGTATAGGAAGAATCCTATTTCAACTGGATTAGAAAGATCACCAGAAGACTGGAAAAGATACAAATCAAGATCATGCAAAAGAAATGTTCTATGTTGTTTAATAACACCTGCCTACAATATATATATATATATATATATATATATATATATATATATATATGAGAAGAAAAAATGGATATAAAATCTGACAGTGTAATAAAGTATAAAGTTTTGGAAAAAACAACAAAATTAAGTCAAAGATTGACTTACAGATAGCCAATGCTAAAGAGTTTCAGTTTTAATAAAACAATCTTAATCTGAAATGTTTTACATTTGAGATGTATAATGATAAGTGGTTAGTGATGGAGACAAAAAAAAAATAGAAAGCAATTATGAGGTTTAATACCAATTGTTCTTGTTAACACTGTAGTTGCGGAAATAATTACAATTCAACCACAAAAAAACCCATCATTGCCATATATAATATATATATATATATATATATATAATATATATATATAATGAATAGAGAATGAAAAAATGAGAAAAGCATTGGCATGAAAAGGTGCTCAATGCTAATAAAGCAGAGCAGATTTATAATCAATGGTAATATTATGGATTTATACTCATAACTTGAAGTTTCATGGTAATCCAATCATCAGATGAGTTCAATGGTTGAGATCTTAAAAACCAGTTGTGAAATGGTTGAGATTTTAAAAACCAGTAATTTTTTAGCGTTTATATAAACGTGAAGCATTTTCACGCGATGGGAAATATAAAGCTAAAATTGTTTTTTTTAAACTGTGGCTTGTTTAACGTTTATGTGACATGGATCGTGTTCACGTGATGTAATGTTATGACATTAAATTTGTATATAAAAAACATTATAATCAAACAAACTTGCTTTGGTGTTAATGCACGCGGTGTTCAGATGAATTTAAGTTTTAACAACAAAAAATATGAAAACAGTACCACCTTATCAAAATATATATGGCAGATCAAAGAAAAAACGGGCAGAACACCTACAATAAAATGGGAAATAATAAAAAAAGCCCAGGCATACAAAGGCGGAAAACGTAAATGTGATCTCTGCTTAGAAGAAAAGTTGTGTATATTACAAAATACAAACAATAACTTGTTAAATAAAAGAAGTGAACTCGTTTCGAAATGTAGGCATTTGAACAAATTTTTACTGTGTCACTTACCACCTGACCCTAATTGATCCCTTAATATTCGCTCTCCTTTTATTTATTTAAAAAAAAAAAAATAAATAAAAAAATAAAAATTAATCTGAACACCATGTGCATTAACACCAAAGCAAGATTGTTTGATTATAATAACACCTGATTCAAATTGATGAAAGAAAAGATGGTAGACATTAGAAGGCATAGAAGAATAAGATGAGATAATAATAATAATAATAATAATAATAATAATAATAATAATAAGATGGATAAACGCCTGGACCTTGCCAGAGAATTGAAAAAGCTGTGGAATATGAGAGTGAAAGTGATACCAATTGTAGTTGGTGCACTTGGAACGGTCCCAATAAACTTGGAAAAAAAGACTGGAGGAACTGGAAATTAGAGGAAGAATTGAGACCATCCAGACTACTGCACTGTTGCAATCTGCTAGAATACTCAGAAGAGTTCTGGAGACCTGAGGAGACTTGTTGTCACTCAGCCTCCAGTGAAATACCATCAGCTAACGCTGATGTGAAAAACTCAAAAGGAGTGAATAATAATAATAATAATAATATCCTTTCAGCTAGTATATTAGGTCTGAGACCTGTCAGCTGTTCCTTATAAATATTCATCTTAATTCCACAGAATATTTATAATCTTTCTACATATTATCTAACATTGCCTTAAAGAAGTTTAGAGATGGGGCATTCACTATTGATGATGGTAGTTTATTCCATGTATTCACCACTCTGTTACTAAAATAATTTTGTCTTGCATTTGCTTTACAACATTTTTTAAAAAGTTTGAATTTATGACCCCTGGTATTGATATTTTGAGCAATATTTAGTAGGTCAAAGTTCATTGAATAAAATTTATGTGTATATTTTGTAGACTTCAATAAGAAATATAAGAAGAAATAAGAACAAGTATGCAACACAAGTTGTGGCTATGTCAATACTATTGTATGTTTGCACCACTTGGACTCTAATGAAATGCTTGAAGAAAAACCTAGATGGGAACTACTCAAAGATGCTGCATGCTGTCTTGAACTAATATTGGAAATAGCAAATAGACTCATCAATATGAGTTAAAATCCTGAACAAAACTGTTTGCAATCCACATAGCATTAATACTAAGACTGGGAGTGCATGGTGTAATGGTTAAAGTTATGGGAAATAGACTCGTTGCCCCGAGTTCAAATCCTGGATGTGGTAATTGCATTTCACTTAGCGCTAATACCCTTGAGAAAGGTATGAATCCTACTCTCCCTCCAGCTATGGGTAAATAGTAGGGCAGACTGGGCTCTTTAACCTTGGTTAGGCAACTGGTCTAGGAGAAGGAAAACTCTGAATTCAAACCTGTTGAACTCCGCTTAAGAAATTGACCTTGTGTCACATCCTGCTTGTGCAGAGGGGCTGGTAAATATATATAGCACGAATACCTTTGGGAAAGATATGAATCCCACTATTCTCCTTCAAGCTATCAGTAAATAGTCGGGCAGACTGGGCTCTTTAACCATGGTTTGGCAACCAGTCTAGGTGAAGGAAATTACTGAATTTAAACCTTAAGAAATTGAACATGTGCCACATCCTGCTCATTTAGAGGGTTTAGGTAAATACAGACTGGGCTTTTAGCCTTAATATGGCAACTGGTCCAGGAGAAGGAAAACTCTGAATTCAAACTCCCCTTAAACAATTGACCTTGTGCCACATCCTGATTGTAGTAGAGGGGTTGGGTAAATACACACTGGGCTCTTTAGCCTTAATATGACAACTGGTCTAGGAGAAGGAAAACTGTGAATTCAAACTCCCCTTAAACAATTGACCTTGTGTCACATCCTGATTGTGGTGGAGGGGTTGGGTAAATACACACTGGGCTCTTTAGCCTTAATATGGCAACTGGTCTAGGAGAAGGAAAACTGTGAATTCAAACACCCCTTAAACAATTGACCTTGTGTCACATCCTGCTTGTGGTGGAGGGGTTGGGTAAATACACACTGGGCTCTTTAGCCTTAATATGGCAACTGGTCTAGGAGAAGGAAAACTGTGAATTCAAACTCCCCTTAAACAATTGACCTTGTGTCACATCCTGCTTGTGGTGGAGGGTTGGGTAAATACACACTGGGCTCTTTAGCCTTAATATGGCAACTGGTCTAGGAGAAGGAAAACTGTGAATTCAAACTCCCCTTAAACAATTGACCTTGTGTCACATCCTGCTTGTGGTGGAGGGGTTGGGTAAATACACACTGGGCTCTTTAGCCTTAATATGGCAACTGGTCTAGGAGAAGGAAAACTGTGAATTCAAACTCCCTTAAACAATTGACCTTGTGTCACATCCTGCTTGTGGTGGAGGGTTGGGTAAATACACACTGGGCTCTTTAGCCTTAATATGGCAACTGGTCTAGGAGAAGGAAAACTGTGAATACAAACTCCCCTTAAACAATTGACCTTGTGTCAAATCCTGCTTGTGGTGGAGGGGTTGGGTAAATACACACTGGGCTCTTTAGCCTTAATATGGCAACTCATCTAGGAGAAGGAAAACTCTGAATTTTTTAGCAACTTCTTTTCTATATAGAATATAAGAATGAATCCATTCTCCCTCAAACTATGGGTAAATAGTAGGGCAGACTGAACTCTTTAGCCTTAATATGACAACAACTGGTCTAGGAAAAAGAAAACTCTGAATTCAACCTTATTTGCAACTTCTTTTCTATATAGAATATATATATGAATGCAGCTATTCTCCCTCTAGCTATGGATAAATACAAGGAAATCTCTGAATTCAAACCCATAAAATGCTGCTTAATAAATTAATAATGTGTTGCATCCTGTTCATGTGGAGGGATTGGTAAATACATACAATATCTATTTTCAGTTTTTGCTTATTAATAGATAGGTAATCTGGTTATTTCCTAGTTGAGTAACATGATATTACAGGGTGACCCAGAAAAAACAGAACCCAAATTATTTATTTATTTTCCCATTAAACTAACCCTAACCCTAACTTTAACCCTAAGCCTAAACTCTAAACCTAAACCTAACCCTGCTAGTTGAGTAACATAATATTACAGGGTGACCCCCCCAAAAAACAGAACCTAAATTATTTATTTTCCCATTAAACTAACCCTAACCCTAACCCTAACTCTAACCCTAAGCCTAAACCCTAACCCTAAATCTACCCCCCTAGTTGAGTAACATGATATTACAGGGTGACCCAGAAAAAACAGAACCCACAAATTTTGTAATAAAACTGTTAATTTTTTTTTTTTTTAAGTTTAAGTCCAACAAGGGTTAGGGTTAGGGTTAGGTTAGGGTTGGGGTTTAGGGTTAGTTTAATGGTAAAATAAATAAATACTTTGGGTTCAGTTTTTTCTGGGTCACTCATGTTACTCAACTAGGAAATAACTGTAATCGAACATAACATTAAATATATCTACAGGAGAGACATGAAGATATGCCATATTGACACAAACATGTCGGAGGTAGATGCAAAAAATAGAGCAACCTGGCACCTTAACGTTAAGCAAAGCATAAAGAGGGGTGAGGTGGAGAGGAGATTAGCCTCAACAGCAAAAAGAGCCAGAAAGAGTGAGAAAAGCCAGCAGCCCCAGAAAGCATCACAGTTTGTGTGCATTCAGTGCACCAAAGACTGTCACTCAAGAATTGACCTGTAAAGTCACTTGCACAGATGCAGATATTTTTTCGTTTGGGATATTACGGCATCGTCCTTAGTGGATGGAAAGGTGCCAACAACAATCTAACATAGTAACTAATGAAATAAAAATAAGGTTTATTTATTGATGCCAACTATTAACTAATCTGAAGCTTAGTATAGATAGATATATAGATAGACAGATATATAGATATATATATATATATATACTATCATTTTAAATTGAAAATTTTGTTCTCGAAATTAACTGAAAACCAGAAATAAATTTCCTATTATTCTTAAGAATTTATGTAATAACTAGAAGTGGCTACCCAGCGTCGCGAGGGGAGAATAGTTGGATTCAAACCTTTCTCAATGGTATTAGCACTATGTGAAATGCAAACAGCCCTGTCCAGGATTTTAACATATCTTGGTATTTACCAAGACCTTCCACCAGGTTAGGATGTGACACAAGGGCTTTTTAATGTGGGAAGCCATGCACAAACTGAAACTCATGTGTGGGTAGTGTGGACCCCATCAGATCACGCTGTTAACTTGTTCAGTGGCCTGGGTTGACTGAAAACAATCTTGCCATGTCCATTTCTTATGATGATAACCATTACACCACAAGCACCCTACTTGGTTTGGTTTGTTTTACGGCATATCAACCTCGGTTGGTCATTTAATGCCAACAAAGTTTTGAAATAAATTCATTCTTAATGGATACTTAATCTTTTTATAAACACATTTTTCTATTTAACCCATAGATGGGACCCTAACAGGTACTACCACTCCGGGTTAGAGTGGACTTGGGAGCAATGGTGATGAAGGGGTGCTCCACATTCCCCAAACCTCCAGAACTGGAACCTCACCATCAGAGTTTAACGTCATTCCTAGGACATGAAGACCCTCAGCCACTGCCTTCTAGCACCCATATGATAAAAAGGGTTGGGGCTTGCCATAAGGGCAATAGGGTTGGGACAATTATATTGGTGCTAGGACTTGATGTGACCAGCCGATTGATCAGAGGGGCCTTTCCAACCGCCTGTCTAGCCTAATTAAGGGCCAAAGTGGAGTGTTGCAGGTCATGGCCTGCTCAGCCACCTTAAGCATCACAGGTCGCCACCCACGGCCAACTGGTAGTCCCATTGAAGGAGTCTTACCCCTCTGTGGTCAGTATATTCTAACGCTCCAACTAACAGGGCGGAAAATAGATATGTCAGAAGAATATCAAGTGTAGGCTATGCAGGGCAGGTGAGAAAAAAAAATTCAATCATATAGTAAATGAATGCCAACACAGAAAGAGAACAAAAACAGGCATAGCTGAATGGGGAAGGTTATTCATTGGGAATTGTTTAAATAACTGAATGTTGTATACCTATATATACCCAACATCGGCTATACAATCAAGAGAGAAAATTTGGGTGATAGAGAGAGATATTAGAGAGATACAGAGATTAGAGGGTTATTTCCTATAAGTCTAACATAAACAAAGGGGAACCACTCTTGACTGATAAATTATTTATTTATTTTCCCATTAAACTAACCCTAACCTCGTCTTCCTTTTTCCTAGTAGATCAATAAATGAATAAATAATTTATCAGTCAAGAGTGGTTCCCCTTTGTTTATGTTAGACTTATAGGAAATAACCGATTAGAGACTTACTTGTTGCTTCATTTCTTCTTTACTGCTTCTGCTAACTTCTTATCAGGCTGTCATCTTGTCATCTTCTAGTTGCTGTCTCTAACTAAGGGCTTCTTCTGGGCCAACTCTAGTTATTGTAATTAATTGAATAAACAACAAGACTTTTATTTTCTTGATCAAGATTTTATTAGTCTAGCCCATTCTTATTTGCCACACAGATGAGAATCAACCTCGCAGTAGCACATCTACTCTGCTCGAATCTCAGGTTGAAACTAAAATCTAAACGAACTAATCACGTGACGCATGAGATTCATGCCTCTGGGGTCAGAATCACCAACAGTCTTGGTGATTTTCTACTGGCCCCTTTGAATTCTCACTACAGGGTCTATCAACAATTTATGCTACCACATAAATTGTAATGACCCATGCAGATAACATCACTGACGACAACCAACAGCGCACCAAAATGTAGGAGCGTATATCTAAAGTATTTTTTTCTCCAAAAAAAAAACAGTGACAACCGTGAAGAGACCGATTGACTACCTAGGAATAGACTAGTTGACAAATTGGAAAGACAATTGACGGTGAGGAGAGACCAATATAGGAAGCATCAGCAACCCGATGTGTGGGTTTCATAATAACGCTATAGACAAATACCTGATTAAACACCCCCAGGTGATTCCAAGAGGGGGTGGGGAGAAAGAGATGCCCATTAGGACAGACAATACGGAAACGAACCAAGCTTTTCACTCACGGACAACAATTATGATATGCCCATGTGGAAAGAAATGCAAAAATATGCGCGGTTAAAAATCCATCAGGCTCGTATGAAGTGTCAGGGGAAAACTAACCAGACACAACGCACAGGAATTTCTCCTGGTGAGACGCAGGAGGTGCAGGGCCAGGAAGCCCACCACAGCGTCCATACCCTCCAAGCTGAGGCTCAAAATCCATCTGAAACATCTAGTACATTGGGAAAAAAGATCAAATGGCCAGCAGCCATGGACAGAAAGGCTTGGCACGATTTTGACATTGACATATATGAAATTCTTGAATCAACAACAAAAGGATCAGTGGATAAGCGACTATTAACAACATCAAAAGATCATTGTCAGCTACGCAGTGGAATGTTATGGATACGAGGAGAGGAAAAGTACAATCGGCCAAAAAAATAAAAAGTCAAACATCTTTTAGCATCTAATGTTGGTGGGGGTATTGGAGTCTGATCACTTCTGATAGCATGGCGAGGGAAATCTGATGTTGGAAGACCTGAAACTTCCTAATGACCCATGCAGATAACATCACTGACGACAACCACCAACGCCCCAAATGTAGGAGCGTATAATTTAAAGTAACATGAAGTTTGACCATACAGACCAATGGTATATGCACAGATTAGAGATTTGAAAATAAAAGTGGATTAACTAATACAGACCAGATGATCAGACTTTGTCAATGAATAAAGGGAAGTATTTACTAATGGACTAAACATGGGTTTGCCACTATGAACCCAAGTGGAAAAGACAATGGAGATTTGGTCTCTATTTGTCTGTAACTGAAACTACGTCACTGCTTATGTCACAGTCATATATATTTTACTCGTATGATTTAAAAAATTTTCTATAAAGATAAGAGTCTGAAAAATTAAATCAGAAATTTTTAGAAATGTTTTAAAGGTCCCTACTGTCAGAAAACAAAATAACTCAGTGGTGATTAGTGAATATAATACTTTTTAAGTAAGTAATTGATTTTTTTAAAATATTAAACATTTTATTTTATTTATTATCGGAAATTCAACAGAGAATTATCTTCCCCTGCCACTAGGGGGCGAATCGCCAACAGGAGGTTGGCGCGAGAATCAAACCAAACCTTACTTATCAGGGAGCAGTCACCGAGGGAAGTCGCAAAAATAAACATTCCCTAGACTTCACTTGTCTGTAGGCCGTCGACCTAGACGGAGGCGTTTTTTAACAGCATACTTTCTGAAGGTCGTTTCGACAGCACACTTATCAGAAGGCTGAGGACCTAAATAGTCTACTTGAAAAGGGCCCCTTCCACCATTACTTATCTTGGAGCAGTTATCCAGGAGAGAGGCGAAAATAAGCGCCTCCAGCCACCTCGCCCATAACCAGCAAACTTTCTAAGGCATTGTATCAGCAAACGTTCTAAGGCTGATACAATAGTATCCTAACAGAATGCTGAAGAACGAGAAATGACCTGACAAAGCGTCTTAACAACATTCCATCCAGCGACCAGAATACCCCTGTTTTCACCACTTCTCCAACGAACAGTATTTAACTTCACAGATAAGTCTGGTGGCAAATGCCCATAAAATTTGCAACAAGTTCTTGTATTATTTGTCAATACAGGTATTAAATTTCCATTGTGTGTTTGTCTTCTTTCGTCCGAACAATTTGCCTACAACTGGGAGATTTAAGAGGCTGCCCCCTTTAAAGCCGTAATTCCTCTTATTTAATTTTCCCATCACCTCAAGCAATATCTTTAAAAAATTTATTTTGACACCGCCTGGAAGACGTGTGTAATAAGTAATTGAGAGTTAAGTCTCCAATCTTATTATTATCTCCCCTTTGGGGAACTCTTTGGTGTTTCTAAGTAGAATAAATTGTAATGATGAACTGTAACATTATTCTAAGTAGAATAAAGCTTCTTAAACCTATCCATATTTTTAAAAAGAAGTTCAGGGTGAAGTAGTCAGGGAAGAAGCGACACATAAAAAGGCCCATCACTATTGACTTTATTAGAAAAAGGTGCAACTGTAAACAGCACTTGTTGTAACATTGTGACAAATCAGTTGGGTAAACGAGTCACTACTCCCCACTCCCTGACACCACCGAAAAAGGATTCACCCGTTCAAAAAAGTATTTCCAAATTACATTGCTCAACTTAATGAGCAATATTTGATTTAGATAAGTTGAGAAGAACAATGATTTGTCAATAAATAAAACACCCAATATGAGTCTAGGTAAAAAAATCATACATAAGTGAATAGGTAGATATTCTAGGCAAAATAAGACATTAGGTTTATTAGTTCCCAAAATTCACACTGGATTGTCCAATTGGACACATGGCCTAGAGGATAAAGGAGTTAGGTTAAGACAGTTCTAAGTGACATATCTAGACTGCAGGTTCAATCCTGGTCTAGGGCAGCAGTAACATAGAATAATAATTTACAGAGCTTAACGCCTCTACCTCAGCTATGGTTAGCAGAGAACTAAATGCTATGGAATATGAAGGTTACAGTGATACCAATCATAGTCAGAGCACTTGAACAACCCCAAAGAAGCTGGAAAAGAAACTAGCTGATCTGAAGATTAGAGGAAAGATTGAGACAACCATCCATACCACAGCACTGTTGAAATCAGCTGGAATACTGAGGAGACTCCTGGAGAGTTGAGGGGATTTACTGTCACTTAAAATTCACTGCAGTAACTTTACATAACAACAAAAGGTTCAGCAGAATATAAGAAGGTTATTTATTTGACAGACTGTTGCTACTTAACATATATACATTGTGGCCAACATCGAATAGCACCCCCGTCTCTCTGTCTTTCACCTCAGTCTTGATCTCTGACATCAACTTAGCAGCCAATACCAAGTAACTCAGCACTCTGTTAATTCTTAACTATACTAAGGGTAGTGGTGACTCTTTTCTTTTTTAATTCCTGGGGGATGGACAAGTTACTTAACTCATTTCTTGGCTTAAACCACTTAAAAGTGCACCTACTCTTAAAAATATAATAAGTGACACTCACATCACAACCCTGTTGGCTGAAGCTATAGAATACATCGACTGCACCTTTGCAGAAGAGTAAGAACCTCCTCCCTCCTAATGGAGCCACCTATTTGTTACAATTTTTGTGGCCATCCTTAGGCTTCAAGCAAGAGCACTGTCCAGTGAAGATCCCTTGTGTTAAGTAGAGCACAATCCTTAGTGAAGAAATTTTTGGTTACTCCTTAGTGTTCCTCAATGTTAGGTATGATCCTTTGGTTGTTCCTTGGTGTCCGTTAGTGTTGGGTATGATCCTTTGGTTGTTCCTTGGTGTCCGTTAGTGTTGGGTATGATCCTTTGGTTGTTCGTTGGTGTCCTTTAGTGTTTAGTGTTGGTATGATCCTTTGGTTGTTCCTTGGTGTCCCTTAGTGTTGGGTATGATCCTTTGGTTGTTCGTTGGTGTCCCTTAATGTTGGGTATGATCATTTGGTTGTTCATTGGTGTCCCTTAGTGTTGGGTATGATCATTTGGTTGTTCGTTGGTGTCCCTTAATGTTGGGTATGATCCTTTGGTTGTTCCTTGGTGTCCGTTAGTTGGGTATGATCCTTTGGTTGTTCCTTGGTGTCCCTTAGTGTTGGGTATGATCATTTGGTTGTTCCTTGGTGTCCCTTAATGTTGGGTATGATCCTTTGGTTGTTCCTTGGTGTCCGTTAGTGTTGGGTATGATTATTTGGTTGTTCCTTGGTGTCCCTTAGTGTAGGGTATGATCCTTTGGTTGTTCGTTGGTGTCCTTTAGTGTTGGGTATGTTGGTTGTTCCTTGGTGTCCGTTAGTGTTGGGTATGATCCTTTGGTTGTTCCTTGGTGTCCCTTAGTGTTGGGTATGATCCTTTGGTTGTTCGTTGGTGACCCTTAGTGTTGGGTATGATCCTTTGTTGTTCGTTGGTGTCCTTAATGTTGGGTATGATCATTTGGTTGTTCATTGGTGTCCCTTAGTGTTGGGTATGATCATTTGGTTGTTCGTTGGTGTCCCTTAATGTTGGGTATGATCCTTTGGTTGTTCCTTGGTGTCCGTTAGTGTTGGGTATGATCCTTTGGTTGTTCCTTGGTGTCCCTTAGTGTTGGGTATGATCATTTGGTTGTTCCTTGGTGTCCCTTAATGTTGGGTATGATCCTTTGGTTGTTCTTTGGTGTCCGTTAGTGTTGGGTATGATCATTTGGTTGTTCCTTGGTGTTGGGTATGATCCTTTGGTTGTTCCTTGGTGTCCTGTTCCTCCATGTTGGGTATGATCCTTTGGTTGTTCCTTGGTGTCTCTTAGTGTTGCAGGTCCGTTTGTCAATGTTGAATAAAGTGCAAATGAATGGCTGTCAATATCAGCAATTAAATAATTAACTAAATATGTATTCAGGATGTTGAATGGCTGGGGTTTAAACTATGTGACCTCGCTTAGTCTATAAATTTAAGTGGTGGATTACAGCATGCATTATACCAGAGAAAATGTTCCAATGGCAATCCGAGATGCTTAAGGACGCAATCCTGGTGACTGAACAGCAACAATCCACGTTGGTCCCTACTTGGGCTAAACAAGTGGTTGAAGAGGCCCCCTCTAATCAATCAGCTGGTCACATCAAGCCCTAGCACCTATATGATTGTTCCAACTGTATGGCTCTTATATCAAACCCTGAACCCTTTATATATATATATTTAACAACCCCTCCACATGAGCAGGATGCAACTCAAGGTCAATTTCTTAAGCAGAGTTTAACACAATTGAATTCAGAGTTTTCCTTCTCCTAGACTGGTTGCCATCCCAATGTTAAAGAGCCTCTGAATTCAAACCTGTTGAACTCCGCTTAAGAAATTGACCTTTGGTCACATCCTGCTTGTGCGGAGGGGTCGGTAAATATATATATGATATTTTCACAGTATACTCAGTAATGTGCTTGGGTAGGGGAGACCAATTTTCCTACTGCCAGGAGAAAGGCACTATTTCTCTGTCCTTTTTATTACTATCTATATATGTGATTTTTGTTGTCATCTATATATAACTTCCCTTCTATTGCTATCTATCTTTCTATCTATCTATCTATCTATCTATCTATATATATATATATATATATATATATATATGCGTGTGTGTGTGTGTGTGTGTAATTTGAAAATGGAAATGAATCCAACAATATGTTGAAAGGATAAATGAATAAAGGAAAGAAAATGTTGAATGGATAAAATTGATTTAATTTCAGTTACCAACATGTGTTTCAGCCAGGAGTTTGTTCATGTACACATGTATTCTATTTATTATTATTTTAAATATAAAATAAAATAATAATAATAAAAAATTATAAAATATTTAAGCATACAAAGAAAAACAGCCTTCATCAGAGTAAAATGTTTGATATTTGAAGTTTGAAACAGTCAAAATACAGAGAATTTTGAAGTATTCGGAAAATTATCTTTTAAAAATTATTTGAGAAATGCTTAACAGCGTTTTATATATATATATATATATATATATATATCTTCCCTTGTATTGCCATCTATATATCTCTGTCATTTTTTTTGCTGTTTATCTTTCTTTTTATTGTTATTTATATTTTCCTTATATACCAATCAGAAAGAAGAGATTATCTATCTATCTATCTATCTATCTATCTATTTTGCTCAGTTAATATCTATCTATCTATCTATCTCAGTTGGTGCATATCTATCTATCTATATCTATATCTATATCTATATCTATCTCTCTCTCTCTCTCTCTCTCTCTATATATATATATATATATATATATATATATATATATTTCCCTAACTCAATGTATGTATGTATCTATCTATCTATCTATTTCGTCCCCTAACTCACTCAATGTATGTATGTATGTATGTATGTATGTATGTATCTATCTATTTTTTTATTTAAAAATTTTTTTTTTTTTATCAAGCAATGGCAATACTCGAACACGAGTTTGCTGCCATCATCTATCTATCTTAGCTTCTGCATACATACACTTTATCAGATATCCTTTTTTCACTGTCCTCTTAAGCATATAAAAATCTGATTGGATTTCCTCACTGGGTGAATCAACATTTGTTTCCATAAGGCTTTTTTACTGTTTAGTCTAATGACACAAAAGTTATACTAAATTATTCCTTACTTTTAAGATTGAGTTACGTTTGAAAATAATTACATTTTAATTGGTTCTAATTGTAATTTGCAATTAAGTCAAAGACTGACCAATCTCTTACTTTACTTTCTGCCTATCACTTTCTTCCCCTCTATATATCTTTTGATTACCTCCTCATTATATAATGTTAGTTTCTCTGGGAGAATTTGAAATATGTTTCTATGTTAAATTTCATATGCAGCAACCCGTAGCTTAAATTAGGTCAAACATAGCATTTCTTAGAAATCTTATAAAATGATTTTAATGTTTTGTTGGCTGTATTTATTTTTTTTAAATTTAATTTGCTTTGCAAACTCACTTTTCCCTAATCCCAATTATCTACCGAGAGTTCAATGGGTGCCCCAATGGGTCACATTTTGTCTGGTTTCATATTAACTCTGTAAATGTAGAACAGGAAACCTACACTTTATCTTGAAAATATAACGGATACTTCACACAGGCTGTGATATGTAACTGCTGCTCAAGTGACCAACAAAGACAGCGGGTCACCTCTTCTTCCCCCCTCCCTCTCAGACTCCTCCTACCCTTCCCCTCCTCCTCCCCTCCCCCTCCTCCTCCTCCTCATCATCATTTATTCTCAGATGGACTTCCTTCAACTTTCAGTATTTACTCTTTCTTTGCCCTTCAACGTTTACACTATTTTTCCCCTCTCCGTTCTTTTTTTAACAGCATAATTTATTTGGTTGGCTTTCTTCCCAGAATCTGGTCAAGATTTGAATAATGGAGATCTACAGCAAATTATTTTTACACTATACGACCGTCTATATATATATATATATATATATTGTAAACACGGTTTGTTTTGAATGGCTTTTTGCCGATAATTTTAGGGAGAATAAGTGCTTAATTGGAGTCGTACCTAATTTTGAAAATTAATTAATTAATAATGAATTAGGCGGGAATACCTATTAAATGTATGGCTAAACAAATCGAGAAAAATCAATCTCTGTATGTACATTTCGGCCTATTAGGCCTCATCAGCAGAGCTATAGATCGGAAGACCGCCCTGTGCGTGATTTGAAACCGGACTGCCAAGCTGACAGGCCGATCCCATATCACGCACAGGGCGGTCTTCCGATCTATAGCTCTGCTGATGAGGCCTAATAGGCCGAAATGTACATACAGAGATTGATTTTTCTCGATTTGTTTAGCCATACATTTAATAGGTATTCCCGCCTAATTCATTATTAATTAATTAATTTTCAAAATTAGGTACGACTCCAATTAAGCACATATATATATATATATATATATATATATATATATATAGTCATCCACAGACATGTATTTCGACTTATCAAGTCTCTTCAGTGTGGTTAGACATTTTGTGAGCTACCTTCAGCTGGGATAGAACTCTGATCGATTCAGAATCAGTCGGACAGCTTAACCGCTTGGCTATCATCACCCACAGAATGTGAAGGGGATTTTAACTGTTTTAATACACACATCTGTATGTATGTAAAGGCCGCCATAGAGTGCTACATCCCTTTTATAGGAGAGCATTGCGTTTATGCTTTATATATATATATATATATATATACTTATTCCTTTTTCATGCATGTAAATCTTTTCATAGCCGCTAATGGTTAGATATTTGGGATCAGGTACTTATTTACCATCCCCTCCGCACGAGTAGGATGGGACACAAGATCAATTTCTTACATGGAGTTTAACAGGTTTGAATTCAGAGTTTTCCTTCTTCTAGACTGGTTGCCTAACCAAGGTTAAAGAAACCAGCCTGCTGTACTATTTATCCATAGTTAGAGGAAGAGAAGTTGGATGCATACCTTTCCCAAGGGTATTAGCACTATGTGAAATGCAAATAGCTTTATCTAGGATTTGAACTTGGGTCAACGAGTCCATTACCTACAACTATAACCATTACACCACGGGCGCCTCCATTAACATATACTAGCAAAATAAAACACCCTTCGGGCATTGTAAAAATTAATTTTTGAAAGACATTGCCTGAGAGGGTGGGAGTTAAAAATTCAATGTCAGAAGGTTTGTATCATAAGTAAGACAAATCCTCATATTTATTAAAGGAGTAAAAAAAACAAAAACAATTTGAAATGAAAACTGAGCCCCATCCCTCTCAAATAAAATATTGCGTGCATGTAATAATCAAACAATTATTTTGAATATTTTCCACATCAATTTTCCACAAAATCGTAGATATTTATTTATTTGTAAACTTTTAAGTTAACTTCTTGTTACTGTAAAAAAAAAAAGGGACGAGAGTAAAAAACAATTTTTAAAATTGCTTACTCAAATTTTGGGTGTATATAGCATAAGAATATTGTGACGTAAGCTGTGACGTAGAGCTATGACGTAGTTTTTGTTACAAACAGAAATACAGACAATCTCCATTATTAATAGATATATGGAAGTAATATCATGAATGAGGTTTCTCTTTTTCTTTACATAAAAATAAAATAGAACTCCCACTACCAACTTAAACACTCCTGCTAACACCAACAATTGACCACCCCCTCCCCTATTCACAACCTCCTAACTCTCCAGTATGAAAATGTTCACCGTTGAAGCAAGAACTTAATCCAATATCCTGAAGAATGAACCTCTATTTTGTACAACATCCAGTGTTTGTCTACCTCTCTCCCCACAATAATATTTGTAGTTAGCACTTAAGGATGCCATCTTAACTCTTAACATCCTGTTGAGAATTCCACAGTCCCATTCCTATAAGGATTTATCAAAAAATGGCTAAAAATGGCCTTTTCATTTAAAGTTACCTGTTATTTCCCTTAAATCAAAGACTTCTAAATATGTTTAATATTACATTTAAACAAAGTCCACATCCCCATTCCTATAAGGATTTATCAAAAAATGGCTAAAAATGGCCTTTTCATTTAAACTTACCTGTTATTTCCCTTAAATCAAACACTTCTAAATATGTTTAATATTACATTTAAACAAAGTCCACATCCCCATTCCTATAAGGATTTATCAATAAATGGCTAAAAATGACCTTTTCATTTAAAGTTACCTGTTATTTCCCTTAAATCAATAACTTCTAAATATGTTTAATATTACATTTAAACAAAGTCCACATCCCCATTCCTATAAGGATTTATCAAAAAATGGCTAAAAATGGCCTTTTCATTTAAAGTTATCTGTTATTTCCCTTAAATCAAACACTTGTAAATATGTTTAATATTACATTTAAACAAAGTCCAGATCCCCATTCCTATAAGGATTTATCAATAAATGGCTAAAAATCGCCTTTTCATTTAAAATTACCTGTTATTTCCTTTAAATCAAACACTTGTAAATATGTTTAATATTACATTTAAACAAAGTCCAGATCCCCATTCCTATAAGGATTTATCAATAAATGGCTAAAAATGGCCTTTTCATTTAAAATTACCTGTTATTTCCCTTAAATCAAAGACTTCTAAATATGTTTAATATTACATTTAAACAAAGGCTATCGTTTAGGGCAGATTAGGAAAACGAATGTGACTTCCGACCAGGTGGACATTAGGAGTTATGGAATAGTATGGTAAAAAATCATTGTTGAGGTGGCCAAAAGTCAGTATCAGCCAGACAGTGTGGGAGTCTATCCCCTTTTCACTAACGTTAGGAGATTATTCTAGCATCTGAGGTGAGCACCACACCTACCATCAGCTCCTCACTTTACTGCACAGATCCCTGTGCTATTCATATGCTGATTTGGCGAGGACCAGTATCGAACCCGGAACCTTATGATTCCTGGGCAAATGCTTTACCAACTGAACTCAGTTGATAGCTCAGTTGGTAGAGCGTTCACCTGGAAACCACAAGGTTCCTGGATCAATACCAGCCCCGTCAACTCAGCGTATGAGTAGCTCAGGGATCTGCGGTAAAGTGAGGAGCTGATGGTAGGTGTGGCACTCCACCTCAGATGCCAAAAACAATCTCCTTGGTCTAGACTTCCTGGCTATCTGGCTAATACCAACTTTAGGCCACCCTGGCAACTTTACTTTTACTTTACGTATAAAAAGCATTACATTTCATTACATTTCGTGGAAATGCCCGAAACCTTTGGAGACACTAGGGTTAGTGTTAGGGTTATGGTTAGGCTACTTTTATGGTGAAAAATATAACTGAGTGTTCAATCTTCTTCAGAATGAAACACTTGACTTATTAGTGGCCCTCACTGATATTATTTATTTATTTTTTGCATCTGAGGTGGAGCGCCACACCTACCATCAGCTCCTTACTTTACCGCACAGAACTAACCCGGCCCTACACTTGACTTATTAGTGGCATTCACTGATATTATCTGTAATTCTCAAGTATCCATCAAGATTTATTTCTTTTATTCTCGTTTTCTACCAGAAGTACTTGGCAGTGTCCATGTCGGCATATATCATATCAAAATAATACCCTGCTGTAATGTTACAAATTTGGCTCATGTTACAAATACAATAACCATGTGTTCTTATTGTTGCAAGAATTATAATGTTTTGTTTGTTCAGTTGCAAACTTCATTCTGACACACACATACACACACATACACACACACACGCACACACACATATATATATATGTTGAAAAAATAAATAAATAAAGGAAAGAAAATGTTGAATGGATAAAAATGTTTAATGAAGAACTGACATGTGTTTCAACCAAGAGGATGTCCTTGTACATATTGTATTCTATTTATTATTATTTTAAATACAAAATAAGATAATAATAATAAGAAAAACACTAAGCGGTGCCCACTGAAAATCCGACCCTTGCTATTTATGAACCCCCTAGCTGTTCAAAGGTGTTTTTTCCCAAAAAGTTGATGCAGTATAAAAAGCAACCCCCCCCCTCAATCTTTTCTCAAAAAGTAAATGTATTTTCTCCCTGTTTTTGTTTAATGATGTATTGATTGTTTTTATTTTCGAAAAACTCAGTCATATTTACCCTGAGTTATCCTGGTAGAAAATAAGTACCAAAAAACGGAAAATTAAATTTAAAATAAAAACTAAAAAAATAATTTTTGGTGATCTTTTTTTACTCTTTTTGATAATTATCTAATAAGCTTATATAATTATATAAGGGGCCGGGTTTGCTCATGGCTAAACATTTTCAATATATATGCATATATGTTCAAATGTAAGGCTAAACATTTTCTCGATTTGTTTAGCCTTACATTTGAACATATATGCCCACCTAAATTCATTAATTATTAACTAATTAACTTTCAAAATTAGGTATGACTTCAATTAAGCAGGGCCGCTTTAGCTCAGTCAGTAGAGCGTTCGGCTAGAAACCACAAGGTTCCTAGTTCGATACTGGTCCTCACCAACTCAGCGTATGAGTAGCACAGGGACCTGTGCGATAACGTAAGGAGCTGATGGTAGGTGTTGTGCTCCACCTCAGATGCTAAAACAATCTCCTTGGTCTAGCGCTATTGAAAAGGGGATAGACTCCCTCGCTGACTGGCTGATACCGACTTTAGGCCGCCCCGTTGACTTTACTTTACTTTACTTTTATATAATTATATAATAATGATAATTATCTTATAAAAGAAAAAATTATATATCACTATTTGTTGTTTAAAGAGGAAGGGGGGGACTGAATTTTCATAGAGTTTTCGACTAAAAAATCATTATAAACAATAATAAAGTAAAGTAATTATTAAATAAATATTTGTTTTTTTAATTTTAAGTTTTTAGATTCTAAAAACAAATCTTTATTTAATAAAGTGTTTACTTTAGTATTGTTATTTAATAATCTTTGAAGAAAACTCAATTGAAAAGTTAGGTCCCCACCCTTTTAGACAAGACAAATATTGATGTATAATTTTTTCACTGATATTCTAGAAGCTAATTATATAGAAAAACAACAGAGTAAAAAAAAAAATTTATTTTTATTTTTAAATGTATTTTTTTTCTACCAGAATCGATCCCTTAATATTTTTCTTCTATTCACACCTTCAGTCTTTTGTCTTTTTATTTATACTGTAATTAGTTTCACCGTTATATAATCCCACTGATATTTTGTACCCTAAAAATAAGGGGGGAGGGTCAAAGTTAACTGATATTTAAAAAATCAGAAAGTTTTGAAATAGAATAACTGATGCATTCATTCATTGCTAAATCAACACTGAAAATTTCATTAAAATCAGATAATTCAGTGATTTTTGGTAATTTTTTTCAATTATTACTGAGAGTTCAATTAGTGACCAAACGGGTCACTTTTTGTCTAGTATATATATATATATATATATATATAATATATATATATATATATATATATATACATGATTAATAATATGATTAAGAAGATATCAGAAGATCTGAAACACGCAAATGTAAGATAAAAATCTTTAAAATTTTTAAAAACATAATCCATTTTGCGGACCTTCTTTTTTATAAATTATTTTATTTTCTCCCGTTGGACCCATAACAACATTATATATATATATATATATGTGTGTGTGTGTGTGTGTGTGTGTGTGTGTGTGTGTGCGTGTGTAATTTTATAAAAAATTGAAAGTTTCATTTATGAGTGATGCTTAATAAGCTGACGATGCAGTGTTTCATTCTGTTCAACAAACCTTCCTCAGGGCCTTCGTTTGTTTAAAGAAAAGTAAATTATATAGTGAAAACCAAAATTTGCAAGCCTCTGCTTTTGGTATGTGGCTGTTTTTGTGGATATTCAAATATGTGAAAAAGACATACTTTTTCTTTATATATATATGAGTGTATATTTATAATAGATGTTGGGAAACTTTTTGGATTGTATTGGAAGTGTAGAAAAGTATAAGATAAAGAATAATAACCAAAATTGAAAGTGATGAATATTGTTTTATTCTGATATTTTAGGTAGATCTCTCCCTTTTGTCAAAGGGTTTTGTGGAATGACTGATTTTTTTTGTTTTGTTTTTTTTAAACAAGATGGTGTCATTTCTCTGAATTTTTGAGATGAGGCTTGATAATTAGTGTTATTTGTATTATTTGAACTATTGTCCTCATCTTCATTGTTATCTGTACATGTTTCAGCTGATATGCCCTCCAGCCTTCTTCAGATATTTCTCATTAGACTCGGGAACCTTCTTGTCATAATTGGGAACCTTCTTGTCATAATCGGGAGCCATCACGGAACTTTGAACCGAACCCTTTATTCAATCCACTGGGGGTATCCTGTTTTCATTCCGCTAACCATAGCTGAGGTACAGGTGTTAAGCTGTGTTAATTATTATTCTATGATACTGTTGCCCCTGACCAGGATTGAACCTGCAGTCTAGAGATAACTGTCACTTAGAACTGTCTTAACTTAACTCCTTTATCCACTAGGCTATGTGTCCAATTGAAGAAGGTCGGAGGGCACATCGGCCGAAACATTGTATAGATAACAATGAAGATAAGGACAATAGTCTGAATAATACAAATAATACTAAGATGGTGATATTTCCACACTGGATGGTAAGCCTCTGTAGACCTGTTCACATAGCTAGGTAGTAATATCTACAGAAAGTGATGTCAATATATGCATAGGAAAGCCATGAACTGCCATTGACACTATTGTATCTGATAAGATAAAGTTAGAATTCTTCCAAGTGGTAGTCATATCATTGCTACTGTATGTCTGCACTACTTGGACTCTAACAAAATTCTTAGAGAAAAAGCTAGATGGGAAAAATATAAGGATGTGTCATGCAGTCTTCAATAAACCCTGGAAGCAGCACTCCACAACAAAGTAGCTGTATGGCCACTTACCTACTATCACACAAACTATTCAAGTAAGAACAACAACACATACTGGACACAGCTAGAGAATCAAGGGCAAACTCATAAGTGATGTCTAATGTGGTCTAATAGTTAGAGTTGTAGGAAATGGACTCATTGGCTGGAGTTCAATTCCTGGACAAAGCTGTTTAGATTTCCACATAGCGCTAATACCCTTTTGAAAGGTATGAATCCAATTCTCCCTCCAGCTATGGGTAAATAATAGAACAGAATGGGCTCTTTAACTATAGCTTGGTAACCACTATAGGAGAAGGATAACTCTGAATTCAAACTTGTTAAACTCTGCTTAAGAAATTGACCTTGTGTCACATCCTGCTTGTGCGGAGGGGTTGGTAAATATGCATAAGCGATGTTTACTTGGATAATCTGATCTATGCAGTAAAACGTCTTATGATAAGTGTGGTATTCTACCTCAGTAAAACAATCTCCTTAGTCTAGCACAAGCAAAAAGGGGATAGACTTCCTCATTGTTCAGCTGATACTCACAATAGGTCACTCTGCAGACTCTTACTTTGACATTATGGATAATTGACCGATTACTGTCATCAATGAATTCAACTCTGACCCGTGTACACAGTCCCTGAGAGCCAGTTTGTCCCCAAACTTTTATAACTCTAGCAAATCTTGGTGGGGGCAAGTTTATCCTTCTGCTACTATCTTTGCAAACAAGAACAAGAAATTTACATTGTCAGAAATTTCTGCTTATTTCTATTTCTAACAGTGAGTTTTATCCTTACTGGATGCCCCATTCTTGTGGCCTTGTGCCACATCTTACCTGAGGATTAGATATATAAGAAATTTACATTGTCAGAAATTTCTGCTTATTTCTATTTCTAACCCACGGGTAGGATGTGGCACAAGGCCCCAAGAATGGAGCCTCCAGCAAATGTAAAACTGACTATTCAGGTTTAATGGATCTGTGAGACTAGCTTATTAACCATTACACCACTATGGAAGACCCTGCTTATTTGTACAATTTCAAGACTCAATAGTAGATAAAGCTCAATTGGTAGAGCATTCACCTAGGAATCGTAAGGTTCTGGGTTTCGACCCCCTGCAAACTTGGTGCATGAGTAGCACAGCTTGGTTAATCTGATCTGTGCAGTAAAGTGTGTGAGCTGACAGTGGGTGTGGCACTCTACCTCAGCTAAAACAATGTCCCTGGTCTCACACTAGTGAAAAAGGGATAGACTTCCTCACTGTTTGGCTGATACTGACAATAGGTCACTCTGCAAACTCTATTACTTTTTTACTATATATACATATATAAAATGTGGGAGTCACCAATACCTATAAAAATAAACACACTGACCACACAATTTGTAGCTTTCCACAGGAGAATGTCACTTATGAGTTCATCCTTGCTTCTCCAGCACTGTCCAGCATGCCTTGTTCATCTTACTCGGATGGTTTGTGTGATAGGGAGATGGCTGTAGAGCTGCTTTTTTGTGGGATGTTGTTTCCACGATTTGTTTAAAACTGCATCCAGCATTCTTGTTGTGCAACTCCCATCTAGCTTATTCTCTAGGCACTTTGTCAAGGTCCAGGTGGGGCAGTCGTACAGTAGCACTGATACAACTATGACTTGGAAGAATTGTTGATTTAACTTGTCAGTGAGATTGGATTTCCATTTGATTGATAATCTGTCTAAAGCAGTCCATGACTTCCCTATACGTGTATTAATATCACTTTCTGTGGATGAGATATTACTACCTAGGTACTTTAGCTGGTTTACTAATTTTAGGGGCATAACATTGAGTGTAGAGATGTCTCTCTTTTGTTTAAAACACATGAACTCTGTTTTATCAGAATTCACAGAGGCCAATATTCCTGGCTACCTTCTCAAGACTATGTAGTAGTGTTTCAGCTTGTACAGGTGTATTTGGAGGAAGCACCAGATCATCTGCATAGTCTGCATCTGTAATAGTCTCTGTGGGATATTTCTTATTTCTTGCCTTTTTTTTAGAGTGAATCCTTTTTCTTTCATGAGATCTAGTGACGTTTGGAGTACATAAAGTAAAGTAAGTAAAGTCGTTGGGGTGGCCTAAAGTTGGTATCAGCCAATCAGCAAGGGAGTCTATCCCCTTTTCACTAGTGCTAGGAGATTGTTTTTGCATCTGAGGTGGAGCGCCACATCTACCATCAGCTTCTTACTTTACCACACAGATCCCTGTGCTACTCATATGCTGAGTTGGCAACGGCTGGTATCGAACTAGGAACCTAGTGGTTTCTAGCCAAACACTCTACAAACTGAGCTAACCCAGCCCTTTCGGAGTACATAATCCAGGCATATTATGAATATATATATTTACCAACTCCTCTGCACGAGCAGAATGTGACACAAGGTCAATTTCTTAAGCGGAGTTCAACAGATTTGAATTTAGAGTTTTCCTTCTCCAGTTGCCTAACTAAGGTTAAAGAGCTCAGACTGCTCTACTATTTATCCATAGCTGGAAGGAGAGTAGGATTCATGCCTTTCCCAAGGGTATTAGCGCTAAGTGAAATGCAAGTACCACATCCCGGATTTGAGTTTGGGGCAACGAGTCCATTTCCCATGACTAACCATTACACCATGCGCTTCCATATGAATATATATGGTGCTAACATATTTCCTTGTAGGACTCCAGCAACAATGTCAAAGAAATCTGTGTCTCCATCAGGTGAATGAACCATTGCTTTAGTGTATTTGTAGAGCATCATTATAGTCTAGTCTATTCAGATAGATTTTACAAAAAACAAACAAAAAAAACATATATATATACAGTGCCACCTCGTCAAACAAGGAACAAAAAGGAGTGAAAAAGAGAGGAAAGAAGCCACCATAGAAAAGAGAGCCAGAAGGAAGGAGAGACAACAGCAACTCCAGCAAGCATAACCGTTTGTTTGCAGTCACTGTACCAGAGATTGCCATTCAAAAATTGGTCTGTTCAGCCACTCACACAGATGCAGATAAAAAAAAATTGTGGACACTACACCATCATCTTTAGCAGATGGAAGGACACCAACAACCCAACAACCCATATATATATATATATATATATATATATATATATATATATATAGTGTGGGATTGTCACTGTTTCAGCTTTTGCTGGAATGGTGTACCAAAGGCAGTATTATTGGTAGAGTGCTCAATATAAAATAGAGCTGTTATATAATATAATAAGATAAATATATATAGGTTTTACATATCTATTTATTTGGTGACAAAGGAACATTCACGGCCATTTTGGTTTCATGCATCAACAATCCCAATCAACAATTGTTGACGCATGAAACCAAAATGGTTGTGAATGTTCCTTTGTCATCAAATAAATAGATATGTAAAACCTTTATATATTTATTATATTATATTATATCATATTATATATATATATATATATATATATATATATATATTAAAAGAAATAGAAAGCAATTAAAAAAAATTATTTTTTCAAACATTTCAGAAGTTCTCCGTATTTGAAGCACTTTGATTTCAAACAGCAAAGAATTTCCTCTGACGCCGGCCGTTATTCCTTGTAGACTAAAAGATTTTGGAGTTTTCTATTATTAACATTTTATTTTCTATTTAAAATCATAATAGATAGAGTGCATGGATAAACTCTTGGCTAAAACACGTGTCAGTAAAATAAAATCTATTTTATCCATTCAGTATTTTCTTTCCTTTGTTTATTTTTATATATATATATATATATATATATATATATATATATATATATATATATATATATATAATCTGACAAAGGCCGTTATTCCTTGTATACTAAAACATTTTGGAGTTTTCTATTATTAACATTTTATTTTCTATTTAAAATCATAATAGATAGAGTGCATGGATAAACTCTTGGCCAAAACACGTGTCAGTAATATAAAATCTATTTTATCCATTCAGTATTTTCTTTGTTTATTATATATATATATATATATATATATATATATATATATATGATGTATAGGTCTTATCAGGAATAATTCCTTGCTAACTCAGGACAACCTGTTATGTGTAACTTGGAGATGGGTCACTGCCAAATAATCCTTATTAGCCTATAAGATGCCATGAAGGAGAATTATTTAACCTCCCGATGACCTAAAGAGGTCATCAGAAGTGAAGATGAGGATTTAGTTTGTGTTGTCTATCATTCTGAATCAAAGCTGACTCAAAGTAATTTGGTTTGTTTTGTTTTGTTTTATGGCATATCAACCTCAGCTGAAATAAATTCATTCTTAATGGATACTCAATTTTTTTTATAAACTCATGTTTTTCTATTCAACCCATAGATGGGACCCTAATAGGTACTACCACTCCAGGTCAGAGTGGACCAGGGAGCAATGGTGATGAAGGGGTGCACCACATTCCCCAGATCTCCAGAACTGGAACCTCACCATCAGATAGAGTTTAATGTCATTCCCAGGACATGTAGACCCTCAGTCACCGCCTTCTAGCACCCATATGATAAAAATGGTTAGGGCTTGACATAGGGGCAATAGGGTTGGAACAATCATATAGGTACTAAGGCTTGACATGGCCAGCCGATTGATCAGAGGGGCCTCTTCGAATGCCCGTCTAACCCAAGTAAGCACCAAAGTGGAGTGTTGCATGTCATGGACTGCTCATCCACCTGGATTCCACCTTTAAGCATGATTCAAAGTGATATGATAACAAAGTTGTATAAATTCAATTTGGTGGAGGGGTTGGGTAAATACATTCTACCCTAGTGTAATTATAATGGATTTCTTTTGAGAATGACCATTTTTATAAAGTGGTAGAAATGACCCTTTTTATAAAGAGGTAACATGATGAGTGACTTTGTATATTTTCTCAAAAAAGTTAAAAACGTTCTCAGTCTGATAACCTCTATTTCAGTCTATCTATCTATCTATCTATCTATCTATTTCAGTCTGTTCATATCTATCTATCTATCTATCTAACTATCACGGTCTGTTCATATCTATCTATCTATCTATCTATCTATCTATCTCAGTCTCTTCATATCTATCTATCTATCTATCTATCTATCTATCTATCTATCTCAGTCTCTTCATATCTATCTATCTATCTATCTATCTATTTCACTCTGCTCATATCTCCCCATCTATCTATCTATCTATCTATCTATCTCAGTCTGTTTATATCTATCTATATATATCTGTCTATCTATTCATCTATCTATGTGTCTATCTATCTCAGTATGTTCATTATCTATCTATCTATCTATCTATCTATCTATCTATCTAAGTCTGTTCATATCTATGTATGTATGTATGTATGTATGTATCTATCTATCTATCTATCTCAGTCTGTTCATATCTATGTATGTATGTATGTATGCATCTATCTACCTATCTATCTGTCTCAATCTGTTCATATCTATCTATCTATCTATCTATCTATCTATATCAGTCTATTCATATTTATTTCATCTTAGCCAATTTCTATCTATCTATCTCATATCTATCTCATTCAGTTTATATATTTCTATCTATCTATCTATCTATCTATCTATCTATCTATCTATCTCTGTTTGTCTATTCACATCTATCTATCTATCTATCTATCTATCTATCTATCACAATTTGTTTATATCTATCTTTGTTAATCTGTCCATTATCTATCTATCTCAGTCTGTTCATATGTATGTATGTATGTATGTATCTATCTATCTATCTGCCTGTCTCTGCCTGTTTGTCTATTCACATCTATCTATTTATCTATCTATCTATCTATCACAATTTGTTCATATCTATCTTTCTTAATCTGTCCATTATCTATCTATCTATCTATCTATCTATCTATCTATCTATCTATCTCAGTCTGTTCATATGTATGTATGCATGTATGTATGTATCTAAGGTCAGGTCGCTTGATGCGCTACTGGTACTATGTAATCCAGTACAACCTGTTTCATAGTCGGGTCATCGGCGACTAAACCGGTAACCCCACAGATTTTATCTGATGAGGAGGGTGGCTAGACATCCTGCAGGACGAAAAACAAGACCTGTTCAAAGGGCGGAGGAAGCTATTAGCTCAACGGCCATCTAGAACTTTTTTTTGGGGGGGGGGAGTGTTGGACCCTTATTCCTTGTTAGGTTATCCATCTAGGAGAAGGACAACTCTGATTTAACACCTGCAATTGACATGATTGCCAGTTATCTTGCTTAGGCTTGTCACTGGACAACAATCATGAAAATTTAGAGAGTGGTATTCGTGTTGTACAAGCGTTTACCACTATAATATCATGATGTACAAATGTTCCCTTCTTTCTTTCTTTCATCTATCAGCCTCTCAAAAAGTCCCATGGCGATGGATGTGTGGCAACGTGTGCAGACCTGACCAGTTGGAAGCATGCAGTTACATATCTACACATTGGCGGCAGGAGTCTTATCCTAACATCGTTGTTGTGTCTACCCGTGACAGGGACTAACCCCGTGGAGACTCTTGTGTCTGAGCAGTCCTATTTAGGAGAGCACTGCTCACCCAAACTATTGGGAAGGTGCTAGAAAAGGTGCACTAAAAAAATGCCTGTCACCTCAACACTGGTTAGTTTCCTGCGGCTAACGGTGGTTCATTTCTTGCAGGAAGAAAAGAAATATTAATAAACTTGATCGAATTAAACTCAACATTTCTTGCTGGAATGTAAGAACTTTGTTAGACGTAATTCTACAGATCGCCCGGAAGGAAGAACAGCACTTGTGACAAAGGAACTTCAGAGATTACAGATTGATATTGCTGCCCTATCGGAAACCCGATTGTCAGATGAAGATCAGTTGACAGAAATATCAACGGGCTATAAACTCTTTTGGGTTGGTAAGCCAAAGGGCGAACGGCGCGAGGGTGGTGTTGGTTTTGCCGTGAATAAAAGACTGGTGAAGTTTTTGGAGTTGCCTACTAGCATCAGTGATCGCATTATGAAACTGTGTATCCAGCTGCAGTATGGACGGTACGTGACCTTATTTTCTATATATGCCCCGACCCTTCAAGCCAGTGAGGAGACTGCCATGACTTTTTATGAAGACCTTCGCAATGCTATTGTCTCTACACCAAAGGAGGATAAACTGATTATATTGGGAGACTTTAATGCACATGTTGGCAGGAATTTTGAAATATGGGATGCACTTGGTCGTTATGGTATCCGTGGGGTAAATTCAAATGGACTTAAATTGCTTGAGTTCTGTTCTGAGCTCAATTTAACCATTTGTAATACTCTTTTCCGGCAAAAACGTATCCATAAAATTACTTGGACCCACCCAAGATCAAAACATGGCCATATGATTGACTTCATCTTGACTCGCCGCCGTGACATTGGTGATGTCTGCAATGTGCGTGTTATGCGTAGTGCAGAGTGCGAAACAGATCACAGTCTAGTGAGGGGTAGATTTAAACTCCGTGTTCGTAAAAAGACTCGCATGCCTGGAGTAAAAACACCAAAGCACCTAGAGTTGAGCAAGGTCAAGCAAATGGAAGTGAAAGAAAGACTGCGTGAACATCTTGACAGTCTGGAATTTAATGGAACATGGGATAACTTCAGAGACCAAGTTTATTCCACTGGTGCAGCTGTTCTTGGCTTCAGAGTTAGGAAACATCGAGACTGGTTTGATGACAATGTAGTTGCCATAAGTCAGCTAATTGAAACAAAAAGAAGTTATTTTATAAGTACGCTTCATAGTAAGTCATCTCTCAAACCGTCTACTCTGAAGAAATATATTCAGTTCAAGCAGCTATTACAGCGTGAAATAAGGAGGATGAAAAATGAGTGGTGGTCTAAAATCTCCTCTGAAATTCAGAAGGCCTTTAATAAAAAGGACCTAAAACTGTTCTATAGCCTCATGCGTACAGTTTTCGGTCCATTAACTTCTTCCATTGCTCCTCTAAGGTCAAAGGACAGCATCACCTTGATTAAGGAACCCGAAAAAATCCTTCAACGATGGCAACAACACTTCACGGATTTATTTAATAACCCTTCAGTAGTCAGTGCTGATGTTCTGCAGAGTCTTCCTCAACAGGAGACCAAATATGAGATGGACCATTTACCAACTTTTACAGAATTTGAAATGGCTATCAAACAAATTAATTCTGGTAGGGCGCCGGGTTTGGATGGGCTTCCAGTGGAACTGTTGAAGGTTAAAAGTTTTAATGTCAATCTTGCTCTGTTTGATCTCTTAACTCAATGTTGGAACGGTTCTCCTCTACCAAATGAATGGATTGATGGTGCTTTGGTGTGTGTATATAAGGGCAAAGGAGATAAAGGTAGTTGCGATAACTACCGTGGAATCACACTTCTGAGTGCTGTTAGCAAGGTTCTCTCAAGAATCTTGTTGAATCGATTGCTTGTTTACATTTGCCCAGTAGTCATTCCTGAATCACAAAGTGGTTTTAGGTCTGGCAGAGGAACAAACGACATGATATTTTCGGCTAGGCAAGTACAAGAGAAGTGTATAGAGCAACGGGTCCCCCTGTATCAGGTTTTTGTTGATTTGACGAAAGCTTTTGATACAGTCAACAGGGATGCACTTTGGACAATGTTGGGTAAAGTTGGGTGCCCACCGGTATTTGTGAGTGTACTCAAGCGGTTGCACAATGGTATGAAAGCTAAAATTGTCATGAGTGGTAGATTGTCGGATGAAATACCAATAGATAACGGGGTTAAGCAGGGAGATGTCTTGGCCCCAACACTATTCTCAATATTCTTTTCTGTAATATTATCTCATGCATTCCAACATTGTGAGAAAGGCGTCCTCTTGGAATTTAGAACCACAGGAAGAGTTTTTGACTTGAGAAGATTTAACTTCAAGTCTAAGACATCCTATGCACTTATCAGAGAGTTCCTTTACGCCGATGATGTTGACTTTCTGGCTCACACTGAGGAGGATGTTCAAGATATTGTGAACCTTTTTGCTGCCTCGTGCTCTGCTTTTGGATTAAAAATAAGCTTGACAAAGACAAAGGTAATGTTCACCCCGTAAAGGGGAACCATATATCAAACCAACAATAGCCATTCATGGTACTTGTCTGGATGTTGTTGAGTCTTTTACATACTTAGGAAGTACACTAACTTGTGATGGATCTTTGGATGCTGAGATTCACCGGCGCATCCAGAAGGCATCTGTGGCCTATGGAACGCTCGAAAAACGGTTATGGTCTAGTACCGGCATTACCCATAAAACAAAATTGAATGTTTATAGGTCCTGCGTGTTGAGTGTTTTATTGTACTCCTCGGAGACATGGACATTGTTTAGAAGACATCTGAAAATTCTTGAACACTTTCATCAGAAATGTTTGAGACGTATTCTAGACATCAAGTGGAATTCCGAAACGCCTAACACAGAAGTCCTTGCAAGGGCAGGATGCTCAAGCATTGAAACTCTATCATAACGGCTCAAATGCGTTGGGCAGGTCATGTTGTGCGTATGGGTGATGCTAGATTGCCAAAGCAACTCTTTTACGGTCAGCTGCGTGATGGCAAAAGGCCGCAGCATAAGCCTAAGAAGAGGTATAAGGATTGCTTAAAAAACAACCTTGTAAAAATAAAAATAAGTCCTGACAACTGGGAAAAGCTGGCACTAAAGAGAACTGACTGGAGAGTTCATGTGGATGATGGCTGTACCAGTTATGAGAGTGAAAGAATCGTGCATGAAAACCTAAAGCGTCAACTTCGAAAGGGTTACACCTGTCATATTGGAGAGAACATGGAGGGTTGGAAGTGTCTGACATGTGGTCGAGTTTTGCTTTCGAGGGCTGGCTATGTCAATCATAGGAAATCTCACCTGGGTCAATCCATGCAGATTCCAGGAGTAAATAATGTGTCTTGTGCTATATGTGGCAAGGTCTGTAAGTCGGCTTCTGGTCTTAAGAGACATATGGTGGTGCATAAGCATCAAATTTTATCATCTGACTCATCTGATTCATCTGAATCATCTCATTCAACGGGGAAGAAGTCTTTTCAATGTCATATTTGCGTCAAACTTTGTAGATCTGCAGCAGGTTTGATGAGTCATTTGAGGGCTCATGCAAGGAAGGGTTCTGGTGGTGGAGTTGTGGGATTGTGAGGGACGGCAATGATCTGTAAAGATTATGCTATTGCCATGTATCTATCTATCTATCTATCTGTCTGTCTGTCTGTCTGTCTGTCTCTGTCTGTTTGTCTATTCACATCTATCTATCTATCTATCTATCTATCACAATTTGTTCATATCTATCTTTCTTAATCTGTCCATTATCTATCTATCTATATCTATCTATCTATCTATCTATCTATCAGTCTGTTCATATGTATGTATGTATGTATCTATCTATCTATCTATCTATCTGTCTATCTGTCTGTCTCTGTCTGTTTGTCTATTCACATCTATCTATCTATCTATCTATCTATCTATCACAATTTGTTCATATCTATCTTTCTTAATCTGTCCATTATCTATCTATCTATCTATCTATCTCAGTCTGTTCATATGTATGTATGTATATATGTATGTATGTATGTATCTATCTATCTATCTATCTATACTAATTTGTTCATATCTATCTATTATTCTGTTGATATCTATTCTCTTTCTTTCTTTCTAAACTGGAGATATAATCATTGGTATTCATTAAGAAGAAGATGGGGGAAAGAATACTATGGTGATAAATGCACAGTACTTAGTGTACTGTCTTTCTAATGATGTTAATGAAAAGAAAAATCTTTAAGAACTTATTAGTTTCAGTTGAGAGATAAATCGATGACCCCAGAAAAATTGAATTGAAAATAATAATTACTTATGCATTGTCAGTCAGTCAGGTATGTAGAGATTTGTGTTGAGTGACCAGCTGATTCAACTGGTGTTGCAAGCTAAGTTGGTTGTTAGAAATCCAGACTTAGTAGGTGGTTTAAATAACAGGTTGGGGCTATTATATATATATATATATATATATATATATATATATATATATATATATATATATATAAAGATTTTTGAAGGCAATTTACAATGCAATATGTGTTGAAAATTATATTTATTTAACTTTTGTTTTTTTTTTCAAATCTAAATATTTTCGGAAAGTAAAATTCCATCCTCAGAGTTATTGAAAGTACTAGGTGTTTTTTTATAGTACTTATCCCACGGCGATATTGCAATCATCTGTTGTTTTAAGAAGTTGAGGAATGCCGTATATTTGAACTTTTTTTTTCTTTTTCGGTTACTAAATTTCAAATATACGGCGTTCCTCAACTTCTTAAAACAATAGATGATTACAATATCGCCGTGGGATAAGTACTATAAAAAAAACACCTAGTACTTTCAATAACTCTGAGGATGGAATTTTACTTTCCGAATATATTTAGATTTGAAAAAAAAACAAAAGTTAAATAAATATAATTTTCAACACATATTGCATTGTAAATTGCCTTCAAAAATCTTTATATTACACATACACACAATGCTTCAAAGATAATATAAAAAAAACCTTTTATATATATATATATATATATATATATATATATATTTATATATACTTTGATGCGGTACCAAGTTTCTTGGTACAAGGTGATTCTAGGCTGGTCCTATTTCTCTACCAGTAGTTTGTTGTAGAGTTCAGGTACGTATGAGAGCTCAATGTTTAATTGTTGTAAACAGAACAAAGTTATTTATGAATAAAAGGCTTTAAATACCATGGGTATCGTGGTCCATAACTTGCTCTGACCTCACATCCCTTAAAAGAGTTTAGCTCTGACCTCGCACCCCCGCTCTAACCCCTTAAAAGAGTTTTGCTCTGACCTCGCACCCCTTAAAAGAGTTTTGCTCTGACCTCGCACCCCTTAAAAGAGTTTTGCTCTGACCTCGTATCCCTTAAAAGAGTTTTGCTATGACCTTGCACCCCTTAAAAGAGTTTTGCTCTGACCTGGTATCCCTTAAAAGAGTTTTGCTCTGACATCGCATCCCTTAAAAGTCTTTTGCTCTGACCTCGCACCCCCCTTAAAAGAGTTTTGCTCTGACCTCGTATCATTTAAAAGAGTTTTGTTCTGACCTTGTATCCCTTAAAAGAGTTTTGCTCTGACCTCGCACCCCCTTAAAAGAGTTTTGCTCTGACCTCGCACCCCTTAAAAGAGTTTTGCTCTGACCTCGCACCCCCCTTAAAAGAGTTTTTGCTGACCTCGTATCCCTTAAAAGAGTTTTTGCTATGACCTTGCACCCCTTAAAAGAGTTTTGCTCTGACCTCGCACCCCCCTTAAAAGAGTTTTGCTCTGACATCGCATCCCTTAAAAGTGTTTTGCTCTGACCTCGCACCCCCCTTAAAAGAGTTTTGCTCTGACCTCGTATCCCTTAAAAGAGTTTTGCTCTGACCTCGCACCCCTTAAAAGAGTTTGCTCTGACCTCGCACCCCTTTAAAAGAGTTTTGCTCTGACCTCGCACACCTTAAAAGAGTTTTGCTCTGACCTGGTATCCCTTAAAAGAGTTTTGCTCTGAACTCGCATCCCTTAAAAGAGTTTTGCTCTGACCTCGCATCCCTTAAAAGAGTTTTGTTCTGACCTGGTATCCCTTAAAAGAGTTTTGCTCTGACCACGCATCCCTTAAAAGAGTTTTGCTCTGACCTCGCATCCCTTAAAAGAGTTTTGCTCTGACCTCGCACCCCCCTTAAAAGAGTTTTGCTCTGACCTTGTATCCCTTAAAAGAGTTTTGCTCTGACCTTGCACCCCCTTAAAAGAGTTTTGCTCTGACCTTGCACCCCTTAAAAGAGTTTTTGCTCTGACCTCGCACCCCCCTTAAAAGAGTTTTTGCTCTGACCTCGTATCCCTTAAAAGTGTTTTGCTCTGACCTCACACCCTTAAAAGAGTTTTGCTCACCTCGCACACCTTAAAAGAGTTTTGCTCTGACCTGGTATCCCTTAAAAGAGTTTTGCTCTGACCTCGCATCCCTTAAAAGAGTTTTGCTCTGACCTCGCATCCCTTAAAAGAGTTTTGTTCTGACCTGGTATCCTTAAAAGAGTTTTGCTCTGACCTCGCATCCCTTAAAAGAGTTTTGCTCTGACCTTGCATCCCTTAAAAGAGTTTTGCTCTGACCTCGCACCCCCCTTAAAAGAGTTTTGCTCTGACCTCGTATCATTTTAAAAGAGTTTTGTTCTGACCTCGTATCCCTTAAAAGAGTTTTGCTCTGACCTCATAACCCTTAAAAGAGTTTTGCTCTGACCTCGTATCCCTTAAAAGAGTTTTGCTCTGACATCGCATCCCTGAAAAGAGTTTTGCTCTGACCTCGCACCCCCCTTAAAAAGAGTTTTGCTCTGACCTCGTATCCCTTAAAAGAGTTTTGCTCTGACCTCGCACCCCCCTTAAAAGAGTTTTGCTCTGACCTCGTATCCCTTAAAAGAGTTTTGCTCTGACCTCGCATCCCTTAAAAGAATTTTGCTCTGACCTCGTATCCCTTAAAGAGTTTTGCTCTGACCTTGCACCCCTTAAAAGAGTTTTGCTCTGACCTCGCACCCCCCTTAAAAGAGTTTTGCTCTGACCTCGCACCCCCCTTAAAAGAGTTTTGCTCTGACCTCATAACCCTTAAAGAGTTTTGCTCTGACCTCGCATCCCTTAAAAGAGTTTTGCTCTGACCTCGCACCCCCTTAAAAGAGTTTTGCTCTGACCTTGCACCCCCCTTAAAAGAGTTTTGCTCTGACCTCGTATCCCTTAAAAAGTGTTGCTCTGACCTCGTATCCCTTAAAAGAGTTTTGCTCTGACCTCGCACCCCCCTTAAAAGAGTTTTGCTCTGACCTCGTATCCCTTAAAAGAGTTTTTGCTCTGACCTCGCACCCCCTTAAAAGAGTTTTGCTCTTACCTTGTATCCCTTAAAAGAGTTTTGCTCTGACCTCGCACCCCCTTAAAAGAGTTTTGCTCTGACCTCGTATCCCTTAAAAGAGTTTTGCTCTGACCTCGCACCCCCCCTTAAAAGAGTTTTGCTCTTACCTCGTATCCCTTAAAAGAGTTTTGCTCTGACCTCGCACCCCCCTTAAAAGAGTTTTGCTCTGACCTCGCACCCTTAAAAGACTTAAAAGAGTTTTGCTCTGACCTCGCACCCCTTAAAAGAGTTTTGCTCTGACCTGGTATCCCCTTAAAAGAGTTTTGCTCTGACATCGCATCCCTTAAAAGTGTTTTGCTCTGACCTCGCACCCCCCTTTAAAAGAGTTTTGCTCTGACCTCGTATCATTTAAAAGAGTTTTGTTCTGACCTTGTATCCCTTAAAAGAGTTTTGCTCTGACCTCGCACCCCCCTTAAAAGAGTTTTGCTCTGACCTCGAAAAATATACAACAAAATGGTAATAGCATAAACCAGGATCCCTTGCTTTTGGAGAACGAAACCGCAAATAAAATTCTCCTGGGAACTTTGAAATAAAATGGAATCACCTTAAAATCCGCAGCAAGAAGACCAGACCTAGTGGTTGATTAACAAAAAAGGAAGAACTTGTCAACTGGTGACTTTTGCAAGTGCCGAGCAGATACAGGGTGAATGCTAAAGGAAAATGAAAAATGGACCAAAATATCTGGACCTGCCAGAAGAACTGAAAAAGTTATGGAATACGAAAGTGAAAAGTGATACCAATTGTAGTTGGGCACTTGGAACGGTCCCAAAAGGCATTGGAAAAGGGTTGGAAAGTTTGGAAATCAAGAGAAAGAATTGATACATCTAGAAACTACACTGTTGCAATTGGCTTAGAAATACCCAGAAAGAGTCCTGGAGAACCTGAGGAGACTTGCTTGTCACTCAAGACTCCAGTGAAAACTCAAAAGGAGTAAATAATAATAAATAAATAATAATAATAATAATAAATAATCACAGCAGCAGCTGTTGTGCTGGAGGTTACTTTTAATTCCTGTCTACCTCAAAATTTCCCCGAAGCTATTAGTTGGTTGGTTGGTTGGTTTTGGCTGGTGGTTGGACTTTAGGCATGTCAACTCTACCTGGGTAAATTTTATGCTTGAAGGGCATTTTGTTTTATTCATTCTTGATGGGGAATTGAAAACAATTTTTTAAAACTCAATTTAAAAAAACAATTTTTTAAACACATTTTTATATTTAACCCATATATTGGTACTACCACTCCCATCACCCCAACATGCATATTGCTCAACATACAAAGTAATTCACTATTAAACACATCCTCCTAAATCGCATCAGTCTCAGACAAACCCACACCTGCAAAATATTAACCGGACAAAAAACTTAAGACCCTCTTCAAAATATCAAACCAAATACCACATAAAACTGTTAATTTAAAAACTGAAACCCATAAGAAAAACAATTTTACATAACCCTTTCTGGCATTAAAATGGCCCGTGGAGGTTGATAGCCATTAAACAAAACTCAAACTCAAACAAGGGTGGAGGGGGGAGTAATGTTGAAAAACACACTTTATTTAGCCGCATTCCATGAAAGTAATATTGGTTAGCCTATAAAACTTTTCAGTTGACCCTCAAATAAACCTCATTTGGTCCACATTCCATGAGAGGTATCTTGGTCAGCCTATGAACTTTTCAGTCATAGTTAGTATTAAGATATATACTGAATTACAGTGGTATGCTTTGCCTAGGACAGAATCCTGATATAATCTGTTGGGAATAAATTAGAAAATACTCTGATGGGGAAATTAATAGGAAAATGATCTATCGGACAATAATTAGTAAATAATCTCTTAGAAAATAAGTAACGAAAAGATGAAAGTAAAAAAAAAAACTCAGAAAAATGTCGTCACATAATGTCATAGTGCAATTAAGTACACTAATCAAGATCACATGATTAAAAAAATGTACTATATATTACAGCTACTATGAAAAATGGAAATATGATTTTTTAATATAACTGGTAAATTTCTTCCTGTAACTACACACACACTAAATAATTATTATGAATTTATTATATGTTTAGAGAAGCATCACAGTTTGTTGTGCATTCAGTGCACCAAAGACTGTCATTGCAAAAATTGGCGCTGCAGAGTCAACTTGCACAGATTGCAGGAATAATTTTATTTTTTAATTTATTTATTTTTTTTTTGGGACAGCGATGCCATTGTCCTTAGGAGGCGTAAGAATCCAATAATAATAGAGAAGGAAGAAGATTTGACTGTTAAAGGGATAATCGGAGGTTAAGAACTTGCTAAAAGCAAGTGGCTGAGGGTCTTATTACCGCGGAGGTATGGACATTAACTCTATCTGATGTTATTTATATAACTGGTAAATTTCTTCCTGTACTATAACACCCACTAATAATTTATTATAATTTCTAATATGTTAGAGAAGGTGAGACAGCACCTATAAGAATTAGTCCAACCCTATTGCCTTTTATCATATATATTGCTAGAAGGCAGTGGATGAGAGTCTATTGTCGATCTAATACTTGAATGGTGACGGTTCCACTTATAGGCTTCAGTGGAATGTGTCGCCCTGCTCGGCGGGGCGTTAGAATGCCGACTGGCACCACTGCGAGCGGGTAAGACTCCCCAATGGGGCCACCCTGTTGGCCATGGGTTGGCAACCCGTGATGCTTAAGGTGGCCCAGGTGGATGAGCAGTCATGACATGCAAACTCCACTTTGGCCTATCTTGGGTAGACGGGCTCGGAAGAGGCGCCCCTCTGTCAATCGGCTGGCATGTCAAGCCTAGCACTATATGATTCTCCAACCCTATTGCCCCTATGGTCAGCCCCACCCCTTTTTATCATATGGTGCTAGAAGGCGGTGGCTGAGGGTCTACATGTCCTGGAATGAGTTTAAACTCTATCTGATGGTGAGGTTCCAGTTCTTGGAGTTGGGGAAAGTGGGCACCCCTTCATCACCATTGCTCCCTGTCCACTCTGACCGGAGTGATAGTACCTTTAGGGTCCCATCTATGGTTGAATAGAAAAACATGAGTTTATAAAAAAATTGATTATCCATAAAGAATTGATTAATTATCGAGTTATCCCACTGAGGTTGATATGCTAAAACAAAAACAAACAAAACAAATCGGGGAAATCTGGGGAATGTGAAGGTACTTTTCTCTTTAATCACCACATTACTGCCCAAGATCCACTGCTGACGAAAATGAGTTAAAGATCTCCAGCACCAATTAGATCGCAGTTTAATTGTCATACCCAGGATACGCCCTTGTTTTGTGGTGGATCTTACCCCTGTATAGGGAATACAGACTGTATATTCTAAAACCCTCGCAAACAGGACTGTCAATTTTGAAACTAAGTATCCATTGTTTAGCTACTGCCTATTGTGGATAAACATTCTTCCTAATTGACAATATAGATTAGAAAGAAAGGAGAAAAAATCTATTTGAAACTCTAATTCTGGTGGCAGAAAGATAATTTAATGTAATTTATTAAAAGAAAGTTTTATGTAAGAATATTAATCAATCATCATCATCAAGCAATATTCCTGATCCTGTCTCTCTCTTGCCACTGTGGTCCTATGCCAGTCATATGATACTGATAAGATGACTACCACATGTCTCTGGCTAGTTTCTTTGTCAATGCTTTGTGCCACACACATCGTGTTCCTTTGATCCGCAGAAACTGGGATTGATGCAACTTAGTCAGAGCATCTTTGTGATAGAATTGAGAGATTAGTGGAAACGGAGCTGCTGTGGGTTGCTGGCAACTCTTAGAATGAGACAAACACACTGTTAACAATAACAACAGTTTTAATTAATCATATATAATAGAGATTAATATGTTTTGCACACCTAGTATGAAGAGAAAATGATTTTTGGTGCATTTTAGTAGACAATCTTTGATGCTATTTCCTCAAAACAATGGTGGAAAGTAAGAGATCTAGTTTTTGGTATGAGTATTTATTATACCAACACACAACTTTTGCTGTTTGAGAGAATTTTATATTTTTTTTTAAAAGTGAAAAATCTACAGCCCTGGTGATAATGGTGTATGGGACCACCATGTTTTATAGGATATGCAGGATATGGAGTCAAGAAAATTATTTCTAGTGAAAAGAGATGATAAAGAAGAAAACAAAACCCTAAAAAGTGTGACAATAATTCTACTTATGGCTTCTTTACTCACCCCCCCCGCCAAATATCTGCTTAACTACCGAGTGCCAATAATCAGCACCGGTAACAACCATCAACCAACCCCCACAACCCACCCATGATTTCACCAACTTGCTTGGTCACACACAATTCATACACCCAGCCACTCACAACCATTTCCATTGATGCTATTATTTTTAGATTACAAGTCAAGGATGTTGGTCTGCTTTTGTCTGTGGTTGGAAAAATGGTGGACATGGATCTGATTAATTAAAATCTCATCATTTTTAGTTGATGTTCAGAAAAAAAGATGGGAGGAAGAAGAAATTAAAAAACAAAAACAACTATAACAAAAAATAAAGAAGGATAAAAACCTTATTACAGCATTTTCCTTTTTAATATTGTAAATTTTGGTTCATATTAATAAAATTATACACCATTTTAATTTAAAAGTCATGGGAATACGTTTTTAAGAGCTAAAACTAAATTCAATGATCTCTATCCTTTGGCAAAAACTTTTTCGATTTTTTTCTGAAGAATAAATTCCGAAAAGTGACTGTATTATGCCGAACATCTCTACTATGCACAGGAATATACCAAAAGTCAATTTTAAAATAGTCTACAGTTGGTTTTAATTATAATTTCTGGTGCTTTCACAGAATTCGTCCTGGCCTCCTGCCTTAAAAAACGCTAGGTGGTGATAGCTGAAAAAGCAACCCTCCTAAATAAAGATAAAAATAACTGTTTTTGTATGTTTTGATTTTTATCTCTAAGTGATTTCGAATAAAAAAAAATGAAAATACAAAAAAAAAGATAATTTTTTATTGATTGAAGGCATTTTTATTGAACAAATTATTTTTTCAGTGGTTTGAAGCATTAAAAGTAAAGCCATATTGTTTATTGACAAGTAAATATAAATATTTAGCCCCCCTCTTAAAATATTTTAAAGGGAAGGGGTTAAATATTTAACATTACTTGTCGAAAAAAGACTGGAGAGGGTAAAATATCGCATAAATTTTCGAAAAAACACCTTAAGAGAACTCAGCAGGCACCACTTCAGCTAGGGACTTCATTTGTAGGGAGGATTGTTTTTTCAGCTATCACATTGCATAGAGGTTTTATCGCAAGAGGCCAGGACGCAATTATGTGAATAGCACCAAAATATTTACATTTGATTGTGTCCAGGTGTGGACTATGTTAAAATTTAGACAACCCCAAAAATTTTGAGCTTTCCAATACAAAACACTTAGCGGATTTATGTCAATTGTCACGAAAAATGACAACTTTTGTAATCTGTTTTTTCTCTAGTCCTAAAGAATTGGTTTATAAAAGCATTTTGGTCCAAGGAATCCAAAAATGCTATCAAAAAGGTCTTAAAGTTAACCGATTTTAACCAATTTTAAGTTACTAATGATTTCTGGATTTGCAAAATTTAAACTGATGTTGTAGCGTTTTGGTTCGAGCAAAACCAAACAATCTTTTTGGTACAAATAATGTTCAAATATTTGAAATTAATAATAGAAAAAAATGTTTGTCATAGATGCAGTGCACATTAAGATATTGATCTTTGCTAGGAAAAAATCAGAAATCATCAAAATAACTTAAAATTGGTTTGATTTTAAGATATTTTTGATAGTATTTTTGAATTCCGTGGCAAAATGCTTTTAAACCAATTTTTAGAAGTAGGGAAGCTCTAGAACTCATTTTACAGACAAAAATAGATGACAAAAAGATGCCATTTTTTTGCAAAACCCCACCAAATTTGGAGAGCTAAAAAATGACAGAACTCAGCAAATTTTCAAAATTGGAAGCTCAATTTTGGGGATTGTCTAACTTTAACAAGTCCACACCTGTATAAAATTTCAAAAAATTTAAGGTGTGGTGACAATTTTACTTTTTTCTGAATGATTTGACATGAATTACTCAGTTTATCATTTCTTAATAATAAAATTTAACTCATTATCAAAAGAGAAAAAAAAATTCCCCAATATAATATATATTATATATATATATATATATATTATATATAATATATATATATATATTATATATTGTTTATATATTGACATTTACGTATCCATCATGGCTGTGATTTCTTATTTCATATTCTTGATTTTATTTCTCTGCTTTCAACTTTGACCTTTTGCAAAGATAAATTCTTGGTCATTCAGATCCTCAGCCACAACTGTTTTTTACAATCATTTAACAGGGGTGTGGGGTGGGTCCATGTGTGTGTATATATTACCGAAACCCTCCGCACTAGCAGGATGTGACAAAAGGTCAATTTCACACCATAGTATCCAAGTATTCTGATGGCATTTTCTATATTGTAACATTTATTTAATAATAATGAATTTTATTGTGTACAGTGCTCAGGTGCACCACAACTCATCAAAGTCTCATGTCTAGTACATAGAATAATGTATTAGTGTGAGGAACATGAATAGCATACACGTAATAATATACATGTATGTGTACAGTGCTCAGGTGCACCACAACTCATCAAAGTCTCATGTCAAGTACACAGAATAATGTATTAGTGCCAGGAACATGAACAGTTTACAGTAGTAATATGCATGTATGTGTGCGCGTGTATGAATATGTATGTGGAGAGTCCACATAAAAATGATGACTATAACTATGTTACTATGATTATATCCCAGGGATAAATGGTTTAAGAGCCCGATCTGCCCAACTATTTACCCATAACTGGAGGAAGAGTAGTTGAATGCATACCTTTACAAAAGTAAAGTCATTTTGCCACAAAATAGTCAAGCTCCAGTTGACATATAACATCACTCAATAAGGGANAGTCCTGACGCATCAATAGCACCACTATTAAAAAGATCCTTATAATTTTTATAATGTACTAATCTTCAAATGGCTCAGGTTTGACCTTAACTTTGACTCCCTCCCCCTTATTTTTGGGTCACAAAATATCGGTGGGGTTATATGTGATTGATACTTTTTTCTACCTAAATAAAAAGACAAAAGGCCGAAGGTGTGAATAGAGAAAAAAAAATTTCATGGAATCTGTTCTGGTAGTAAATAAGTGCCGAAAATCGGAAAATAAAATGAAAATAAAAACTAAAAAAATAATTTTTGGAGATTTTTTTTATACTCATTTCACTAATTATTTAATTGGTTATAATCTTATAAAAGAAAAAATTATACATCAATATTTGTCCCGTTTAAAGGGGGGTGCTAAAGTTCCAATACAGTTTTTGACAATGAAGTAGTAGTGATTGATACTGAAGTAAATTAGTGATTAAAAAAAAAATCTTAAAAAAAAGAATCTAATAATATGATATTTTAAACTTAAAATCATATTTTAAATGAATTTTATATACTAATTTATCATAGCAGAAATACCTAATTAAATCAGAAAGCTTTGAAATAAAATAACTGATGCATTATAAAATTCATTCATTGATAAATCAATACTGAAAATTTCATAAAAATTGGATAATTCCCTGATTTTTGGTAAATATTTTTCTAACATGAATGTTAGATTTATTTTGTAAACATGGATTTTACGGCAACTCACAGCAGCCATGTTAAAAAATATTTGATCAAAATTGACCGAAAAAATCATTTAAAATCTATTAAAATAAATTACATGTGTAATATTATTTTGCTTTTTTTTTTTACTGATGCTCATTATGTTATTAGTTTTCAACTTAGACAAAAATTTGACCTTAAATAACACTGGTTTACATAAAAATATTTTTTGTCTGAGGCAAGAATGTGAATAGGTGTTTTTTACTAATTTGGGTGTGCTGAATTCAAATTTATAAACAGTTTTGCTCTATCACCTCTAGTTTTCTGTCTTTTAAATAGTCTCATTTTAGTATATACAGAGTATATACGTGCTTATGTCAACAGTTGCAGCAGCTTATTACAGATAGATAAAGAACATTGATGGAATAAATATACTTGGATGACACAATGTACACAATTCATAGTACCGCAGACAGTTAGAAATGTGTTTTCTTAGATGATCTGCTGACTGCCAGTGCACTACTGGCTGTTGATTGAGACATGTTGGCTACGCTTAACTGCCAAAATCCGTCTTGATATATAGCTATATATATATAATGTAATGCTATCACTTACATTTATTGCATAATAACTAAAAAAGAAGACATAAGTCACACAATATTAGAAATTAACCCTGAATGCATATACGCCTTTATGTACAGTATGTGTACCAAATGTACAGTATGCATATCTAAAAAAAACTAGAGGTAATGAGTACAAACGGATTTCAAATCTGAATTCAGCACCCCCAAATTAACAGCTATTTTTGTGATTGCCTCAATTTCTATGTAAACCAGTGTAATCAATTTAATTAATTTTAATTTGTTTTTTAAAATAAAAAGCAGACAAATTTTTGGGTATACCTAATATTTACCTATGCTACTACTACAAAAGAATTATGAATTAAAAACAATAATGAATGAATAAAAGAAATATCAAGATAACACATCACTCAATAAGTCTGACATATAGATGGCACCACTAATAAAAAATCCATATAATTTCTATAAAGTACTAACCTTCAAATGGCACATGTAAAAATTTGAGCCCAATCGGATTATTAGTTTACAAATTACAGTTATTCAATTGAAGCTATTTTTGCAAATTTTCAAAACAATGGAAAAATCTGAATTTCATGCATTGCTTTCTGATGGAAAAAAATATGGTTCAAGCAAAGGCAATTAGTCAAATCGGCAATCAGCTGAGTGGACAGCAGCAGGTGAAAGCCATCCAAAGTGACCAAATACTCAAATATCTGAAGGCAGGGTTTTGGCCTCTGTATTTTGGGATGCGCAAGGTATTTTGTTCATCTATCACCTTGAGAAAGGAAGAGCCATCAATAGCGAATATCATATAGCATTATTGTTGCATTTGAAGGAAGAAATCGCCAAAAACGGCCTCAAATAAAGAAGAAAAAAGTGCTCTTTCATCAAGACAATGTACCGTGTCACAAGTCAATTGCAACAATGGCAAAACTATATGAATTGCACCACCCTATTCTCCAGATCTGCCCCCCCCCCAGCGATTACTGGCTGTTTGCAGACCCCAGAAGCATGCTCAAGGGAATGAGATTTGGCTCCAATGAAGAACATATCAGAAACTGAGGTGTATTTTGAGGCCAAAAACAAATTGTGCTACAAAAAAGGCATTGAATTGTTAGAAAAGCATTGGAATCAGCGTATCACCCTAGAAGGAGACTATGTTGATGAATAAAGTTGAATTTTTGCCTAAAAGCTGTTGTTTTATTAGTTAGACCCGGGACTTATTGAGTGATGTATTAAATGGAAACTGTTATAAACTGTTTATTTCCATGACAATATTTGGATACCAGTTCAGATTTTTTTTTATTTAGGAACAGGAAATCTGATTATATTTAATTTTTCAGACCAAGTAACCAATAATCACCCCAGCTGGGAGCTGTTTTGAATAGAACACCTTTTGCTTTTTCACCGTAAATTCCCAATTGTTTACAAATAACAGACAATTTTTTTTTGCATTAGAATTTCACTGTAAGATTTTTTAAGTTGTTCATGTATATTTACAACCCAAAGCTATGTTTTTATACTAAGATAGTTTTACGATTTTAATTTTTAAAAATAGTTATTTATTGGTTACTTGGTCCCAACATCCTTTTATTTAAATAAACAAAAAAAAATATTTTGTAAATAAAAACTATTTTCATTTAAATAAACATATCTGCATTTCTCTTCTGATTTAATAAAAACTATTTTAATATAAAAATGTGCCTTTAATATAAAAACTTGTCTTTTGTTTAAAGTTTTATAATTTAAAAAAATTCCTATTGAATAACAACACCATGAAATAACTGTAGCATAGAAGCTAACAACGTTAATCCCAGGAGGCCATCATGCCCTCTTGATTTAAAGGGGCAGGGCTGGGTTTATTGCCCAGTGCCTGAGAGGGAATGCTGTCGGGATCAACATATTTTTTGTACCTCCCATCCATGAGTCTTGTCTTGTGGATGGTCTCACATTAATAGGGCCGTGTGCCTAACCCGTATACAGACAAAAAGAGACCGAATCTCCATTATCAATAGATATATACATATAAACTTACAGAATGGATTTGTAGTATTTGTAATATTTTTTATTAATAATTAATAATTATAATAAACCATAATTAATCAATTATAAACTCAAGTAAGTATTCTTGATTTTAAATTAATTTCATAGTTTATATAGTTTATTTATTTGAATAATATATAGTTTATTTAATATAATAGAAAGGATTCAAACTTTGAATTATAAGGAACAGCTTTTATTTATTTATTAATATTAATTGTTCTTTATTCTATGAATTGACATTTGAAATATTTGTGAAATTTGTCATTGTGACATAAGCAGTGACATAGTTTTGGTTACAGACAAATAGATACCGAATCTCCATTATCAATAGATATATACATATAAACTTACAGAATGGATTTGTAGTGTTTTTAAGCCCACGTACATGGTAAATATCTAATAAAGGATAAAGTCATTTTTATAAACAAAGTACTCTGTTTGCTTACAATACCTGCAGTTGCATAAGTAATTACCCATTTAAGTATTAAACAGCTCATCGCTGCTTAACTTCAGTTTTAAGGTTAAAGAAGAAGATGAAGAAGAAGAAAAAATATACGAAAAAATGTGAAATTTCCTCAATTTTTTGTATTTTCTAGGGAAGAAGAAGAAGAAGAAGAAGAAGAAGAAGAAGAAGAAGAAGAAGAAGAAGAAGAAATACACGTTGTTTCATGGCATATCAACACTTTTGGGGTCACTTTGATAAACATAGGTTTCAGGTTGCTTACTGTGCCTTCTGTTGCTGAAGTGGTCATCATTGCTTAACTGTGGTGTTCTAGTGCGAACCAGTGCTTTCAGTGTGACTTGACCATAATCACTTCCTTCCATGATAACCTTAATTGTGCTAGCTTCTTCAATGTAACCTACTCACCGACAAACATAATAGTGTGACTGAAGTTCAGCCTTGCTTACTAAGATATCACAGTCCAGCCACAATGCCATAGGGACTTCCCCTGTTGGTTTGGTTTCTTTGTTTAATGGCATATCAACCTTTATCGGTTATTTAATGCCAAAAGCCATCCTTTTAGAAGAACAGTAGTTGTACTATCTAACCCATAGCTTGGGGGGTGGGGGGAATTCTCATTATGCTTGGTTTGGTTTCTTTGTTTAATGGCATATCAACCTTTATCGGTTATTTAATGCCAAAAGCCATCCTTGTAGAAGAACAGAAGTGGTACTATCTAACCCATAGCTAGGGGGTGGGGGGGAATTCTCATTATGCTTGGTTTGGTTTCTTTGTTTAATGGCATATCAACCTTTATCAGTTATTTAATGCCAAAAGCCATCCTTGTAGAAGAACAGTAGTGGTACTATCTAACCCATAGCTCGGTGGGTGGGTGGTGGATGGTGAAATTCTCATCATGCTTGGTTTGGTTTCTTTGTTTAATGGCATATCAACCTTTATCGGTTATTTAATGCCAAAGCCATCCTTGTAGAAGAACAGTAGTGATAATATTGAACACATGGCAGGGGGTATGACGGCGAAGTGAACAAAATAGCACAACTGGAGTTTAAACTTGCTTACTATATCACAATCCAGCACAGAACGAAAATTCTGTCAGGTTTTGCTCCCGGCTAGAGGTAGCTGTTAAAAAAATCAAGCCACACTGATGAGATGTAAACATTGAAAATATGTGTCTGTGGATGACTGATATAAATGCACCCAATTTTTCATGGTAGAGCACTATAGGGGAGACATTAGTTGAACTTTGACCATTTAGCGTAAAAGCATTTACTCACCTGTTGTTTACAGACTTGAGTTCTCTGGTGATTGTAAAAACATACATCCTGGAGTATGTATCAATTAATTGTTCACCAATGACTGACAGTCACTGACGGCCGTAAGGGTAAGGACCTTGGCAGACAAAAATTCTGTCGGGCTACGCTCCCGGCTAGAGGTAGCTGTTAAAAAAGTCAAGCCGCACTGATGAGACGTAAACATCGAAACACGTGTCTGTGGATGACTGATATATATATACATATATATATATATATATATATATATATATATATATATATATGGAAGTAAGATGAGGAAATTAATCCAATAGTATGTGGAGAAAATTTAGAAACAAACACAGGATGTTATGATGGATGGAATATTTTCGCTTTCGCACACAATAATCCCGTCATCAACATTCAACTACAAACGCCACTCAACTAACAGTAACAAACCTTTTTTCCACACATTTTTCTAATTCAACGCTTACAAAACATTCATCATGTTTTATCTACATAAATCCTTGTTTTCTTCTCATTTTCACAGTCCTGAAGAAGGTTTCCATTGTAAACCGAAATGCTCGAGTATCGACTATAAATTTCCATCCATCTTAACATCCCGTGTTTACATATATATATATATATATATATATATATAAAATATATATATATGATTCGAACCCTAACTGCCAGACTGACAGGTGGATATTCTAACCATTACACTAGCTGGTTTTTCTAGATTTCTCGATTGTTTTTAAACTGATATATACTACTTTTTGGATGACTTACTACACGACAGTATGAAAGTAAACAAACAGTCTGTTTGAGATGGCGATAGCCGACAATATCTCAAACAGACTATTTGTTTACTTTCATACTGTCATGCAGTAAGTCACCCAAAAAGTAGTATATATCAGTTTAAAAACAAACGAGAAATCTGGGAAAACAATATATATATATATATATATATATATATATATATATATATATATATATAAACATCCACCTTTTCTTGATAGAAAGACATAAAACCAGTTTCTCATTTCTCACAACAACAAAAAAACATTTCTATCATCTGAAAACACAATCTAATTTACTTTCTATTCAATAACAATCATTTGTTTGTAAACAGTTATATGATTTCAAGTAACTATTAATAATAATCCTTAGCAAACAATAATAAATTTTAAGTATATAATTAATAACTAATAATAATATTAATTATAATAATTATTGTTGGAATATTTTGAGATATATAAGGTGTCCTGCAATACACCACCTGAATTTATAGACTGGGTGAGGTCATGTGGTTTATTCCTCCGCCAATCAACAGCCATAATGCGTGGCTGATTGACAACTTAAACACTGATACTGACTGACATTCATTTGCAATCATTGGCAAGGAACTTGTAATACTGAGGAGAACCAAAGGATTCTTTACCAAAGGATTTCCACTGGACAAGCGCTTTTGCCTGAGGCCTAAATGATGGCCCATAAAATTGTAACAATTATAATAATTTATATATGATAATATAAATTCATTGGGGTAACCTAAAGTTGGCATCCGCCAGACAGAAAGGGAGTCTATACACTTTTCACTAGCGCTAGACGAGGGAGATTGTTTTTAGCATCTGCGGCGGAGCGCCATACCTTTATAAAAATATAATGATAATTTATATATGATAATATATCTAATAATAATTTATTTATGATTTATATATAATATATATAATAATAGATTATATTTGGAATTTGCATCCCCAGTTTGGAACCCCTATCTTGCTCAAAATATTAACCTTCTAGAAACTGTGCAGAGACATGCAACCAAACGAATACCCTCCATCAGGCATCTTTCATACTCTGAACATCTCGCTGCCCTGGGAATGGATTCGTTGAGGCTTCGGCGTCTGGCAACTGACCTGGTAAACACACATGGGGTCATTGATCATCTTAGCAACAGCAACCTTGAGCATATTTTTGATCTCCATCTTTCTGGCACATGTGGGCATGCCTACAGGGTCGGAGGATAGCGCTGCTCGCGTGGCTTTCAGAGACATTTTTTCATGCTCAGAATTGCAGAGGCATGGAATAAGCTGCCCACGTCTGTTGTAGGCTCCCAAAACACTGAATCTTTCAAAGCCTCCATGCTTCCTGTAGTGCGCCGACACTATGCCTGATGCCCCTCTCCAAACACATATGCACACACGCACACACGCACTCACATGCATATTACTACTGTAAACTGTTCATGTTCCTGACACTAATACATTATTCTGTGTACTTGACATGAGACTTTGATGGGTTGTGGTGCACCTGAGTACTGTACACAATAAATTTCATTATTATTATATATGATATATATAATAATAATTTATATTGATATATATAATAATAATTTATATATAATAATATATATACAATAATTTATATATAATAATATATATAATAATAATTTATATATGATGATTTATATATAATAATGATTAATATATAATGATAATTAATTATAATAATAATTTATAATAATTAGTAATAATATTAATTATATATAATCAATAATTAATAATAATAATTGATAATCAATAATATTTTTTATTAATAATTATAATAAACCATAATTAATCAATTATAGACTCAAGTAAGTATTCTTGATTTTTAAATTAATTTCATAGTTTATATAGTTTATTTATTTGAATAATATATAGTTTATTTATTACAATGGAAAGGATTCAACCGTTGAATTATAAGGGACAGCTTTTATTCATTTTATTAATATTAAGTGTTCTTTATTCTATGAATTGACATTTGAAATATTTGTGAAATTTGTCATTGTGACATAAGCAGTGACATAGTTTTGGTTACAGACAAATAGATACTGAATCTCCATTATCAATAGATATATACATATAAACTTACAGAATGGATTTGTAGTATTTGTAGTGTTTTTAAGCCCTCCACAGGACGTGACACAAGGTCAATTTCTTAAGTAGAGTTTTACAGGTTTTCCTTCTCCTAGACTGGTTGCCTAAACAAGGTTGAAGAGGCCAATATGCCCTACTATTTACCAATAGCTGGGGGAGAGTAAGATGTGACACAAGGTGACAAGTATGGGGCATTCAGTGAGGATCAAACTCACTATTCAGTAGTAGTGGATCTGCGAGACTAACTTGCTAACCATTACACCATGATAGGTCATGTACTGAATAAGGTTACATAATGAAGCCTTAACCCTATACCTACTGGAACCACAGGAGTCAAAGGTAGCTCTTACAACCAGGTGTGAAGGCTGAAAAACATACTCTGCATCCTTTGCATGCCAGAACATAAGAATTCTTATTATGACTAATACAATTCTGATTTCAGATCTCAGTGCCACAGATTTTTCACCAGGTGTGAAGGCTAACCCTGCACTGATAAGGGTTGCATATAGAAGAAGTCTTAACCCTATACTTACTAGGTGCACCAGGTGTCAGATGTAATCCCCCTCATAACTAGGTGTGAAGGCTAACCCTAACTCTGCACTGATAAGGGTTGCATATAGAAGAAGCCTTAACCCTATACTTACCAGGTGCACCAGGTGTCAGATGTAATCCCCCTCATAACCAGGTGTGAAGGCTAACCCTAACCCTGCACTGATAAGGGTTGCATATAGAAGAAGTCTTAACCCTATACTTACCAGGTGCACCAGGTGTCAGATGTAATCCCCCTCATAACCAGGTGTGAAGGCTAACCCTAACCCTGCACTGATAAGGGTTGCATATAGAAGAAGCCTTAACCCTATACTTACCAGGTGCACCAGGTGTCAGATGTAATCCCCCTCATAACCAGGTGTGAAGGCTAACCCTAACTCTGCACTGATAAGGGTTGCATATAGAAGAAGCCTTAACCCTATACTTACCAGGTGCACAAGGTGTCAGATGTAATCCCCCTCATAACCAGGTGTGAAGGCTAACCCTAACTCTGCACTGATAAGGGTTGCATATAGAAGAAGCCTTAACCCTATACTTACCAGGTGCACAAGGTGTCAGATGTAATCCCCCTCATAACCAGGTGTGAAGGCTAACCCTAACTCTGCACTGATAAGGGTTGCATATAGAAGAAGCCTTAACCCTATACTTACTAGGTGCACCAGGTGTCAGATGTAATCCCCCTCATAACTAGGTGTGAAGGCTAACCCTAACTCTGCACTGATAAGGGTTGCATATAGAAGAAGTCTTAACCCTATACTTACTAGGTGCACCAGGTGTCAGATGTAATCCCCCTCATAACCAGGTGTGAAGGCTAACCCTAACTCTGCACTGATAAGGGTTTCATATAGAAGAAGCCTTAACCCTATACTTACTAGGTGCACCAGGTGTCAGATGTAATCCCCCTCATAACCAGGTGTGAAGGCTAACCCTAACCCTGCACTGATAAGGGTTGCATATAGAAGAAGCCTTAACCCTATACTTACTAGGTGCACCAGGTGTCAGATGTAATCCCCCTCATAACCAGGTGTGAAGGCTAACCTTGCACTGATAAGGGTTGCATATAGAAGAAGCCTTAACCCTATATTTACTAGGTGCACCAGGTGTCAGATGTAAAACCTCATTGCCATAGATTTTGTTTTATCAATGTTTGAAAGTGGATGTATTTGAGGATTGGTAAATGAGAGATTAAATAAGGTTATTATGTTATACTAGCGCACCTAGTAAGTAAATGAGGGCTTAGAAAATTATTATTACGTATTGAAATGTCTTAAGAATTTTGAATTGAAGCAATACAGAAAATTGCAACAGAGATGAAATTATAAATGAAAAAAATATTTGCAAAATTTGTAATCAATTTTTAAAATCAGTTTTTACTCTCACCCTTTTTTCAGTAACAAGAAGTTAACTAAAAGTTTACAAATGAATAAATACTTACGATTTTTGTGTAAAAAGTTCAAATAATTATTTAACTAATAATTAATTGATGCACTTAATAGAAGACAGAACTAAGTTTCATTTCAAATTGTCTTATTTTTTTACTTACTTAAAGGCCGGGTTAGCTCAGTCAGTAGAGTTTGGCTAGAAACCTCAAGGTTCAATACCGTACCTCGCCAACTCACAATATCTTTCAAAAATTAATTTTTACACTATCCGGAGGATATTTTTTAAATTTCCTAGTAGCCCACTGGTTAGAGAATCTGCTTAGAATAATTATGTCTATAAGTATATATGTATGCATGCACATACATGCATGTTTGTGGACGTGGTATCAGGTATAGTGTTATTGAATTACAGGAAACATGGAGGTTTTGAAAGATGCAGTGTTTCAGCAGCCTACAACAGATGCAGTCAGTTTATTCCATGCCTCGGCAACTCTGAGCATGAAAAAATGTTTCCAAAAGTCATGTGAACTGTGCTGTTTTCTGACTTTGTAGGCATGCCCACATGCATTAGAAACAAGGTTGCTGTTGTTAAGATGATTAATGACCTTATGAGCATTTACCAGGTCAGTTGCCAGATGCAGGAGTTTCAACAAATCCATTCCCAGGGCAGCAAGACGTTCAGAATATGTCAGATGCCTGATGGAGGTTATTCGTTTGGTTGCACGTCTCTGTACAGTTTCTTGGAGGTTAATGTTCTCTGAGCAAGATAGGGGTTCCAGACTGGTAATGCAAATTCCAAGTGTTGCCGCACCATAGCTTGGTTCAGCTTTAAATAGATAGCCGGTGAGTGGCTGACAAAGGTCTTGCTGAGCGATGCCAGGACACCCTCGGCCTTCTTGACAATTTTTTATACTGGTTGGTACATCAATTTAAAAAAATGTCAGCTGGTCTGCAACTTCAAAAAAATTAAAAAGCACTGGTTTCAAGTATTCCTAATATTTTCCAACAGAGAGATGCATGGTGTAATGGTTAGAGTCATACAAAATGAACTTGTTGACGTGAGTTCAAATACTGGACAAGGCTGTTTGCATTTCACATTTTCATATTAATACCCTTGGGAAAGATATGAATCAACCTACTCTCCCCCAGTTATTGGTAAATAGTAGGGCAGATTGGCCTCTTCAACCTTGTTTAGGCAACCAGTCTAGGAGAAGGAAAACTCTGAATTCAAACCTGTTAAACTCTGCTCAAGAAATTGACCTTGTGTCACATCCTGCTCGTGCGGAAGGGTTGGTAAATATATAAATATATGTAACGCATTTCAGCACATTAAACCTATTATTCAATAATCCTCAAGTAGACTCATTTCTACACTTTAGTCTTGCAGATCCATTACTAGTGAATAGCGAGTTCAATCCTCACTGGATTCCCCATACTTGTGACCTTGTGTCACATCCTACTCATGTCAAACAGGTTGAGCAAATACCTAGTAGGTGCCCTAGTATAACATAATAACCTTGTGGTGAGCCAGAAGTTAACGCTTTGAAAGCAGAAATAAAATTATGAAAATAAGAAGTTTGCGCATAGGACCAGCACAGGTAGAAAGAAAAATAAATAGAAATATTAAAAATTACAATTTTCAACCAATCAGAAGTGTTCACACCTAAAAAAAGAAGTTTTTCAAAAGACCAATTTCAAGCCTAGGGTATCCTATAAAAGCGAAAGTTTTCGAAGAACAGTACATAAGACAAACTTATACCTGGATATTCCTTGTCCCTCAACTCAGAAATATTTGCCTACCACTGAAGGTATTAAAAGCTATATCTTTCTCTCTTTACAAGTCACTTCACTGCTATTGAACATTACACTTTTATTCTCTATTGGAGGGAATTCAACACTTTCTTTTTCTAATTACATGAACTTTTAAAAAAGTATATTCTGCAGGACTTTGATCAGTATTTTTGACTACTGTAATCTATTTGTTTTAATACACATATTACTCATTGAATTTATGAGTTATTTGTTTTTATGTCTTAATATATGTGACCTTATTGTGTGTTTGTTATAATTACCCATATATATATATATATATATATATATATATATATATATATATATAAGTAATATATATATATATAAGTAAAGTCGTTGGGGCAGCCTAAAATCACTATCAGCCAGTCAGCAATGGAGTCTATCCCCTTTTCAATAGCGCTAGACCAAGGAGATTGTTTTGGTGTCTGAGGTGGAGCATCACACTTTACTTTACCGCACAGATCCCTGTGCTACTCATACGCTGAGTTGGTGAGGACCGGTATCGAATTAGGAACCTTGTGGTTGAAAGCCAAATGCTCTACCGACTGAGCTAACCCAGCCCCTCACTCATCACAACCACCATAACCTCATTTTAAGATATGTAACAAGCCAAAATTGACATGGGAGTAATAGCAAGGAAGAGGTATCCAACATTCTGCAGATACTGTTTAGTGTTATACCTAGGACATACTTTTCTTTGAGAGTCTTTCTCTTCTGCAAAGAATACCAGTCAGCATATTCTTACACCCAGCCAACAGATGTTGGTGAAAAATCTGTGGCAAAAATGTGTGCTGCACTACCTGTCTTCAATAAAACTATCATTGTATCATTCATTATTTATTTACCTAGGAACAAAATTTGTCTTACATAGTGTTATCTAGGGCAGAAAAGCAAAGTTTGAAGGAAATAATTGCCATTTTCTATACTTTTATAACATAAACAATTAAGAAATAACACATACAATTCAGAAACAAAATTTATGTTACATTGTGTAATAGTCAATATTTTTGTGGTGATATGGAGTGTACAAATAAAAACTTAATTAGTCAATATTGTTTTATGTAATCAATTATGGGATCAAGTTTGTTTTATAGCCCCATAAAGGGTCTGCTTTTTACATATATGCTAGTCAATATTTGGTATTTACCATGTACCCCACATTGTACAGGTTAGGCACAAGGTCCTATTAATATGGGACAACCCACAAACCGAAGCTCATGGGAGGCAGGTGCAAAAAATGCGATGATCCTTTCTGCATTCCCCCTCAAGGAGGGTGCCTCAGGCACCAGGCAATAAACCCAGCCCTGCCCCTTTAAATTGAGGAGGCAGATGTTGTCTGGGGGGATAGCCCTGGATCAACTATATTAGCTTACACGGTCCAGAGTCAAAGCCACTGGACCCTCCGGTCGAAACTGGAGGGTTTTTTTTATTCATCATATGAGGCATCTACTGTTCTACTATGCCAATTATTAGTATTATTATTATGAGATTCTTACAGCTGCTGTAGCTGGTGGTTCACTGGAGGCTGAGTGACAGCAAGTCTACTCAGGTCTCCAGGACTCTTCTGAGTATTCTAGCTGATCCCAACAGTGCAGTAGTCTGGATGGTCTCAATTCTTCCTCTGATTTCCAGATCCTCCAGTCTTTTTTCCAAGTTTATTGGGACCATTCCAAGTGCACCAACTACAATTGGTATCACCGTGTGATCTGCTGGGACTGCAAAATCCACCAGTTGACAAATTCTTTCTTTTTTGTTAATCAACATTAGGTCTGGTCTCCTGGCTAGGATAAGGTGATCTGTTTTTATCTCAAAGTCCCAGAGAATTTTATGCATTTCATTCTGAAGAACAGATTCTTGTTTATGCATCTACCATTTTTATTACTATTATCATTATTATTAGTAGTAGTAGTAGTAATAGTAATAGTAATAGTAGTAGTAGTTGTTTTTCACACCTGCCGTAGCGGTGGCTCACTTGAGGCTGAGTATCAGTAACTCTCCTAAGGTCTCCAGGACTTTTCTGAGTATTCTATCCGATCCCAACAGTGCTGTACTTTGGATGGTCTCGATTCTAACTCTGATTTCCAATTCACCCAAATTCTTTTCTAAGGGCACCAATTACAACTGGTACAACCTTTACCTTCATGTTCCACAGTTTCCTCAGTTCTCCAGCAAAGTCCAAGTATTTGTCTATCTTTTCACTTTCCTTCACTTTCACTTGGTGGTCAGCTGGGACAGCAAAATCCACAAGATGACTATGGGCTCCACCTACACATTTTCTGTGCCTACATAGTGTCAATGTACACCTGCTTTTTCCGGGTGCCAAAGGTCAGTTCAATGTGTTCCAGGCCATGTCCTGTTTTTGTTTTCAGGCCCATGTTTGACACCCATGCATTACCTGAGAACTCATTGACCAGGCTGTAACTGCCACTAAACCAACCAGTTAATTATATCTTATTTTTATATAGTTATTTTTGTTTATAAAAATTAACTACAACCACAGTATCCAATTTAGAGTAGTTTAATAGGTTTATTAATACCATTTTATGCTGACCACTAGAAAAAGGTAAGGGAAAGTTACATACAAGCCTTTAGAGTTTTATGTTACTGGTCAGGAGAGGCGACAACGGTAAGCGCTTTCTTATTTCTTTGAGGATTTCACTGTTATCCGTTTATTAAATGCTATTTGTTTTCCTTGTACAGTTTAATGGTGTTTAGTAAATAAACTTAATGACATCAGAAAAGAAGCGTCATGCGTCCCTTTCTATGAAGACCAGTAGGCGGTAAAAAGGAAATATATTACAGGTCTACTTTTAATGGTAATCCATTCAGCTCTGGGTAGATAATTGAGATTAGAGAAAAGGGAGTTAGCAAAGCAATTAAATAAAAAAAAAATTTAAATACGGAAGGACGAAACCTTAAAATCATTTTGTAAGCATTTGACCTCATTTAAGCTACAGTTTGCTGGTTATGAAATTTAACATAGAAATACATTTCAAATTCTCCCGGCTCTCTCTCTACTCTCCAGAGAAACTAACATTATATAATGAGGAGGTAATCAAGAGATACATAGAGGGAAATAAAGTGATAGACAGAGAGTAAAGTAAGAGATTGGTCGGTTTTTGACTTAATTGCAAATTATGACTAATTAGAACTAATTAAAATAATTTTTTTTCAAATATAATTCAATCCTAAAAGTAAAGAATAATTTAGTATAATGTTCATGTCATTAAACTAAACAGTAAAAAAGCCTTTAAGAAGCAAAATTTGATTAACTCAAATAATATTATATATACAATTATATGGCTTCAAGTAATTACTTCTATTTAATATTAATCATTATTTTGTACCCAGTTGCATGGTTTCTATTGAATAATAATAATAATAATAATAATAATAATAATAATAATGCACACAAAGCATTACACTAAACATTCTTTATGTATCAAGAAAGAAAGGTGGAAGAGGTCTCGCCAACATTGAGGACTGTGTAGTAGGGCAAAAACTTTTCCCAGTATGGTCAAAAGTGAGATCCCTCGGTAGTTGCCACAGGCTCGTCAGTCTCCCTTCTTGAAAATGGTGACTAGTTGGGCATCCTTCCAGTCTGTATGGACTTTCAAGTGAATATAACTAATGTAAGTAATGTAAAGAGCTATGAAAATGTGTAAAAAAATCAATGTACTTATAATTAAAGATCGTTTTAAATGAATCATGAGAAAAAATATTTTTGCTGGTCTATTTTGAAATCATATCCCCTCAACTAGCCATGAAAAATAAATTATAAAATTTATATAGGAAGCCACACTTCAATTTTTATCTATCTATCTATCTATCTATCAATATATATATATATATATAAAATGAAGGATAGCAAATAAGAAAATTGTTTGCATACAAAAATGTTCAATGCTATAATAGCAAACCAGATTTAAAACCAAAAATATAAGATTATGTGACTATATATATATATATATATATATATATATATATATATATATATTACGTTATAAAAACAAATTGAAGGACAATTTGAAATGCCTCAATATTAACCTGAGTGCTTGGGAAAATCTAGCATCAAATCGTAGAAAATAATGTAAGAGATGTTTCGCTAGATTAAAGAGCTTTGAAAAAAGTAAACTGAAACATTGAGATCAGCTCTGTCTAACTTTAAAACAAAGACATCTGACTCTCACTTTAGGAAATTCCATTGTCAATGTGGCTTCATAGCTCGCAGCAAAGCTGGGCTGCTATCACACTCAAGGAAACACAAAATGTTTTCTTGATAGCATGTACAACATGGGAGGAAACAAATCACTTACTGCTGACCCTCATCTATTGTTCATGATAGGAGAGTCCACCATATATATATATATATACAACACAAGTAAGTTTGAGCAGTGGTGACCCCTTCAGGCAATCCAATTTCAAATCCAGATTGAAGCTGTTTTATGCCTCATTTTATGCTAATGCCCTTGGGAAAGGCATGAATCGATCTCTCCATCCCTCCCTGCAGCTATGGGTAAAATAACAGAGCAGTTTCTTTGGCCTAAGAAAAAGATAAATATGAATTGAAACCAGCTGTACACCTATTAACAATTGTCCTTGTGTCTCATCCTACCCATGCCAGAGGGGTTAGGTAAATATATATGTAGAGGAGTATCATGCTGAATAATTAGACAGTGTGGGGTGTAGGAAGAGCGACAATTCAGTGATAGTTTTTAGCTCTTCACTTTGACATATGTGACACAATGGTTAAGTATGTACATGGTCAGAAAAAAAAATAGAATGTGTAAGCCCAGGCATATGTATATGGGTGGGTGGATGTACTTTATGGACACAAAGGATTGGACAGTAAAGTTTAAGAGAATTGAACAGCCACCATGAAGTTAAGCTAATTAGAGATAATATCTTTAGGTATCTCTGTCTTAGATAGAAAGCTGTTTTTATGAGAAAATATCTTTTGAGGGAATTAATGGTCTGAATAGTGGAGATGCTAAGACTGAAAAAAAAAGTAATTGTTTTAATTTTAAGGGAAATCGCAGACAAAAAGTCAGAGATTAAAATTAAGTACTGAGGATCTGGGTGGTCAAATCCATGGGGATGTGTAGGGATGGAATTTACATATATTCAGCCAGCTTGAGTGAGTTTCAGACTGGCAGTCAGGGTGATAGTGTCATCTCAGTAGCATTGGAGACAGAAAATAGCCAGGGACCCACATCAGTGAAGCTAGTAATCGACTTAGTTAAAACAACTTTCTTGCTAGTTGACATAGACCTAAGTGTACACTACTCCACCACAAACTGCACAGAGTGTCACAACCTCTTTTATCAGATTCCTGTTATCAGAATTTGTGGGTTTTTTTTTTTTAAATCCTTGTGAACCTGTCTCTGACTCATGCCCTTCGAATCGGCCAGTACAGAATATTACAATGTTAGGGTTATAGACATTGTGCAACAAAGGTGCTTGAGCGCAGACTGGGTATTATCACAGACGCGTAAGAATTTTTAGTTTCAAACCAGAAGATTCCCTCTACTACTTTGGTTATATATTTACCCAACCCTTACGTCAAGAGCAGAATGTGACACAAAGCCTATTTTAAGCAGAGTTTAACAGGTTTGAATTCAGAGTTTTTCTTCTCCTAGATTGGTTGCCATACAAAGTTTAAAGTGTCCCGTCAGTCCTACTATTTACTCATAGATGAGAGAGAATAATTGTATTCATACCTTTCCCAAGGATATTAGCACAATGTAAACAATCTCCTCCAGGATTTGAATTTGTGTCTCCATGTCTATTTCCTACAATCATAACTATTACACAACGTATGCCTCCACTACTACTTTGGGCATTTTTAAAAGTCTGTGAGTTTGATAACAAAATATAAATAGATAAATTTATCAACACCTCTGCATGAGCAGGATGCAACATAAGGTCAATTTCTTAAGCAGAGTTTAACAGGTTTGAATTCAGAATTTTCCTTCTCGTAGACTGGTTACCTATCCAAGGTTAAGAGCCCAATTTGTCGTGCTATTTACCCATAGCTGGAGGGAGAATAGTTGGATGCATACCTTTCCCAAGGGTATTAGCGCTATGTGAATGTGTGGGTTATATATTGAAGCCTTAGCTACGAGGTGCACGGTGTCAAATATACCCTGCCATAATCAGCTTTGTAGGCTGAAAACTATACTCTGTAGTCTCCTTACTGATGATGATGATGATGATGATGATGATGATAATGATGATGATGATAAAAATTAAAATAATAATAATAATAATAGTGTTGATTAACAAAATAAGGAAAACATGTCAACTTGTGGACTTTGTGATTCCAGCAGATCACAGGGTGAAGCTGAAGGAAAATGAAAACATGGATGAATACCTGGACCTTGCCAGAGAATTGAAAAAGCTGTGGAATATGAGAGTGAAAGTGATACCAATCGTAGTTGGAGCACTTTGATTGGTCCCAATAAACTTGGAAAAAAGACAGGAGGATCTGGAAATCAGAGGAAGAATTGAGACCATCCAGACTACTGCACTGTTGCAAACTGCTAGAATACTCAGAAGATTCCTGGAAACCTGAGTAGACTTGTTATCACTCAGCCTCCAGTGAAATACCATCAGCTAACACTGATGTGAAAAACTCAAAAGGAGTAATAATAATAATAATAATTTGCACAAGACAATGCCATAAGAACAAATAATATAAAACCTATCCAAGGTTAATAGCCCAGTCTATCCTGCTATTTACCCATAGCTGGAGGGAGAATAGTTGGATGCATACCTTTCCCAAGGGTATTAGCGCTATGTGATGAACAAACAACTTCGTCCAGGATTTGAACTCAGGACGACGGTACTGAACTTCTGCTTACCTCTGAAAAATGTTCATTTGTTTTTTGGTTGAAATGAGAACTTTTCAGAATCCTCTATTATTTAGTAACACCTATGTAAGTAAATCATAATTAATTTCTAAACGATTTATTTAAAGCAGGAGAAACTATTATTTGTGTGTGCAGGGCCAGTGTAAGTGTCACATGCCCGACCCCAAATATATATATATGATATGCCACTCTCCTATCTATGATAAACCATAAAATCTATGATACAGGGCTCCAACTCTACTACAATGTCAATTTTCATAAAGTAGTATTCATAGAAAATATATGAATCCCCACTACATGTCAATTTTCATAAAGTAGTATTCATAGAAAATATATGAATCCCCACTACATGTCAATTTTCATAAAGTAGTATTCATAGAAAATATATGAATCCCCACTACATGTCAATTTTCATAAAGTAGTATTCATAGAAAATATATGAATCCCCACTACATGTCAATTTTCATAAAGTAGTATTCATAGAAAATATATGAATCCCCACTACATGTCAATTTTCCTTATGTCATAGAAAATATATGAATCCCACTACATGTCAATTTTCATAAAGTAGTATTCATAGAAATATATGCCCATACTACATGTCAATTTTCATAAAGTAGTATTCATAGGAAATATATGAACCCCCCCACTCTACTACATGTCAATTTTCATAAAGTAGTATTCATAGAAAATATATGAACCCCCAAATCTACTACATGTCAATTTTCATAAAGTAGTATTTATAGAAAATATATGAACCCCACTACATGTCAGTTCTTATAAAGTAGTATTCATGAACCACCCACTCTACTCTACATGTAAATTTTCAAACAAGCTTGGGTCTTCAGATCAGGGTGGTAGTACATCCGACCCTTGTATGTGTTAGTGTTAAGAAATAGTGGAGACATATTATGATACTTAAATACATATTACATTAATAGTTTTTTTTAAATGTATTGTACAAAACGTGTTTTGTTAGTATACATTGTATACTAACAAAACACATTTTGAACAATATCTTTTGTATACTATACAACAGACTAAAAGTGAAAATATTAAAATCAAACTCATTCCAAGTTTAAGGGTGAAGCTAAATATGTAAAATAAAGATTGGCAATTTGTCATTTTAAAAACGAATTAAAATTAATTAAATTGATTATCTAAGGTCAATTTTTTTTCTAAGTCGAAAAGTAGTAACATAATGAGCATCAGTAAAAAAAGAAAAGAAGCAAAATATTATTATGCATGTAATTTATTTTTAATACATTTTCAACTATTTTTACGGTCAATTTTGCTCAAATATATCTTAAACATTACCCCCTAGTTGCCGTAAAATCCGTGTTTACAAAATAAATTTAATCCCCGATGGAAAAAAAAAATTACCAAAAATCAAGGAATTATCCGATTTTGATGAAATTTTCAGTGTTGATTCATCAATGAATGAATGTATCCATTATTTTATTTCAAAACTAATTAGGTATTTCTGCTATGATAAATTAAGAGTAAGTTTTTATGTTTTACATTGCAAGTAAAAGTAAAAGTCAAGTCGTCGGGGTGGCCTAAATTCGGTATCAGCCAGACAGTGAGGGAGTCTATCGCCTTTTCAATAGTACTAGACCAAGGAGATTGTTTTTGCATCTGAGGTGGACCCCCACACCTACCATCAGCTCCTTACTTTACCGCATAGATCCCTGTGCTACTCATACGCTGAGTTGGCGAGGACCGGTTTCAAACTAGGAACCTTGTGGTTTCTAGCCGAACAAAAACTTACTCTTTTCTTTTTTTTCTTTCTTTTTTTATATTTATTTATTTATTTATTTTACCTGTCATTGTGACACAGGTGTTTAAGAAAGAGAAAAATACCAACTATTGTCAACATTTCAAATATTCCTTGTCATTGTCTATATCATCAGTCATCGTAAAAAAAATTCAAGCAATTTATTTGAATTATTGACTTGACAATAAAGCCACTGGTTTTAAAGGTTTTTTTTTTTTTTTTTTTTTTTTTTTTGTGTGTGTGTGTGTGTGTGTGTGTGTGTGTGTGTGTGTGTGTGTGTGTGTGTGTGTGTGTTTTGTGAGTTTTTTCCAACTATGCAAATAATAAAGGGTTTTCTAACCCTTTATTATTTGCAGAGTCGCACGTATGTTAAAACCTTGTATATGATGTTTGAACGCGTGTAGTAATGTGATTCTTTAGTTTTTGTGAATGAAATAAAAAAACAAGTCTTTTTTTTCAAGCTGAGTGTGTGTTGGCAATAATAATGAAGATCTCTAATTGTTTGTTGAATATATTTTGAATCATTTGGCTTTATTAATGTTAAAAGTGTTTGACGGCTTTGGCTCATGCAAAGACAGGACACTTTTGAAATCTCTGTCTGTTTGTAACCATGGTATCAGCAGCAAGAGAAAAACAAACAAGACCAACGTACAAAAGGTTTTGGTTGATAGGGGTGTATCAAACAAACCTTTCTACTCTAATTAATTAGGGATATCATTTTTTTTTTATATAAAAAGAAACACAGAAATATATATATATATATATATATATATATATATATATATATATATATATATATATATAGAGAGAGAGAGAGAGAGAGAGAGAGAGAGAGAGAGAGAGAGAGAGAATACAATACATTTAAGGTGCGACCAGCGGTAATAATCGCACCTTAAATGTATTGTACACTATAATATATATATATATTGTGTGTGTGTGTGTGTGTGTGTGGGTGTGTGTGTGTAGTGTAGTGTACAATACATTTAAGGTGCGATTATTACCGCTGTTCGCACCTTAAATGTATTGTACACTATAAATAAATACAGCTCTTACACGCGTAATCGAGCACTTTATTTTCAATTCTCCAAGACTCTCTCTCTCTCTTTCTCTCTCTCTCTCTATATATATATATATATATATGTGTGTGTGTGTGTGTGTGTGTGTGTGTGTAAAAATGAAATTGGAATTGAATCCGACGATATGAAATAAATAATTCAATATAATAAAATATATATATATATATATATATATATATATATATATATATATATATATACACATATATATACATATAGATATTTATACATATATATATACATATATATATATATATATATATATACATATATATATATAGTGTACACACACACACACACACACACATATATATATATATGTATATATATATATATATATATATATATATATATGTATATATATATATATAATTCGAGGTCAAAGAACAATTATGATCTGGAAATTAGATTTTTTAAAGATTTGGAATATTATGAGTTGCTAAGAATTTCGTCTAAAATGTCCTGTTTTACCCTCGTTCTTCCTTTTTTCTTTTCTTTTTCTTTTTTTGGGGGGTGGGTGGTGTGAAGGATAGTTTTTTGTTGGTTTTGTTATTGTTTTTTTTTTTTTTGTTTTTTTTTTTTAAATTATCCTGTCCACTTTCACGTTATTCAAAGAGACTACATTCGCGTTAGTAGCAGAAAATAAGACACCTATTTCAACTCTCTCTCTCTCTCTCTCTCTCTCTCTCTCTCTCTCTCTCTCTCTCTCTCTCTCTCTCTCTCTCTCTCTCTCTCTCTCTCTCTCTCTCTCTCTCTCTCTCTCTCTCTCTCCTCCCACACTTTATGTATGGTAATAAATAGATTAAACAATTATTGAGGATAAAAAATGAAGACGAATGATATACAATGAATACCATTGATTTATTATAATTAAGGAGAGTGAGAGAGGGGGTGGGAAACATAGCAAAACGAAAGTGCACTGTAAAGAGGAAGGAAAAAGAAAGAAAGAAAGAAAGAAAGAAAGAAAGATGAAATAAAATTGCACGAATCAGTAACCCTCAAAGTAAAAACGTGAGGTCGAATATGTGTGAATGCTTATATTTAAGGAGTATGTGTGTATGTCTATGCTCTCTCTCTCTCTCTCTCTCTCTCTCTCTCTCTCTCTCTCTCTCTCTCTCTCTCTCTCTCTCTCTCTCTCTCTCTCTCTCTGCATCACTTTCTCCTCTCTGCTTATAACCCTTTCTATCTCACTCTTCTCACTTTCTGTCTCTTGATTGATATCCCCTCCCCCCTCTCTCTCTTAATTAATGCAGTTATTTTATTTTATTTTTTAATCGTATCAAATTAAAATAAATACACAATCGAAAATCATTAAGAGTCCTGCATTCAGGATCTGAATGAAGTGGACATTTAAGCCTCATTTTGAAGTATCTATGCATGCTTAATCTAGCAGAAAGCACGCTTAAAATTTAAACGAAGGAGAGCAAGAAGAAGAATGTTTAACACACCACACGGCAATAATTAGGTACCACCAATTTTCCATGTGAAATTTACCACCCCCTATATTTAACACAATGAAACTTGCATAAATGTTAATATTATCTTGAAAATTTTTTGTCCATTCGAAAGAAGAAATATTAAACAAACTGCTGATGATTTTTTTTTTTTAATTTTCAGCTCACGAAATAATGAAAATTATGAACGAAAAACAAGGTTTACATTTTTGCACCGTTAAATCAATTGAAATTTAACGTAGCCAAAAAAAAAACAAGTTATGACTACAGGCTTTTAATAAAATTCTATGAAAAATCAATTAATTGTCCGATTTTCACGGAAATTTCCATAATTATTTATCTTTTAATGAAAATATGTCTGAAATAGTTTTTTTCTAAAATATATTAGGGAAAATATTTTTTACGAGGTCTACCCACCCCCTCTATTTTATTTTATGAAATAGGAAAAAATGACCCGGCAAAAAACAATTTTTTTTTTCTATAAAGATAAGAGTCTGAATAATTATATCAGATGATTTTTATAAGTCTTAGTACCAGAGCTTTTTAGTAAAAGAACCATGAATACAGAATTCAGCTAAAAAAATATCAATAAAGAAATTGACCGTGTTGTAAATAAACGGACTGTTTTACGTATTTTTCACGATAACGATGAGTATTTTTTTTCCAACCGGATAATTTGATTTTTGAATTAACTGTTTTTCTTTGTAACAACTTTTTATGTTCGTTATTTCTTTTTTTGCGAGATTTAAAAATAAAAAGTTCAAAAATATTTTTTCTTCCTTCAATATAGACTAAATTGATCACGTGACCTATTTTGGTGGTACCTAAATAATAATGAAGTGTTTTTTTTCTTTCTATGTTCTAACGTAACGTTGGAGGAAGAAACAATGTGGTTTATGGTTATTTATCATTATTCTGTTTTATTTAATTCATATCTAATAATTAAAAACGTCGTGGTATTTGTTTTAATTATTAATCTTAACAATTAACTAGTCTAAGTCAGAGATGTTCTTGATGTTAAATGTTTCAAATATAGAGATAGGGAGAATCTATAATATGCAGTATACACTTACATAGATAGATAGATAGATAGATAGATAGATAGATAAGGAAGAGGGGAGAGAGAGAATCTATAATACACTAATACATGTAGACAGACATACAAACATAGATAGATAGATAGAAATGAATAGACAGACAGACAGACAGACAGACAGATAGATAGATAGATAGATAGATAGATGTGAATAGACTATATATATATATATATATGTGTGTGTGTGTGAGAGAGAGAGAGAGAGAGAGAGAGAGAGAGAGAGAGAGAGAGAGAGAGAGAGAGAGGGCAAACAGACGTGAATAAACTTATATATATAATAGAGAGAGAGAGAGAAAGAGAGGGGGCAGATAGATAGATAGATAGATGTCAATAGACATTCTCTCTCTCT
>CM042179.1:36066429-36103929 GCA_023376005.1 Doryteuthis pealeii
AAAAAATCAGGGTATCTGTGTGTGCATATAAAAACATATAGAAAAAGAAAAAGATACACAAAAAACATACACTCGTTGTACAATGAATGTTAATGTGTGCATTGTACGTATACAACGTATTTATGTGAACTGATTACGCTAGTAACAGACGTTGTTGGTCTCGTCATTGATAAAAATGTAAACGTGTTTCAGCTTTGAAACCACCCAGAGACAAGTGAGGATCGAATTGACTACTAGTGCTATGGTATAGTAGTCAGTTCAATCCTCGCTCGTTCCTGGGTAGGCAAAACTTGTAAATCGGTTGGAAAATTAGGGTGACCCAGAAAAAACAGAACCCACAAATTTTGTAATCAAACTGTTAATTTTAACTAGGGGATTTAGGGTTAGGGTTTAGGGTTAGGGTTAGGGTTAGGGTTAGGGTCGGGGCTTAGGGTTAGTTTAATGGGAAAATAGATAAATAATTTGGGTTCTGTTTTTTCTGGGTCACCCTGTAACATGTTTTAATTTTCCGACCGATTTGCAAGTTTAGCCCCTGGGTACTGTATAGTAACTATATACTAGTCAGTGATGATAATGATGTGCGTGTGTCTATTCATCTACATCACAAGTGCGTGTGTGTGCGTGTGTGTGCGTGTGTGTGCATGTGTGCCTGCGCGTGTGTGTAAAATGTAAATTATATTGTATGGAAAGAGATAAAAATCTAAATCGTAGAAATTAATCTAAGTATTTTTCCCTTTATTAATTTAGAGAGAGAGAGAGAGAGAGAGAGAGAGAGAGAGAGAGAGAGAGAGAGAGAGAGAGAGAGAGAGAAGGATTGAGCGAGATTTTTTATTTATTTTATATTTCTAATAATAATATCCAACTAATTGTAAATTCAAATAAATGGTCATGTGAATGAATGTAATTATGTTGAGTTGTGTGTTTTGCCTTCTTTTTTTTCTTTTTTTTTTTTTTAGCTGTAAACGTACGATTTGTGTTATGTATATATATATATGTAAATGAAAATGCATACGACGTGCTAATAATAATACACAATGTTGCAGTGAGTGAATAATATAAAACACAGAGAAAGAGAGGAGATATGCCAGTAGCAGGGGAAATGCTTTCTTGTTGTTGCCTGTTAACTGGTTTGTGTTTTGTGAGCATGTACAGGTATGTGTAGTGCGTGTGCGCACGCGTGCGTGTGCGTATGTGTGCGTGTGTGTGTGTCTGTATGTGTGTGTGTGTGCTTATTTGCTCTCACTTGTGTGTGTTAAAGTGTGTGAGAGACAGAGATAGGTTTTCTGCGCGTACACTGGTGACGAGATTTTTTTTTAGTGTATCGCAGTAATTGTGTGTGACGTTCAACTAATTGCATGAGTTGGACTCTCTCTCTCTCTCTCTCTCTCTCTCTCTCCTCTCTCTCTCTCTCTCTCTCTCTCTCTCTCTCTCTTTTACAGGGATCTGTGACGTCACCACACAGTCAAAGTATAATCCCTGATACATATACAAAATTATCATCATCATTGTCATTTCGGACTTGATTTGATCACAGTATCAATAAATACTTATAATCTATCACTCGTTTTTTCCCCATTTCTCCTTCCCCCCCCCTCTCTCTCTCTCTCTCATTCATTCTTCACAAATACTCCCAAAACATAAACAATCTTTTTCTCCCTCTTTCTCGTTTTCTAATTCTTTCTCCGTCTATTTCTTTTTCTTCTATCTTTCTATTGCAACTGTGTTTCATGTTTGTCTTCTTTTCACTGAGATTCTTCTACCAATGCAATGTTTTCCATTTCTCTTCAGATTTAGGTCAGCGTTTCTCAATGATGTTCAGCGTTCATTTGTTCACCACCACCACCACCATTATTATTATTATTATTATTATTATTATTATTATTATTATTATTATTATTTGAATTTTTCACACCAGCCTAAGCTGATCTTTTTTTCACTGGAGTTTGAGTGACAAAAAGTCTCCTCAGTTCTCCCGGACTCTCCTGAGTATTCCAGCTGATTTCATCAATACTGTTGTCTGGATGGTCTCAATTCCTCCTTTGATTTCTAGTTCATCAAGTCTTATTTCTAATCTTTTGGGGACCGTTCCTAGTGCCCCAACTACTATTGGTATCACTTTCACCCTCATATACCACAGTTTTTTCAATTCTCTTGTGAGGTCTAGGTATTTGTCTATCTTTTCGTTTTCTTGCATCTTCACCTGGTGATCTGCTGGAACTGCAAAGTCTACCAGTTGACAAGTTCTCTTTTTTGTTAATCAATATTAGGTCTGGTCTTCTGGATGGGATAAGGCAATTTGTTTTTATCTCAAAATCCCAGAGAATTTTAAGCGTTTCATTCTCAAGAATAGATTCTGGTTTATGCATATACCATTTTGTTGTATGGTCAAAATTTATTTTTTTTGCTTAATTACCAGTGGATCACCTCCCCAACCCAGTCATGCCTAGCTTTGTATTCCTGTTATGCTAGTTTGCTACATTCACTTAATATATGGTTTATGGTCTCATCTCTGTCACCACACACTCTACATTTACTGTTTTGTTGTATCTTATCAATTTTTACTTTGATATAATTTGTTCTTATGGCATTATTTTGTGCAGCAATTATTAGCAATTCAGTTTCTCTCTTGAGGTTTCCTTTTCTTAACCATGTCCAAGTTTTTTCATGTGTGACCTCTCCAATTTGTCGTTTGAAGTAACCATATAATTGTTTTTCTTCCCATCTTTGTTTTCTTATTTTTGTTGTTTTTTTCTGTTTGACCATCTGTTGCATCTGCTGTTATTGGCTGCCATAAGTAATCTTTCTTTGCTCTTTTTTGTGTGTTCTTTGAGTCCTTGGATAAAATCCTCTATGTTGGAAAGACCTCTTCCACCTTCTAAGTAACCATAAAATTGTTTGTCTTCCCATTACTGTTTTCTTGTTTTTTGTTGTTTTTTTCTGTTTGTCCATATGTTGCAGCTGCTGTTATTGGCTGCCATAAGTAATCTTTCTTTGCTCTTTTTTGTGTGTTCTTTGAGTCCTTGGATGCAATCCTCTATGTTGGAAAGACCTCTTCCACCTTCTAAGTAACCATATAATTGTTTGTCTTCCCACATCTCTTTTCTTCTTTTTTGTTGTTTTTTCTGTTTGTCCATATGTTGCAGCTGCTGTTATTGGCTGCCATAAGTAATCTTTCTTTGCCCTTTTTTGTGTGTTCTTTGAGTCCTTGGATAAAATCCTCTATGTTGGAAAGACCTCTTCCACCTTCTAAGTAACCATATAATTGTTTGTCTTCCCACATCTCTTTTCTTCTTTTTGTTGTTTATTTTCTGTTTGTCCATATGTTGCAGCTGCTGTTATTGGCTGCCATAAGTAATCTTTCTTTGCCCTTTTTTTGTGTGTTCTTTGAGTCCTTGGATAAAATCCTCTATGTTGGAAAGACCTCTTCCACCTTCTAAGTAACCATATAATTGTTTGTCTTCCCACATCTCTTTTCTTCTTTTTGTTGTTTTTTTTCTGTTTGTCCATATGTTGCAGCTGCTGTTATTGGCTGCCATAAGTAATCTTTCTTTGCTCTTTTTTGTGTGTTCTTTGAGTCCCTTGATGCAATCCTCTATGTTGGAAAGACCTCTTCCACCTTCTAAGTAACCATATAATTGTTTGTCTTCCCATTACTGTTTTCTTGTTTTTGTTGTTTTGTTTGTCCATATGTTGCAGGGTGTGTGAGGTCAGAGCAAAACTCTTTTAAGGGATACGAGGTCAGAGCAAAACTCTTTTAAGGGATGCGAGGTCAGAGCAAAACTCTTTTAAGGGATACGAGGTCAGAGCAAACTCTTTAGGGGGTGCGAGGTCAGAGCAAAACTCTTTAAGGGATGCGATGTCAGAGCAAAACTCTTTTAAGGGGTTGCGAAGGTCAGAGCAAAACTCTTTAAGGGATAACGAGGTGTGCGAGGTCAGAGCAAAACTCTTTTAAGGGGGTGTGAGGTCAGAGCAAAACTCAGGCAGAGCAAAAACTCTTTTAAGGGATGCGATGTCAGAGCAAAACTCTTTTAAGGGATACGAGGTCAGAGCAAAACTCTTTTAAGGGTTATGAGGTCAGAGAAAAACTCTTTTAAGGGATACGAGGTCAGAACAAAACTCTTTTTAAATGATACGAGGTCAGAGCAAAACTATTTTAAGGGGGGTGCGAGGTCAGAGCAAAATACTTTTAAGGGGGGTGCGATGTCAGAGCAAAACTCTTTTAAGGGATACCAGGTCAGCAGCAAACTCTTTTAAGGGTGCAAGGTCATAGCAAAACTCTTTTAAGGGATACGAGGTCAGAGCAAACTCTTTTAAGGTGTTCGAGGTCAGAGCAAAACTCTTTTAAGGGTGGTGCGAGGTCAGAGCAAAACTCTTTTACGAGGTCAGAGCGAGGTCAGAGCAAAATTCTTTTAAGGGATACGAGGTCAGAGCAAAAAACTCTTAAGGGATACGAGGTCAGAGCAAAACTTCTTTAAGGGGGGTGCGAGGTCAGAGCAAAACTCTTTTAAGGGATGCGATGTCAGAGCAAAACTCTTTTAAGGGGGTGCGAGGTCAGAGCAAAACTCTTTTAAGGGATACGAGGTCAGAGCAAAACTCTTTTAAGGGGGGTGCGAGGTCAGAGCAAAACTCTTTTAAGGGATGCGATGTCAGAGCAAAACTCTTTTAAGGGATACGAGGTCAGAGCAAAACTCTTTTAAGGGTTATGAGGTCAGAGCAAAACTCTTTTAAGGGATACGAGGTCAGAACAAAACTCTTTTAAATGATACGAGGTCAGAGCAAAACTCTTTTAAGGGGGGTGCGAGGTCAGAGCAAAACACTTTTAAGGGATACGAGGTCAGAGCAAAACTCTTTTAAGGGATACAAGGTCAGAGCAAAACTCTTTTAAGGGGTGCAAGGTCATAGCAAAACTCTTTTAAGGGATACGAGGTCAGAGCAAAATTCTTTTAAGGGATACGAGGTCAGAGCAAAACTCTTTTAAGGGATACGAGGACAGAGCAAAACTCGTTTAAGGGATACGAGGTCAGAGCAAAACTCTTTTAAGGGATACGAGGTCAGAGCAAAACTCTTTTAAGGGGGATACGAGGTCAGAGCAAAACTCTTTTAAGGGATACGAGGTCAGAGCAAAACTCTTTTAAGGGATACGAGGTCAGAGCAAAATTCATTTAAGGGATACGAGGTCAGAGCAAAATTCTTTTAAGGGATACGAGGTCAGAACAAAACTCTTTTAAGGGGGGTGCGAGGTCAGAGCAAAACACTTTTAAGGGATGCGATGTCAGAGCAAAACTCTTTTAAGGGATACGAGGTCAGAGCAAAACTCTTTTAAGGGGGGTGCGATGTCAGAGCAAAACTCTTTAAGGGATACGAGGTCAGAGCAAAACTCTTTTAAGGGGGGTGCGATGTCAGAGCAAAACTCTTTTAAGGGATACGAGGTCAGAGCAAAACTCTTTTAAGGGGGGTGCGATGTCAGAGCAAAACTCTTTTAAGGGATACGAGGTCAGAGCAAAACTCTTTTAAGGGGGGTGTGAGGTCAGAGCAAAACTCTTTTAAGGATACGAGGTCAGAGCAAAACTCTTTTAAGGGATACGAGGTCAGAGGCAAAACTCTTTTTAAGGGTGCGAGGTCAGAGCAAAAACTCTTTTAGGGATACGAGGTCAGAGCAAAACTCTTTTAAGGGATACGAGGTCAGAGCAAAACTTTTAAGGGGGTGCGAGGTCAGAGCAAAACTCTTTTAAGGGGTGCAAGGTCAGAGCAAAACTCTTTTAAGGGGTGCGAGGTCAGAGCAAAACTCTTTTAAGGGGGGTGCGAGTCAGAGCAAAACTCTTTTAAGGGGGTGCGATGTCAGAGCAAAACTCTTTTAAGGATACGAGGTCAGAGCAAAATTCTTTTAAGGGATGCGAGGTCAGAGCAAAACTCTTTTAATGCGAGGTCAGAGCAAAACTCTTTAAATGATCGAGGTCAGAGCGAGGTCAGAGCAACTCTTTTAAGGGATGCGAGGTCAGGGCAAAACTCTTTTAAGGGATGCGATGTCAGAGCAAAACTCTTTTAAGGGATACGAGGTCAGAGCAAAACTCTTTTAAGGGGGTGTGAGGTCAGAGCAAAACTCTTTAAGGGATACGAGGTTAGAGCAAAACTCTTTTAAGGGGGGTGCGAGGTCAGAGCAAAAACTCTTTTAAGGGATACGAGGTCAGAGCAAAACTCTTTTAAGGGATACCAGGTCAGAGCAAAACTCTTTTTAAGGGGGGTGTGAGGTCAGAGCAAAACTCTTTTAAGGGGTGCAAGGTCAGAGCAAAACTCTTTTAAGGTGTGCGAGGTCAGAGCAAAACTCTTTTAAGGGATGCGAGGTCAGAGCAAAATTCTTTTAAGGGATGCCGAGGTCAGAGCAAAACTCTTTTAAGGGGGGTGCGAGGTCAGAGCAAAACTCTTTTAAGGGATGCGATGTCAGAGCAAAACTCTTTTAAGGGGGGTGCGAGGTCAGAGCAAAACTCTTTTAAGGGATACGAGGTCAGAGCAAAACTCTTTAAGGTGTGCGAGGTCAGAGCAAAACTCTTTTAAGGGATGCGATGTCAGAGCAAAACTCTTTTAAGGGATACGAGGTCAGAGCAAAACTCTTTTAAGGGTTATGAGGTCAGAGCAAAACTCTTTTAAGGGATAGCAGGTCAGAACAAAACTCTTTTAAATGATACGAGGTCAGAGCAAAACTCTTTTAAGGGGGGTGCGAGGTCAGAGCAAAACACTTTTAAGGGATACGAGGTCAGAGCAAAACTCTTTTAAGGGATACAAGGTCAGAGCAAACTCTTTTAAGGGTGCAAGGTCATAGCAAAACTCTTTTAAGGGATACGAGGTCAGAGCAAAATTCTTTTAAGGGATACGAGGTCAGAGCAAAACTCGTTTAAGGGATACGAGTCTTTTAAGGGATACGAGGTCAGAGCAAAACTCGAGGTCAGAGCAAAACTCTTTTAAACGAGGTCAGAGCAAAATTCTTTAAGGATACGAGGTCAGAGCAAAAATTCTTTTAAGGGATACGAGGTCAGAGCAAAACTCTTTTAAGGGGGGTGCGAGGTCAGAGCAAAACACTTTTAAGGGATGCGATGTCAGAGCAAAACTCTTTTAAGGGGGATGCGATGTCAGAGCAAAACTCTTTTAAGGGATACGAGGTCAGAGCAAAACTCTTTTAAGGGGGGTGTGAGGTCAGAGCAAAACTCTTTTAAGGGATACGAGGTAAGAGCAAAGTCTTTTAAGGGGGGTGCGAGGTCAGAGCAAAACTCTTTAAGGGATACGAGGTCAGAGCAAAACTCTTTTAAGGGATACGAGGTCAGAGCAAAACTCTTTTAAAGGTCAGAGCAAAACTCTTTTAAGGGATACGAGTCAGAGCAAAACTCTTTTAAGAGGTCAGAAAACTCTTTTAAGGGGTGCAAGGTCAGAGCAAAACTCTTTTAAGGGATGCGATGTCAGAGCAAAACTCTTTAAGGGATACGAGGTCAGAGCAAAATTCTTTTAAGGGATGCGAGGTCAGAGCAACTCTTTTAAGGGATACGAGGTCAGAGCAAAAACTCTTTAAATGATGCAAAACTCTTTTCGAGGGGTGCGATGTCAGAGCAAACTCTTTTAAACGAGGTCAGAGAAAATTCTTTTAAGGATGCGAGGTCAGAGCAAAACTCTTTAAGGTGTGCGAGGTCAGAGCAAACTCTTTTAAATGATACGAGGTCAGAGCAAAACTCTTTTAAGGTGTGCGAGGTCAGAGCAAACTCTTTAAGGGTGCGAGTCAGAGCAAAAACTTTAAGGGATGCGATGTCAGAGCAAAACTCTTTTAAGGGATACGAGGTCAGAGCAAAACCTCTTTTAAGGGGGGTGTGAGGTCAGAGCAAAACTCTTTTAAGGGATACGAGGTAAGAGCAAAACTCTTTAAGGGGTGCGAGGTCAGAGCAAACTCTTTTAAGGGATACGAGGTCAGAGGCAACACTTTTTTAAGGGATACGAGTCAGAGCAAAACTCTTTTTAAGGGGTGCGAGGTCAGAGCAAAACTCTTTTAAGGGGGTCAGAGCAAAACTCTTTAAGGGATACGAGGTCAGAGCAAAACTCTTTTAAGGGTTATGAGTCAGAGCAAAACTCTTTTAAGGGGGGTGCGAGGTCAGAGCAAAACTCTTTTAAGGGGGGTGCGAGGTCAGAGCAAACTCTTTTAAGGGGTGCAAGGTCAGAGCAAAACTCTTTTAAGGATACGAGTCAGAGCAAAATTCTTTTAAGGGTGCGAGGTCAGAGCAAAACTCTTTAAGGATACGAGGTCAGAGCAAAACTCTTTTAAGGGGGTGCGAGGTCAGAGCAAAACTCTTTTAAGGATACGAGGTCAGAGCAAAACTCTTTTAAGGGGGTGCGAGGTCAGAGCAAAACTCTTTTCAGGGATGCGATGTCAGAGCAAAACTCTTTTAAGGGATACGAGGTCAGAGCAAAACTCTTTTAAGGGTTATGAGGTCAGAGCAAAACTCTTTTAAGGGATACGAGGTCAGAACAAAAACTCTTTTAAATGATACGAGGTCAGAGCAAAACTCTTTAAGGGAGGTCAGAGCAGAGCAAACTCTTTTAAGGGATGCGAGGTCAGAGCAAAACTCTTTTAAGGATACCAGGTCAGAACAAAACTCTTTTAAGGGATGCGAGGTCAGAGCAAACTCTTTTAAGGGATGCGAGGTAGAGCAAAACTCTTTAAGGGATACCAGGTCAGAGCAAAACTCTTTTAAGGTGTGCGAGGTCAGAGCAAACTCTTTTAAGGGGTGTGAGGTCAGAGCAAAACTCTTTTAAGGGATACGAGGTCAGAGCAAAACTCTTTTAAGGGGGGTGCGAGGTCAGAGCAAAACTCTTTAAGGGATACAAGGTCAGAGCAAAACTCTTTTAAGGGGGTGCGAGTCAGACAAAACTCTTTAAGGGATGCGATGTCAGAGCAAAACTCTTTTAAGGGATGCGTGGTCAGAGCAAAACTCTTTTAAAGGATACAGGTCAGAACAAAACTCTTTTAAAGGGATGCGAGGTCAGAGCAAAACTCTTTTAAGGGATGCGAGTTCAGAGCAAAAACTCTTTTAAGGGATACCAGGTCAGAGCAAAACTCTTTTAAGGTGTGCGAGGTCAGAGCAAAACTCTTTTAAGGGTGCGAGGTCAGAGCAAAACTCTTTTAAGGGGGTGCGAGGTCAGAGCAAAACTCTTTTAAGGATACGAGGTCAGAGCAAAACTCTTTTAAGGTGTGCGAGGTCAGAGCAAAACTCTTTTAAGGGGGGTGTGAGGTCAGAGCAAAATCTTTTAAGGGACACGAGGTCAGAGCAAAACCTCTTAAGGGATGCGATGTCAGAGCAAAACTCTTTTAAGGGATACGAGGTCAGAGCAAAACTCTTTTAAGGGTTATGAGGTCAGAGCAAAACTCTTTTAAGGGATACGAGGTCAGACAAAACTCTTTTAAATGATACGAGGTCAGAGCAAAAACTCTTAAGGGGGGTGGCGAGGTCAGAGCAAAACACTTTTAAGGGATGCGATGTTCAGAGCAAAACTCTTTTAAGGGATACCAGGTCAGAGCAAAACTCTTTTAAGGGGGTGCAAGGTCATAGCAAAACTCTTTTAAGGGATACGAGGTCAGAGCAAAACTCTTTTAAGGTGTTCGAGGTCAGAGCAAAACTCTTTTAAGGGGTGCGAGGTCAGAGCAAAATCTTTTAAGGGATATGAGGTCAGAGCAAAACTCTTTTAAGGGGGGTGCGAGGTCAGAGCAAAACTCTTTTAAGGGGTGTGCGAGGTCAGAGCAAAACTCTTTTAAGGGGGTGTGAGGTCAGAGCAAAACTCTTTTAAATGATACGAGGTCAGAGCAAAACTCTTTTAAGGGATACGAGGTCAGAGCAAAACTCTTTTAAGGGATACGAGGTCAGAGCAAAAGTCTTTTAAGGGGGGTGCGAGGTCAGAGCAAAACTCTTTTAGGGGGTGCGATGTCAGAGCAAAACTCTTTAAGGGATACGAGGTCAGAGCAAAACTCTTTTAAGGGATACGAGGTAAGAGCAAAACTCTTTTAAGGGGGTGCGATGTCAGAGAAAAACTCTTTTAAGGGGGGTGTGATGTCCGAGCACAACTCTTTTAAGGGGGTGTGAATGTCCGAGCAAAACTCTTTTAAGGGGGTGCGAATAGGTTCAGAGCAAAACNAAGAGAGATAAGTTCATTTTGTATGACTCTAAAACCATTACAGAACCATGCATCTCTCTGTTGGAAAATAGTTAGGAATATTTGAAACCAAGGTGCTTTTTTAAATTTTTTGGAAAGTGCAGACCAGCTGACATTTTTTTAAATTTGATGTACAACCAGTATAATTGTCAAGAAAGGCCGAGGGTGGTCCTGGCATCGCGCAGCAGACCTTGTCAGCCACTCAACCTCGCTATCTATTTAGCCTGAACCAAAGCTATGGTGCGGCAACATTGGAATTTGCATTAGCCAGTCTGGAACCCTATCTTGCTCAGAGAACATTAACCTCCAAGAAACTGTACAGAGACGTGCAAACCAAACGAATAACCTCCATCAGGCAATCTGACATATTCTGAACGTTTGCTGCCCTGGAATGGATTTGTTGAAACTCCTGCATCTTGCAACTGACCTGGTAAATGCTCATAAGGTCATTAATCATCTTTAACAACAGCAACCTTGTTTCTAATGCATGTGGGCAATGCCTACAAAGTCAGAAAAACACACAGTTCACATGCTTTTGGAAACATTTTTTCTGCTCAGAGTTTGCCGAGGCATGGAATTATGACTGGCAATCTGTTGTAGGCTGCTGAAACACTGCATCTTCAAAACCTCCATGGTTTTCCTGTAATTCAATAAACACTATACCTGCATAACGTCCACAACATGCATGTATTGTGCATGCATACAGTATATACTTATAGACATAATTATTCTAAGCAGATTCTCTAACCAGTGAGGCTACTAGGAAATTTAAAAAATTATCCTCCGATGTGTTAAAAATTAATTTTTGAAAGATATTGTGACAGTTGGCGAGGACGCGTATTGAACCTTGAGTTTCTAGCCATAACTCTACTGACTGCGCTAAGACCCGCCTTTAAGTAAGTAAAAAAATTAAGACAATTGAAATGGAAAACTTAGTTCGGCTCTTCTATTAGTGCATCAATTAAATTATTAGTTAAATTAATTTTTGAAACTTTTTACAGTCAAAAATCGTAAGTATTATATTCATTTGTAAACTTTAAGTTACTTCTTGTTACTGAAAAAAAGGGTGAGAGTAAAAAACTGATTTTAAAAATTGATACCAAATTTGCAAATATTTTTTTTCAGTTTATAATTCATCTATGTTGCAATTTTCAGTATTGCTTCAATTCAAAATTCTTAAAGACATTTCAATACGTAATAATAATTTCTAACCCTCATTTACTTACTAGGTGCGCTAGTATAAACATAATAACCTTAGTTTAATCATCTCATTTACGCAATCCTCAAATACATCACTTCAAACATTGATAAAACAAAATCTATGGCAATGAGGTTTTACATCTGACACTAGGTGCAACCTAAGTACATATAGGTTAAGGCTTCTTTCTATATGCAACCCTATCAGTGCAAGGTTAGCCTCACACGCTGGTTATGAGGGGGGATACATCTGACACCGGTGCACCTAGTAAGATAGGGTTAAGGCTTTCTTCTATATGCAACCCTATCAGTGCAGGCGTTTAGGGTTAGCCTTCACACCCTGGTTATGAGGGGGATTACTCTGACACCTGGTGCACCTTAGTGTAGTAGTAAGGGTTAAGGCTTCTTCTATATGAAACCGCTTATCAGTTGCATGAGTTAGGGTTAGCCTTCACACCTGGTTTATGAGGGGATTACATCTGACACCTGGTGCACCTAGTAGTATGGTTAAGACTTCTTCTATATGCAACCTATCAGTGGCAGAGTTAGGGTTAGCCTTCACACCTAGTTATGAAGGGGATTACATCTGACCAACCTGTGCACCTAGTAATATAGGGTAAAGGCTTCTTCTATGATGCAACCTTATCAGTGCAGGAGTTTAGGGTTAGCCTTCACACCTGGTTATGAGGGGGATTACATCTGACACCTTGTGCACCTTGGTAAAGTTAGGTTAAGGCTTCTTCTATAATGCAACCTTATCAGTTGCAGAGGTTAGGGTTAGCTTTACACCTGGTTAATTGAGGGGGGGGGATTACATCTACACCCTTGTGCACAGCTGGTAAGTATAGCGGTTAAGCTTCTTCTATATGCAACCCTTAATCAGTGCAGAGTTAAGGGTTAGCCTTCAACACCTGGTTTATGAGGGGGAATTACATCTGACACCTGGTGCACCTGGTAAAGTATAGGGTTAAGGGGCTTCTTCTATATGAAACCCTTATCAGTGCAGGGCTTAAGGTTAGCCTTCACACCTGGTTATGAGGGGGATTACATCTGACACCTGGTGCACTCCATGGTAAGTATAAGGGTTAAACTTCTTCTATAGCAACCCTTATCAAGTCGCAGGGTTAGGTTAGCCTTCACACCTGTTATGTAGGGGATTACAATCTGACACCTGGTGTCACCTGTAAGTATAGGGTTAGGCTTGTTCTATTGCAACCCTTATCAGTGCAGAGTTAGGGTTAGCCTTCACACCTAGTCTTGAGGGGGATTATCATCTGAACACCTGGTGCACCTAGTAAGTATATGGTTAAGACTTCTGTCTATAGCAACGCCTTATGCAGTGCAGGGTTAGCCTTCACACCTGTCGTGAAAAATCTGGGCACTGAAGAATCTGAAATCAGAATTGTAATTGTCATAATAAGAATTCTTATTGTTCTAGGCATGCAAAGGATGCAGAGTATGTTTTTCAGCCTCACACCTGGTTGTAAGAGCTACCTTTGACTCCTGTGGTTCAGTAGGTATAGGGTAAAGGCTTCATTATGTAACCTTATTCAGTACATGACCTATCATGGTGTAATGGTTAGCAAGTTAGTCTCGCAGATCCACTACTACTGAATAGTGGAGTTTGATCCTCACTGGAAATGCCCATACTTGTCACCTTGTGTCACATCTTACTCTCCCCCAGCTATTGGTAAATAGTAGGGCATATTTGGCCTCTTCAACCTTGTTTAGGCAACCAGTCTAGGAGAAGGAAAACCTGTAAAACTCTACTTAAGAAATTGACCTTGTGTCACGTCCTGTGGAGGGCTTAAAAACACTACAAATACTACAAATCCATTCTGTAAGTTTATATGTATATATCTATTTGATAATGGAGATTCAGTATCTATTTGTCTGTAACCAAAACTATGTCACTGCTTATGTCACAATGACAAATTTCACAAATATTTCAAATGTCAATTCATAGAATAAAGAACACTTAATATTAATAAAATGAATAAAAGCTGTCCCTTTATAATTCAACGTTGAATCCTTTCATTGTAAAAATAAACTATATATTATTCAAATAAATAAACTATATAAACTATGAAATTAATTTAAAAATCAAGAATACTTACTTGAGTCTATAATTGATTAATTATGGTTTATTATAATTATTAAAAAATATTATTGATTATCAATTATTATTATTAATTATTGATTATATATAATTAATATTATTACTATTATTATAAATTATTATTATAATTAATTATCATTATATATTAATAATTATTATAATAAATTCATCAATATAAATTATTATTATATATATTATTATATATAAATTATTGTATATATATTATTATATATAATTATTTTATATATATCAATATAAATTATTATTATATATATCATATATAATAATAATGAAATTTATTGTGTAACGTACTCAGGTGCACCACAACCCATCAAAGTCTCATGTCAAGTACACAGAATAATGTATTAGTGTCAGGAACATGAACAGTTTACAGTAGTAATAGCATGTGAGTGCGTGTGTGCGTGTGTGCATATGTGTTTGGAGAGGGGCATCAGGCATAGTGTCGGCGCACTACAGGAAGCATGGAGGCTTTGAAAGATTCAGTGTTTGGGAGCCTACAACAGACGTGGGCAGCTTATTCCATGCCTCTGCAATTCTGAGCATGAAAAAATGTCTCTGAAAGCCACGCGAGCAGCGCTATCCTCCGACCTGTAGGCATGCCCACATGTGCCAGAAAGATGGAGATCAAATTGCTCAAGGTTGCTGTTGCTAAGATGATCAATGACCCCATGTGTGTTTACCAGGTCAGTTGCCAGACGCCGAAGCCTCAACGAATCCATTCCCAGGGCAGCGAGATGTTCAGAGTATGAAAGATGCCTGATGGAGGGTATTCGTTTGGTTGCATGTCTCTGCACAGTTTCTAGAAGGTTAATATTTTGAGCAAGATAGGGGTTCCAAACTGGGGATGCAAATTCCAAATATAATCTATTATTATATATATTATATATAAATCATAAATAAATTATTATTAGATATATTATCATATATAAATTATCATTATATTTTTTATAAAGGTATGGCGCTCCGCCGCAGATGCTAAAAAAAATCTCCCTCGTCTAGCGCTAGTGAAAAGTGTATAGACTCCCTTTCTGTCTGGCGGATGCCAACTTTAGGTTACCCCAATGAATTTATATTATCATATATAAATTATTATAATTGTTACAATTTTATGGGCCATCATTTAGGCCTCAGGCAAAAGCGCTTGTCCAGTGGAAATCCTTTGGTAAAGAATCCTTTGGTTCTCCTCAGTATTACAAGTTCCTTGCCAATGATTGCAAATGAATGTCAGTCAGTATCAGTGTTTAAGTTGTCAATCAGCCACGCATTATGGCTGTTGATTGGCGGAGGAATAAACCACATGACCTCACCCAGTCTATAAATTCAGGTGGTGTATTGCAGGACACCTTATATATCTCAAAATATTCCAACAATAATTATTATAATTAATATTATTATTAGTTATTAATTATATACTTAAAATTTATTATTGTTTGCTAAGGATTATTATTAATAGTTACTTGAAATCATATAACTGTTTACAAACAAATGATTGTTATTGAATAGAAAGTAAATTAGATTGTGTTTTCAGATGATAGAAATGTTTTTTTGTTGTTGTTGAGAAATGAGAAACTGGTTTTATGTCTTTCTATCAAGAAAAGGTGGATGTTTATATATATATATATATATATATATATATATATATAATATATATTGTTTTCCCAGATTTCTCGTTTGTTTTAAACTGATATATACTACTTTTTGGGTGACTTACTGCATGACAGTATGAAAGTAAACAAATAGTCTGTTTGAGATATTGTCGGCTATCGCCATCTCAAACAGACTGTTTGTTTACTTTCATACTGTCGTGTAGTAAGTCATCCAAAAAAGTAGTATATATCAGTTTAAAAACAATCGAGAAATCTAGAAAAACCAGCTAGTGTAATGGTTAGAATATCCACCTGTCAGTCTGGCAGTTAGGGTTCGAATCATATATATATATTATATATATATATATATATATATATATATATATGTAAACACGGGATGTTAAGATGGATGGAAATTTATAGTCGATACTCGAGCATTTCGGTTTACAATGGAAACCTTCTTCAGGACTGTGAAAATGAGAAGAAAACAAGGATTTATGTAGATAAAACATGATGAATGTTTTGTAAGCGTTGAATTAGAAAAATGTGTGGAAAAAAGGTTTGTTACTGTTAGTTGAGTGGCGTTTGTAGTTGAATGTTGATGACGGGATTATTGTGTGCGAAAGCGAAAATATTCCATCCATCATAACATCCTGTGTTTGTTTCTAAATTTTCTCCACATACTATTGGATTAATTTCCTCATCTTACTTCCATATATATATATATATATATATATATAATATATATATATGTATATATATATCAGTCATCCACAGACACGTGTTTCGATGTTTACGTCTCATCAGTGCGGCTTGACTTTTTTAACAGCTACCTCAGCCGGGAGCGTAGCCCGACAGAATTTTTGTCTGCCAAGGTCCTTACCCTTACGGCCGTCAGTGACTGTCAGTCATTGGTGAACAATTAATTGATACATACTCCAGGATGTATGTTTTTACAATCACCAGAGAACTCAAGTCTGTAAACAACAGGTGAGTAAATGCTTTTACGCTAAATGGTCAAAGTTCAACTAATGTCTCCCCTATAGTGCTCTACCATGAAAATTGGGTGCATTTATATCAGTCATCCACAGACACATATTTTCAATGTTTACATCTCATCAGTGTGGCTTGATTTTTTTAACAGCTACCTCTAGCCGGGAGCAAAACCTGACAGAATTTTCGTTCTGTGCTGGATTGTGATATAGTAAGCAAGTTTAAACTCCAGTTGTGCTATTTTGTTCACTTCGCCGTCATACCCCCTGCCATGTGTTCAATATTATCACTACTGTTCTTCTACAAGGATGGCTTTGGCATTAAATAACCGATAAAGGTTGATATGCCATTAAACAAAGAAACCAAACCAAGCATGATGAGAATTTCACCATCCACCACCCACCCACCGAGCTATGGGTTAGATAGTACCACTACTGTTCTTCTACAAGGATGGCTTTTGGCATTAAATAACTGATAAAGGTTGATATGCCATTAAACAAAGAAACCAAACCAAGCATAATGAGAATTCCCCCACCCCCCTAGCTATGGGTTAGATAGTACCACTTCTGTTCTTCTACAAGGATGGCTTTTGGCATTAAATAACCGATAAAGGTTGATATGCCATTAAACAAAGAAACCAAACCAAGCATAATGAGAATTCCCCCCCACCCCCAAGCTATGGGTTAGATAGTACAACTACTGTTCTTCTAAAAAGGATGGCTTTTGGCATTAAATAACCGATAAAGGTTGATATGCCATTAAACAAAGAAACCAACCAACAGGGGAAGTCCCTATGGCATTGTGGCTGGACTGTGATATCTTAGTAAGCAAGGCTGAACTTCAGTCACACTATTATGTTTGTCGGTGAGTAGGTTACATTGAAGAAGCTAGCACAATTAAGGTTATCATGGAAGGAAGTGATTATGGTCAAGTCACACTGAAAGCACTGGTTCGCACTAGAACACCACAGTTAAGCAATGATGACCACTTCAGCAACAGAAGGCACAGTAAGCAACCTGAAACCTATGTTTATCAAAGTGACCCCAAAAGTGTTGATATGCCATGAAACAACGTGTATTTCTTCTTCTTCTTCTTCTTCTTCTTCTTCTTCTTCTTCTTCTTCTTCTTCTTCTTCCCTAGAAAATACAAAATTGAGGAAATTTCACATTTTTTCGTATATTTTTTCTTCTTCTTCATCTTCTTCTTTAACCTTAAAACTGAAGTTAAGCAGCGATGAGCTGTTTAATACTTAAATGGGTAATTACTTATGCAACTGCAGGTATTGTAAGCAAACAGAGTACTTTGTTTATAAAAATGACTTTATCCTTTATTAGATATTTACCATGTACGTGGGCTTAAAAACACTACAAATCCATTCTGTAAGTTTATATGTATATATCTATTGATAATGGAGATTCGGTATCTATTTGTCTGTAACCAAAACTATGTCACTGCTTATGTCACAATGACAAATTTCACAAATATTTCAAATGTCAATTCATAGAATAAAGAACAATTAATATTAATAAAATAAATAAAAGCTGTTCCTTATAATTCAAAGTTTGAATCCTTTCTATTATATTAAATAAACTATATATTATTCAAATAAATAAACTATATAAACTATGAAATTAATTTAAAATCAAGAATACTTACTTGAGTTTATAATTGATTAATTATGGTTTATTATAATTATTAATTATTAATAAAAAATATTACAAATACTACAAATCCATTCTGTAAGTTTATATGTATATATCTATTGATAATGGAGATTCGGTCTCTTTTTGTCTGTATACGGGTTAGGCACACGGCCCTATTAATGTGAGACCATCCACAAGACAAGACTCATGGATGGGAGGTACAAAAAATATGTTGATCCCGACAGCATTCCCTCTCAGGCACTGGGCAATAAACCCAGCCCTGCCCCTTTAAATCAAGAGGGCATGATGGCCCCTGGATTAACGTTGTTAGCTTCTATGCTACAGTTATTTCATGGTGTTGTTATTCAATAGGAATTTTTTTAAATTATAAAACTTTAAACAAAAGACAAGTTTTTATATTAAAGGCACATTTTTATATTAAAATAGTTTTTATTAAATCAGAAGAGAAATGCAGATATGTTTATTTAAATGAAAATAGTTTTTATTTACAAAATATTTTTTTTTGTTTATTTAAATAAAAGGATGTTGGGACCAAGTAACAATAATAACTATTTTAAAAATTAAAATCGTAAAACTATCTTAGTATAAAAACATAGCTTTGGGTTGTAAATATACATGAACAACTTAAAAATCTTACAGTGAAATTCTAATGCAAAAAAAAATTGTCTGTTATTTGTAAACAATTGGGAATTTACGGTGAAAAAGCAAAAGGTGTTCTATTCAAAACAGCTCCCAGCTGGGGTGATTATTGGTTACTTGGTCTGAAAAATTAAATATAATCAGATTTCCTGTTCCTAAATAAAAAAAATCTGAACTGGTATCCAAATATTGTCATGGAAATAAACAGTTTATAACAGTTTCCATTTAATACATCACTCAATAAGTCCCGGGTCTAACTAATAAAACAACAGCTTTTAGGCAAAAATTCAACTTTATTCATCAACATAGTCTCCTTCTAGGGTGATACGCTGATTCCAATGCTTTTCTAACAATTCAATGCCTTTTTTGTAGCACAATTTGTTTTTGGCCTCAAAATACACCTCAGTTTCTGATATGTTCTTCATTGGAGCCAAATCTCATTCCCTTGAGCATGCTTCTGGGGTCTGCAAACAGCCAGTAATCGCTGGGGGGGGGGCAGATCTGGAGAATAGGGTGGTGCAATTCATATAGTTTTGCCATTGTTGCAATTGACTTGTGACACGGTACATTGTCTTGATGAAAGAGCACTTTTTTCTTCTTTATTTGAGGCCGTTTTTGGCGATTTCTTCCTTCAAATGCAACAATAATGCTATATGATATTCGCTATTGATGGCTCTTCCTTTCTCAAGGTGATAGATGAACAAAATACCTTGCGCATCCCAAAATACAGAGGCCAAAACCCTGCCTTCAGATATTTGAGTATTTGGTCACTTTGGATGGCTTTCACCTGCTGCTGTCCACTCAGCTGATTGCCGATTTGACTAATTGCCTTTGCTTGAACCATATTTTTTTCCATCAGAAAGCAATGCATGAAATTCAGATTTTTCCATTGTTTTGAAAATTTGCAAAAATAGCTTCAATTGAATAACTGTAATTTGTAAACTAATAATCCGATTGGGCTCAAATTTTTACATGTGCCATTTGAAGGTTAGTACTTTATAGAAATTATATGGATTTTTTATTAGTGGTGCCATCTATATGTCAGACTTATTGAGTGATGTGTTATCTTGATATTTTTTTATTCATTCATTATTGTTTTTAATTCATAATTCTTTTGTAGTAGTAGCATAGGTAAATATTAGGTATACCCAAAAATTTGTCTGCTTTTTATTTTAAAAAACAAATTAAAATTAATTAAATTGATTACACTGGTTTACATAGAAATTGAGGCAATCACAAAAATAGCTGTTAATTTGGGGGTGCTGAATTCAGATTTGAAATCCGTTTGTACTCATTACCTCTAGTTTTTTTTAGATATGCATACTGTACATTTGGTACACATACTGTACATAAAGGCGTATATGCATTCAGGGTTAATTTCTAATATTGTGTGACTTATGTCTTCTTTTTTAGTTATTATGCAATAAATGTAAGTGATAGCATTACATTATATATATATAGCTATATATCAAGACGGATTTTGGCAGTTAAGCGTAGCCAACATGTCTCAATCAACAGCCAGTAGTGCACTGGCAGTCAGCAGATCATCTAAGAAAACACATTTCTAACTGTCTGCGGTACTATGAATTGTGTACATTGTGTCATCCAAGTATATTTATTCCATCAATGTTCTTTATCTATCTGTAATAAGCTGCTGCAACTGTTGACATAAGCACGTATATACTCTGTATATACTAAAATGAGACTATTTAAAAGACAGAAAACTAGAGGTGATAGAGCAAAACTGTTTATAAATTTGAATTCAGCACACCCAAATTAGTAAAAAACACCTATTCACATTCTTGCCTCAGACAAAAAATATTTTTATGTAAACCAGTGTTATTTAAGGTCAAATTTTTGTCTAAGTTGAAAACTAATAACATAATGAGCATCAGTAAAAAAAAAAAGCAAAATAATATTACACATGTAATTTATTTTTAATAGATTTTAAATGATTTTTTCGGTCAATTTTGATCAAATATTTTTTAACATGGCTGCTGTGAGTTGCCGTAAAATCCATGTTTACAAAATAAATCTAACATTCATGTTAGAAAAATATTTACCAAAAATCAGGGAATTATCCAATTTTTATGAAATTTTCAGTATTGATTTATCAATGAATGAATTTTATAATGCATCAGTTATTTTATTTCAAAGCTTTCTGATTTAATTAGGTATTTCTGCTATGATAAATTAGTATATAAAATTCATTTAAAATATGATTTTAAGTTTAAAATATCATATTATTAGATTCTTTTTTTTAAGATTTTTTTTTTAATCACTAATTTACTTCAGTATCAATCACTACTACTTCATTGTCAAAAACTGTATTGGAACTTTAGCACCCCCCTTTAAACGGGACAAATATTGATGTATAATTTTTTCTTTTATAAGATTATAACCAATTAAATAATTAGTGAAATGAGTATAAAAAAAAAATCTCCAAAAATTATTTTTTTAGTTTTTATTTTCATTTTATTTTCCGATTTTCGGCACTTATTTACTACCAGAACAGATTCCATGAAATTTTTTTTTCTCTATTCACACCTTCGGCCTTTGTCTTTTTATTTAGGTAGAAAAAAGTATCAATCACATATAACCCCACCGATATTTTGTGACCCAAAAATAAGGGGGAGGGAGTCAAAGTTAAGGTCAAACCTGAGCCATTTGAAGATTAGTACATTATAAAAATTATAAGGATCTTTTTAATAGTGGTGCTATTGATGCGTCAGGACTTATTGAGTGATGTTATATGTCAACTGGAGCTTGACTATTTTGTGGCAAAATGACTTTACTTTTGTAAAGGTATGCATTCAACTACTCTTCCTCCAGTTATGGGTAAATAGTTGGGCAGATCGGGCTCTTAAACCATTTATCCCTGGGATATAATCATAGTAACATAGTTATAGTCATCATTTTTTATGTGGACTCTCCACATACATATTCATACACGCGCACACATACATGCATATTACTACTGTAAACTGTTCATGTTCCTGGCACTAATACATTATTCTGTGTACTTGACATGAGACTTTGATGAGTTGTGGTGCACCTGAGCACTGTACACATACATGTATATTATTACTGTATGCTATTCATGTTCCTCACACTAATACATTATTCTATGTACTAGACATGAGACTTTGATGAGTTGTGGTGCACCTGAGCACTGTACACAATAAATTTCATTATTATTAAATAAATGTTACAATATAGAAAATGCCATCAGAATACTTGGATACTATGGTGATAAATTGACCTTTTGTCACATCCTGCTAGTGCGGAGGGTTTCGGTAAATATATACACACACATGGACCCACACCCACACCCCTGTTAAATGATTGTAAAAAACAGTTGTGGGCTGAAGGATCTGAATGACCAAGAATTTATCTTTGCAAAAGGTCAAAGTTGAAAGCAGAGAAATAAAATCAAGAATATGAAATAAGAAATCACAGCCATGATGGATACGTAAATGTCAATATATAAACAAATATATATATATATATATATATATATATATATATATATATATATATATATATATATATATATATTGGGGAATTTTTTTTTCTCTTTTGATAATGATTGAAATTTTATTATTAAGAAAATGATAACTGAGTAATTCCATGTCAAATCATTCAGAAAAAAGTAAAATTGTCACCCACACCCTTAAATTTTTCTGAAATTTTATACAGGTGTGGACTGTGTTAAAGTTAGACAATCCCCAAAATTTGAGCTTCCAATTTTGAAAATTGGCTGAGTTCTGTCATTTTTTAGCTCTCCAAATTTGGTGGGTTTTGCAAAAAATGGCATCTTTTTGTCATCTATTTTTGTCTGTAAAATGAGTTCTAGAGCTTCCCTACTTCTAAAAATTGGTTTATAAAAGCATTTTGCCCACGGAATTCAAAAATACTATCAAAAATATCTTAAAATCAACCAATTTTAAGTTATTGATGATTTCTGATTTTTTCCTAGCAAGATCAATATCTTAATGTGGCACTGCATCTATGACAAACATTTTTTTTCTATTATTATTTCAAATATATTGAACATTATTTGTACCAAAAAGATTGTTTGGTTTTTGCTCAGAACCAAAGCTACAACATCAGTTAAAATTTTGCAAATCAGAAATCATTAGTAACTTAAAATTGGTTAAAATCGGTTAACTTTAAGACCTTTTTGATAGCATTTTTGGATTCCTTGGACCAAAATGCTTTTATAAACCAATTCTTAGGACTAGAGAAAAACAGATTACAAAAGTTGTCATTTTTCGTGACAATTGACATAACTCCGCTAGTGTTTTGTATTGGAAGCTCAAATTTTGGGGGTTGTCTAATTTTAACATAGTCCACACCTGGACACAATCAAATGTAAATATTTTGGTGCTATTCACATAATTGCGTCCTGGCCTCTTGCGATAAAACCTCTATGCAGTGATAGCTGAAAAAACAATCCTCCCTACAAATGAAGTCCCTAGCTGAAGTGGTGCCTGCTGAAGTGCTTAAGGTGTTTTTTCCGAAAATTTAATGCGATATTTTACCCTCTCCAGTCTTTTTTCGACAAGTAAATGTAAATATTTTAACCCCTCTTCCCTTTAAAATATTTTAAGGGAGGGGGGCTAAATATTTATATTTACTTGTCAATAAAAATATGGCTTACTTTTAATGCCTTCAAACCACTGAAAAAATAATTTGTCAATAAAAATGCCTTCAATCAAATAAAAAATTATCTTTTTTTTTTGTATTTTCATTTTTTTTTTCGACAATCACTTAGAGATAAAAAATCAAAACATACAAAAACAGTATTTTTATTTTATTTAGGGAGGGTTGCTTTTTCAGCTATCACCACCTAGCGTTTTTTAAGGCAGGAGGCCAGGACGGAATTCTGTGAATAGCACCAGAAATTATAAATTAAAACCAACTGTAGACTATTTAAAATTGACTTTTGGTTATATCCTGTGCATAGTAGAGATGTTCGGCAAATACAGTCACTTTTTCGAATTTATTCCTTCAGAAAAAAATCGAAAAAGTTTTGCAAAGGATAGAGATCATTTGAATTTAGTTTTAGCTCTTAAAAACGTATTCCCATGACTTTAAATAAAATGGTGTATAATTTTATTTAAATGACCAAAAATTTACAATTGAAAAAGGAAAATGCTGTAATAAGGTTTTTATCCTTCTTTTTTTTTGTTATAGTTGTTTTGTTTTTTTTAATTTCTTCTTCCTCCCATCTTTTTTTCTGAACATCAACTAAAAATGATGAGATTTTAATTAATCAGATCCATGTCCACCATTTTTACCAACCACAGACAAAAGCAGACCAACATCCTTGACTTGTAATCTAAAAATAATAGCATCAATGGAAATGGTGAGTGCTGGGTGTATGAATTGTGTGTGACCAAGCAAGTTGGTGAAATCATGGGTGGGTTGTGGGGTTGGTTGATGGTTGTTACCGGTGCTGATTATGGCACTGGTAGTAAGCAGATATTTGGCGGGGGGGGGGGTGAGTAAAGAAGCCATAGTAGAATTATTGTTCACACTTTTAGGGTTTTGTTTTCTTCTTTATCATCTCTTTTCACTAGAAATAATTTTTCTGACCTCCATATCCTGCATATCCTAAAACATGGTGGTCCCATACACCATTATCACCAGGCTGTAGATTTTTCACTTTAAAAAAAAATATAAAATTCTCTCAAACAGCAAAAGTTGTGTGTTGGTATAATAAATACTCATACCAAAAACTAGATCTCTTACTTCCACCATTGTTTGAGGAAATAGCATCAAAGATTGTCTACTAAAATGCACCAAAAATCATTTTCTCTTCAACCTAGTGTGCAAAACATATTAATCTCTATTATATATGATAATAAAACTGTTGTTATTGTTAACAGTGTGTTGTCTCATTCTAAGAGTTGCCAGCAACCACAGCAGCTCGTTTCCACTAATCTCTCAATCTATCACAAAGATGCTCTGACTAAGTTGCATCAATCCCAGTTCTGCGGATCAAAGGAACACGATGTGTGTGCACAAAGCATTGACAAAGAAACTAGCCAGAGACATGTGGTAGTCATCTTATCAGTATCATGACTGGCATAGGACCACAGTGGCAAGAGAGAGACAGGAATCAGGAATATGGCTTGATGATGATGATTGATTAATATTCTTACATAAAACTTTCTTTTAATAAATTACATTAAATTATCTTTCGCCCACCAGAATTAGTTTCAAATAGATTTTTTCTCCTTTCTTTCTAATCTATATTGTCAATTAGGAAGAATGTTTATCCACAATAGGCAGTAGCTAAACAATGGATACTTAGTTTCAAAATTTGACAGTCCTGTTTGCGAGGTTTAGAATATACAGTCTGTATTCCCTACACAGGGGTAAGATCCACCACAAAAAAGGGGGTATCCTGGGTATGACAATAAACTGCATCTAATGGTGCTGGAGATCTTTAAACTCATTTCGTCAGAGTGGATCTGGGAGTAATGGTGATAAAGGAGTACCTCACATTCCCCGATTTGTTTGTTTGTTTTGTTTTGTTTTACGGCATATCAACCTCAGTGGGTCATTTAATGCCGATAAAGTTTTGAAATAAATCAATTCTTTATGGATAATACAATTTTTTTATAAATACATTTTTCTATTTAACCTATAGATGGGACCCTAACAGGTACTATCACTCCGGGTCAGAGTGGATCAGGGAGCAATGGTGATGAAGGGGTGCTCCACATTCCCCAAACCTCCAGAACTGGAACCTCACCATCAGATAGAGTTTAACGTCATTCCCAGGACATGTAGACCCTCAGCCACCGCCTTCTAGCATCCATATGATAAAAAGGGGTGGGGCTTGCCATAAGGGCAATAGGGTTGGGAGAATCATATAGGTGCTAGGGCTTGACATGACCAGCCGATTGATCAGAGGGGGCCTCTCCGACCGCCCGTCTAGCCCAAGATAGGGCCAAAGTGGAGTATTGCATGTCATGAACTGCTCATCCACCTGGGCTCTATCCTTAAGCATCACGGGTTGCCACCCATGGCCAACAGGTGGCCCCATTGGGGGAGTCTTACCCCTCTGCAGAGGTGCAGTCGGTGCATTCTAACGCCCCAGCCGACAGGGCGACACATTCCACGAGCTCTATAACTGGAACCTCACCATCATATAGAGACAATAAGACTCTCATCCACTGCCTTCTAGCACATATATGATAAAAAGGGCAATAGGGTTGGGACAATCTTATAGGTGCTGTCTACCTTCTCTAACATATTAGAAATTATAATAATTATTAGTGGGTGTTATAGTACAGGAAGAAATTTACCAGTTATATAAAAACCATTCAGATAGAGTTTAATGTCATACCCCGGGTAATAAGACCCTCAGCCACTGCTTTCTAGCAAGTCTACCCTGATTATCCCTTTAACAGTCAAAATCTATCTTCCTTCTCTATTATTATTGGATTCTTACCGTCCACTAAGGACAATGGCATCGTGTCCCAAAAAAAAAAAAATAAATTAAAAAATAAAATTATCTGCATCTGTGCAAGTGACTCTGCAGGCCAATTTTTGAGTGACAGTCTTTGGTGCACTGAATGCACACAAACTGTGATGCTTCTCTAACATATAATAAATTATAATAATTATTAGTGTGTGTTGTAGTACAGGAAGAAATTTACCAGTTATATAAAAATCATATTCCATTTTCATAGTAGCTGTAAATAATAGTACATTTTTTTTAATCATGTGATTTTGATTAGTGTACTTAATTGCACTATGACATTATGTGACGGACATTTTTTCTGAGTTTTTTTTTTTTTTTACTTTCATCTTTTCGTTACTTATTTTCTAAGAGATTATTTTACTAATTATTGTCCGATAGATCATTTTCCTAATTAATTCCCATCAGAGTATTTTTCTAATTTATTCCCAACAGATTATATCAGGATTCTGTCACTAGGCAAAGCATAACACTGTAATCATGTATATATCTTAATACTAACTATGAACTGAAAAGTTCATAGGCTGACCAAGATACTCTCATGGAATGTGACCAAATGAGGTTTATTTGAGGGTCAACTGAAAAGTTTATAGGCTAACCAATATACTTTCATGGAATGCGGCTAAATAAAGTTTGTTTTTCAACATTACTCCCCCCTCCACCCTTGTTTGAGTTTGAGTTTTGTTTAATGGCATATCAACCTCCACGGGCCATTTAATGCCAGAAAGGGTTATGTAAAATGTTTTTCATATGGGTTTCAGTTTTTAGAATAACAGTTTTATGGTGGTATTTGGTTTGATATTTTTGAAGAGGTGTCTTAAGTTTTTTGTCCGGTAATATTTGGTGTGGGTTTGTCTGAGACTGATGCGATTTAGGAGGATGTGTTTAATAGTGAACTCTACTTTGTATGTTGAGCAATAGTGCATGTTGCGGGGGTGATGGGGAGTGGTAGTACCATATATGGGTTAAATAGTAAAAAATGTGTTTAAAAAAATGTTTTTTTAAATTGAGTTTAAAAAATTGTTTTCAATCCCCCATCAAGAATGAATAAAACAAAATGCCTTCAGCATAAAATTACCCAGGTAGAGTTGACATGCCCTAAAGTCCAACCAACCAGCCAACCAACCAACCAACCAACTAATAGCTGTGGGGAAATTTGGTAGACAAGGAATTAAAAGTAACCTCCAGCACAACCAGCTGCTGCTGCTGATTATTATTATTATTATTATTATTATTATTATTATTATTTACTCCTTTTGAGTTTTCACTGGAGTCTGAGTGACAGCAAGTCTCCTCAGGTCTCCAGGACTCTTCTGGGTATTCTAGCCAATTGCAACAGTGTAGTGTTCTAGATGGTATCAATTCTTCCTCTGATTTCCAAACTTTCCAAACCCTTTTCCAATCCTTTTGGGACCGTTCCAAGTGCACCAACTACAATTGGTATCACTTTCACTTTCATATTCCATAACTTTTTCAGTTCTCTGGCAAGGTCCAGATATTTGTCCATTTTTTCATTTTCCTTTAGCTTCACCCTGTGATCTGCTGGCACTGCAAAATCCACCAGTTGACAAGTTCTTTCTTTTTTGTTTATCAACACTAGGTCTGGTCTTCTTGCTGGGATAAGGTGATCCATTTTTATTTCAAAGTCCCAGAGAATTTTATGCGTTTCGTTCTCAAGAACAGATTCTGGTTTATGCATATACCATTTTGTTGTATGGTAAAAATTTAATCGTGTCCAGTTTTGTACTCCCGTTGGGCTAGTTTGCTACATTCGCATAGTACATGGTTTATGGTCTCATCTCTGTCGCCGCATAGTCTACATTTACTATTTTGTTGAGTCTTATCAATTTTCGCTTTGATATAGTTTGTCTGGTCTCCTGGCTGGGATAAGGCAATCTGTCTTTATCTCAAAGTCCTAGAGAATTTTATATGTTTCATTCTGAAGAACAGATTCTGGTTTATGCATATACCATTTTTATTATTATTATTATTATTATTATTATTATTATTATTATTATTATATAAACATAACAAAACTACTTATATATTCATTTTTTTTCTACCTGTTTGTTTACATATATCTACCTCTGTGTGCTACCTGTAATGCTTTCTCATATTCTACTAAAGTATACCGTCATCGTACAACCAAAATATCTTTTATTGATTTTATTGGGATGGAAAAATTCTGTCTGCCATTTAACGACATTAACATTCTTAACTTGTAAGACTTGTTTCACATAAGTGGGCCTTAGCTCAGTCAGTAGAGTGTCGGGCTAGGGACCACAAGCTTCCAGGTTTGATATTGTTTATCATCTGTCCAAGATGGTCTATATACACAACAAAATTTATTGCACAGTGTAGTTTAACTCTTAACATCCTGTTGAGAATTTTCCTATAAGGATTTATCAAAAAATGGCTAAAAATGGCCTTTTCATTTAAAGTTACCTGTTATTTCCCTTAAATCAAAGACTTCTAAATATGTTTAATATTACATTTAAACAAAGTCCACATCCCCATTCCTATAAGGATTTATCAAAAAATGGCTAAAAATGGCCTTTTCATTTAAAGTTACCTGTTATTTCCCTTAAATCAAACACTTCTAAATATGTTTAATATTACATTTAAACAAAGTCCACATCCCCATTCCTATAAGGATTTATCAAAAAATGGCTAAAAATGGCCTTTTCATTTAAAGTTACCTGTTATTTCCTTTAAATCAAACACTTCTAAATATGTTTAATATTACATTTAAACAAAGTCCACATCCCCATTCCTATAAGGATTTATCAATAAATGGCTAAAAATGGCATTTTCCTTTAAAATTACCTGTTATTTCCCTTAAATCAAAGACTTTTAAATATGTTTAATATTACATTTAAACAAAGTCCACATTCCCATTCCTATAAGGATTTATCAATAAATGGCTAAAAATGACCTTTTCATTTAAAGTTACCTGTTATTTCCCTTAAATCAAAGATGGAAAAGTTAAAGTGTCAATTGTGTATTATATATATATATATATGTATATATATATATATATATATATATATATATATATATATGTGTGGTGTGTGTGCGTGTGTGTGTGTGTGTGGTGTGTGTGTGTGTGTGTGTGTGTGTGTGTATTATTGGCATTTCAGTCTCAGAAGACTATAGTAAAGTTTTTGTGCCCCTGAAGTTATAGCGCCTCCTGTGACTGTGAAGTCTAATGTTTGAAAATCCTTCTCAACCACAGATGTCGCATTTGAAGGCTGTCCCTGAAGATGTTGATGTGCCGGTGCTTTGTTACCACGGCTTTCTTCTAGACCTCTTAGCTTCATGGTATATATATATATATAAAGTGGGCAGTCAAGCATTTGTATAGCGTGAGATATTAGTTTTTAGGACATTGATATGAAAAAAAAAATGCCATACCAAAGATAAAGAGCTTAGACTGTCCTTCTATTTACCCATAGCTGAGGGGAGAATAATAGGATGCATAGCTTTCATAATGTTAAAGCTTACAATCATGGTACAATGCTTAACAAGAAAACACATTAGTACTGAATAGCAGGTTAGATCCTCACTCTATACCCAATACTTGTGACCTTGTGTAAAAAATGAAAGTGAAAAATCAACCTACCCTACTGCTCATGCACCATGAGGAGGTAAATTGGGTTTCAACAAAGCACAGATATAGTCATGTACAAATACATGCATGAATAAAAATGACATGTTATTATTTTTTTTGTCACTGTTATATGTGTTTTTCTTTTCTTTTTTTTTTTTTGTTATGTGTACCTATTTTAAACCTGAAGTCTGTTTTTTTATTAATTCAGTAAGTAGGTTACCAGTCAATTTGTGTGTGTGTTTTTTTTTTTTTCATATGTTTCTATTTTTTTGGTTTCACAACATTTGGCCAAGAAATTGGTGTTGATGGTGATGGTGAGGGACACATTTTCAATTTGAATTCTATTTATAATATTTGATTCATTTCATTTTAATAAAATGAAATAACATTTTCTGATTTAAATATTGAAAACGGCAAATTAACTAACCAATCCTCGTATACCCTACCTATGAACATTAGTAGCTATGTCCCAATCCTCACATACCCTACATATAGACATTAATGGTTATGTCTCAATCCTCATATACCCTACCTATGGACATTAATGTGTATGTTCCAATACTAACACACAATTTTCGCATAGCTGGACAATTTTATATTAAAAAAAAAGGGAAAAATCGACCGGACCTAATGGATAATCTGAACATTAGCTATATAAATGAGAGATACTTGTTGTTGTTGGTGACAACACACGGACATATACATTAGGTGGTAATCTGAACATTAGCTACATAAATGAGAATAACCTCCCCTTGTTTATTTCACTTTGAGGAAGCCTTATGTTTTGGTCAGCCATTTTCATTTCACCATAAATCTACACTGAAAATACGAATTTGTTTGAATCAATATAACTGCATGTTTTAACATGAGAATATCATAAAATATGTTCTTAATAACAATTAAGTTCATTTCAAATAATGCGCAAGCACAATTAAGAACACATTTTGTTAATTACATGTTAAAACATGCAGTTGGATTGATTCGAACAAATTCGTATTTTCAGTGTAGGTTTATGGCAAAATGAAAATAGCCGACCAAAGTATAAGGCTTCCTCAAAGTGAAATAAACAACAGGAGGTTATTCTCATTTATGTAGCTAATGTTCAGATTACCACCTAATGTATATGTCCATGTGTTGTCACCAACAACAAGTATCTCGGACCAAGTATCCAATAGGCACCCCAAATCATCAACTGAAAGGTTCACATTTTAACTCATCACTGGTGACTTCCACTTCCAAACAAATGATTTTAATCAGAAGTTTATGGAGATGTTGAACTCACAATAAATCAAATAAATAGATGGTTGGGTAAATGTAATCAAAATTAAAATTCAATAGCAAAATCTTTTTTTAAATAAATACTTCTTAATCAGAAGTTTATCAGTATTTTTCAACACTTAGAATAAATTAAAAAACGAAATATGTTTTTATACTAAAATAGATTTTACTTAATCAGAAGAGAAATGCAATTATGTTTATTTAAATAAAAATACAGTTTTTATTTACAAAATATTTTTATGCTTATTTAAAAAAAAAAGATGCTGTTCAGAAATAAAAACAAAAGTAAATGCGCCGGGTTGGCCTAATGTCAGTATCAGCCAGAGAGCGATGGTGTCTATTCTCTTTTCACTAGTGCTAGACCAAGGAGATTATTTTAGCATCTGAGGTGGAGTAACACACCAACCATCAGTTTTCCACTTTACCACACAGATCCCTGTGCTACTCATATGCTGAGTTGGCGAGAGCCGGTATCGAACCAAGAACCTTGTGATTCCTAGCTGAACACTCTACCGACTGAGCTGCATCACAAAATTTGTAAAATTTGTTTTTGTCAGATACAATATACGTTCAAAAAATCATCTGTTTGTTTATTTTCAAATATTTGAAAGTTGAAATTACTGGTGATGAGTTAGAATATGAACCTTTCATTAAGTTGATGATTTGGGGTGCCTATTGGATAATTGGTCCAGTATCTCTATTGTGTGGTGTACAAAATAAATGAATTTTATGTTTTTTTTGTTTTTTTTTAAGTTGAAAGGAAATACCAGTTAAAATTATTAATAATAATGATTGACATTGCATCATTTGAAAAATAAAAATAATTTTTGTTTTTGTTCTTTTAGGTAAAACATGCTTCTGCATTGAAAGTTATTCATACTGAACAACTGCAAAAGCTTCAGTCAAAGCACCAGCAAGAAGTCGAGCTTTTAGAAGACATAAGGTAAGAAAAGTACTGATATTAAATTTTACTAATTGGGACATTTATTGGATTTGACCATTTTACTATAAAAAATACATTGGAAATAATTTTTACTATAAAAATGAATTGGACAATGATTTTTACTATAAAAATGCATTGGTAATGATTTTTACTATAAAAATGCATTGGACAATGATTTTTACTATAAAAATGCATTGGACAATGATTTTTACTATGAAAATGCATTGGACAATCATTTTTTAATATAAAAATGCATTGGACAATGATTTTTTACTATAAAAATGCATTGGACAATGATTTTTACTATAAAATGCATTGGACAATGATTTTTACTATAAAATGCATTGGACAATGATTTTTATAAAATGCATTGGACAATGATTTTTACTATAAAAATGAATTGGAAATTATTTTTTACTATAAAAATGCATAGGAAATGATTTTTACTATAAAAATGAATTGGAAATGATTTTTTACTATAAAAAATTATTGGAAATGATTTTTACTATAAAAATGCATCGGACAATGATTTTTAGTATAAAAAAGAAAAATACTGACATTAAATTTTACTAATTGGGATATTTCTTGGATTTGACCATTGGCCATTGTCATGATTTTGCTAGATTTATGAATAAATTTAACAAATCATGAATAGTTTATTAACACATGTTCTGTTGTAATTTAAATTAAGTTTAATTTCATTTGAACAAAAATGGCGAACAAGAATTACCACCTTCACTCATTTTAAAATGGCGAATAAAAGTTGCTGCCTTTAGATTAAAAAAAAAAACAAGCATATGAGTGCGGGGAAATTCAAGATGGCAGACAATATAGCTTAAGCAGGAGTTAGAGTCGGTAACAGTTAATGTCACCTGGCTGGATGAGGAGATGAGAAGAAAAAAGATAATTAGTTAAGAATTGGAATGTTGGATTGAAAAAGAAATAATTTATTGAAAAAAAGAAAAATGAAAGAGGTTGTTATTTGGGGAAAAAATGGATTGGATAAAAAAAAAGTAATAAGAAAGAAGAAACTTATATTTTAATGGACAAAAAAAGTAAAAGAAAAGAAAGGTATTTATTGTACTTGTGAACATTTCTGTTTATGAACTTTTTATGTATTTGTATATATTTGTTTATGAAAAGAAAGTAAATAATAATTATCTTTTTAAAATAAAATAATTATTTATCCTTTATAAATTGTCTAATTGGCTGAGTTTTTCATTTGCTTAAAAAAAAGAAAAAATTCCATATTTTTCCTCTGAGAGTCAATTGCCTTAACTACTCTGGAAACACATGGCTGGGCAAAGGAGTTTGAATAGATCGACAGACACTTTGTGACAGCCATAATTATTTGGCTGCTCAGTCCACTTGTAATGTGGACATAAAAATCTGATGGAAATGAACACTTGCCTGTAGGTAATACACATATACAGGGTGGTCTGAATACACATATACAGAGTCTTCCGAATGCACATATATAGAGAGGTCTGAATACACATAGAGGGTGGTCCGAATACACATATACAGGCTGGTCTGAATACATATATATATAAAGTGGTCTAAATACACATATACAGGGAGGTCCGAATACACATATACAGGTTGGTTCGAATACATATATATATGGTGGTCCGAATACATATATATATGGTGGTCCGAATGCACATATATAGGGTAGTCTGAATACACATATACAAGGTAGTCTGAATACACATATACAGGGTAGTCTGAATACACATATACAGGGTTGTCTGAATAAACATATACATGGTGGTCTGAATACACATATACAGGGTGGTCGGAATACACATATACAGGGTGGTCTGAATACACATATACAGGGTGGTCTGAATGCACATATAAAGCGTGGTCCAAATAAACATATACATGGTGGTCCACATACACATATACAGGGAGGTCTGAATATACATATACAGGGAGGTCTGAATAAACATATACAGGTTGGTCTGAATACACATATACAGAGAGTTCCGAATATACATAATCAGGGTGGTCCCAATAAACATATACTGGGTGGTCTGAATGCTGATATACAGGATGGTCTGAATACACATATATAGGGTTTTCCGAATATACAAATACAGGGTGGTCCGAATATACATAATCAGGGTGGTCCGAATACACATATACAGGGTGGTCCGAATACACAGATACAGGGTGGTCCGAATACACATATAGAGCGTGATTCAAATAAACATATACATGGTGGTCTGAATACACATATACAGGGTGGTCTGAAAGTCTTGTGATTTTTTTTAGAGGTAAAATAACCGCATAATACAACCTGATATTCTAGAAAATAATTTAATTTGCCCTACTATTTACCCACAGCTGGAAGGAGAATAGTAGGATGCATACCTTTCCCTAGGGTATTAGCATTATGTGAAATGCAAACAGCCTCATCCAGGATTTGAAATCATCTCACCATGTCAATTTCCTATGATGATAACCATTACACAACAAGCACCTCCCCATAAGATGTAGTTCCATTTTAGCTAGTAAAAATTGAATAATTCTGGCCAAATATAGTTTAAGACCTTTTCTGGGATGACCCTAAAAATTCCTGAAAATTTGGTTGTAATTGGATCAGATATGGCTGAGTTTTACTTTAGGGTTTGGCATCCATTAAGTGAATTATAAGATGAAAGACAAAATTAGAGGAAATTTACTTTATGCAAAATCTTTCTAGATCAAACATATCTTAAGATTATTTTCCTTCATTTTTTTATTTTCCTTTAATTTTTTTTTTTTTTATTGTTTAATGCAATCAAGAATATCATGTTTGCAAAAAATCCTCTTTCAAAATTTTTTTTTTGTTTCAAATTTAACAGAGAAAAAAATGAATTACATCTCTAATCTGCATATTTTTTGGCACAGTATCTTCTGGCAAAAAAATGTCTGCAATTTTTTTTTTTCATCTTCTGTTTCTTGTTTTCTTTTATCACTTAAAAAGAAAAATCACTTTATTCTGTTTTTCTTTCTTTGTCTATATTTTTATTTTCATTTATCTATTTATTTATTTATTTTAAAATTTACTTTTTTGTTTCCCCACCCACTTCACTTCATCACTGGTTTCTTTCTCTATCTTCCTGGTGTATATGTTAATAGTCCAACAACTTCTTTCTTTATTTCATTGTTTCTTTGCCACTTTTCTGTTGTTCCTTCTTTTTTTCTTTTTGCCTCTCTTTCTTCTATTCATAATATCCTTCCTTTCTTTCTTCCTTTTGTAATACCATTGGCGGGCCGAAGGCTCTCTGCAGTCTCTTTGCTGCACAACTTTCTGCATATCTTTGCACATTTGCTGCAACTTTTTGTCTTTCACATCTTGCAGGCTGGTGTGTCGTCTGCAAACTTAGGACCCTCCAATTGTTGTGTTTGTCATACTGCCTTGGGGGCCCCTGTCGAAAGGGAACAATTGATAAACAAAGGGAGTGCAACAAACAAGACAGAGACAGGATAAGGTGAACACTCAAAAACGATCAAATTGGTATAGGACTCGCATTCATTCTCCTCTTTCTTGGTCATCCTTCATATCTTATATTCTTCTATTATGTACTGTCAAGCCGAGAGGGGGGCCCCTCCCTGTCCACTGTCAGGACTTCTACTTTGGTCGGTGGTAAACTGGACTCTACTACAAGTCGATCTTCACTCTCCAAGTCCTGGCTTCTAACGGTGCCGGTCAACTGCTGGATTCTAACTGACTCATCCGATTCCCAACTTTTAACTGACTAGCTCCTTTCAAATATTCCATCCCTTGCCAATTCTCATTTTTAAATCCTACCCATTCTCATTTTCCCAGGATCTGAAAATCCCTTTGTCTAAAACCACCTACAGTGGTCAATTTATTGCCATCTTAATCTCAAACTAACTTCCAAGTTTGCCTAAAGCCAGACATTTTGTCTCTACCTTATTTTAATGGTTCTCCTGACTTCCTATTGACACCTATACCTACATACTTATGTATACACTTACCTATACACATATATATACACACACACACACACATATACACACCCACAGATATACATGTATACACATACATGTACCTATATGGGGCTAAACAATTGCATTTCACTTTGCACTAATACCCTTGGGAAAGGTATGAATCCTACTCTCCCTCCAGCTATGGATAAATAGTAGGGCAGACTGGGCTCTTTAACCGTGGCTAGGTAACCAGTCTAGGAGAAGGAAAACTCTGAATTTAAACCTGTTAAACTCCGCCTAAGAAATTGACCTTGTATCACATTCTGCTCGTGCGGAGGGGTTTGGTAAATATATATATGGGGCTAACCTTAATCTCATACTACTTATTTATATCTGACTAATACTACCTAGCTCAGTCGGTAGAGCGTTCGGCTAGAAACCACAAGGTTCCTAGTTCGATACCAGTCCCCGCCAACTCAGCGTATGAGTAGCACAGGGATCTGTGCTGTAAAGTAAGGAGCTGATGGTAGGTGTGGCGCTCCACCTCAGATGCTAAAAACAATCTCCTTGGTCTAGCGCTATTGAAATGGGGATAGACTCTCACGCTGACTGGCTGATACCAACTATAGGCCGCCCCGTCGACTTTACTTTTTTATATATACACACACATGCTCACTTGCTTACATCCAATTGCATTGTGCACCCATGCGTTGTATCATTCTTTCTTTCTTTCTTCTATTCATAATATCCTTTCTTTTTTATTATCTGCCGTTTTCTTTCTTTCTTTTCTTTTTCTTTATTCTTTATTCATTTCTTTCTTTTGTTCTTTCTTTATTTCTTTCTTCATTTATCCTTTCATATTATCCTTTCTCTTTTTTCGGACCAAGTATTCAATAGGCACCCCAAATCATAAACTTAATGAAAGGTTCATACTTTAACTCATCACCGATAACTTAATAATAATCCTGGTATCTTTGGTTTAGAAGAAAATTAACATTTTATAAAACAATTGTTAGGGGTGTACTTATTTATGGGTGATACTGTAAATAATACCTAATAATATCCGTTTTGATTGTATAATGTTCCACTAGAGATAAGAAAATCCTGCTATCTTTGGTTTAGAATAAAAATTAACTTTTTATAAAACAATTGTTAGGGGTGTACTTATTTATGGGTGATACTGTAAATAATACCTAATAATATCCGTTTTGATTGTCTAATGTTCCACTAGAAATAAGAAAATCCTGCTATCTTTGGTTTAGAAGAAAAATAACATTTTATAAAACAATTGTTAGGGGTGTACTTATTTATGGGTGATACTGTAAATAATACCTAATAATATCCGTTTTGATTGTATAATGTTCCACTAGAAATAAGAAAATCCTGGTATCTTTGGTTTAGAATAAAATTAACTTTTTATAAAAACAATTGTTAGGGGTGTACTTATTTATGGGTGATACTGTAAATAATACCTAATAATATCCGTTTTCATTGTATAATGTTCCACTAGAAATAAGAAAATCCTGCTATCTTTGGTTTAGAAGAAAATTAACTTTTTATAAAACAATTGTTAGGGGTGTAATTATTTATGGGTGATACTGTAAATAATACCTAATAATATCCGTTTTGATTGTATAATGTTCCACTAGAAATAAGAAAATCCTGGTATCTTTGGTTTAGAAGAAAATTAACTTTTTATAAAACAATTGTTAGGGGTGTACTTATTTATGGGTGATACTGTAAATAATACCTAATAATATCCGTTTTGATTTAGAAGAAAATTAATTTTTTATAAAACAATTGCTTGGGGTGTACTTATTTGTGA
>CM042179.1:36108929-36151429 GCA_023376005.1 Doryteuthis pealeii
GTTTTGTGGTATTAAATATAGTGAGGGTAAATTTCACAGGGCAAATTGGTGATACCTAGTGTACTTTCTTGTATACAAAGCTAAATTCTTTCCTCTTTCCAAACTGAAATCAATAAAGCTTTAGAACAGCTGTAAACATTGTTTATACAATTTTTCAGTAAGTTTATAGGTTCACAGCTATGATAATGTGGTTCACAGTCAGAATAATGTGTTTCTTCTTCTTCTTCTTCTTCTTCTTCTTCTTCTTCTTCTTTGTTTGTATTTCTTCTTCTTCTTTCATATTTCTTCTTCTTCTTCTTTCATATTTCTTCTTCTCCTTCTTCACCAAAACCACCACCACCACCACCAACAACAACAACAACAACAATAATAATAATAATAATAATAATAATAATAATAAAAGGATTGGAAAAGGGTTTGGAAAGTCTGTAAATCAGGGGAAGGATTGAAACCATTCAGAACACTGAACTGCTGCAATCTGCCAGAATACTCAGAAGAGTCCTGGAGACCTGAGGAGACTTGCTGTCATTCAGACTCCAGTGAAAGACCATCAGCTAATGCTGATGTGAAAACTCAAAAGGAGTAAATAATAATAATAATAATAATAATAATTTGAAGATTACACAAGGAAGAGCAAAGACAAATTACTTATGGCGGCCAACAATAGTAGAAACGGCAGATGGACAAACAGAAAAACGACAAAGACTAGAAAACAAAAATGGGAAGAAAAACAATTATATGGATGCTTCAAACGACAAATAGATGAGGTTGCACATGGAAAGACTTGAACATGGTTAAGAAAGGGAAACCTCAAAAGAGAAACAGAATCACTTATAATTGCTGCACAAAATAATGCCATAAGGACAAACTACATCAAAGCGAAAATTGATAAGACCCAACAGAATAGTAAATGTAGACTTTGCGGTAATAGAGATGAGACTATTAACCATATACTCTGCGAATGTAGCAAACTAGCACAACGAGAATACAAAACTAGACACGACTGGGTTGGGAAGGTGATCCACTGGGAATTATGCAAGAAATTAAATTTTGACCACACAACAAAATGGTATATGCATAAACCAGAATCTGTTCTTGAGAACGAAACGCACAAAATTCTCTGGGACTTTGAAATTAAAACGGATCACCTTATCCCAGCAAGAAGACCAGACCTAGTGTTGATTAACAAAAAAGAAAGAACTTGTCAACTGGTGGATTTTGCAGTGCCAGCGGATCACAGGGTGAAATTAAAGGAAAATGAAAAAATTGACAAATATCTGGACCTTGCCAGAGAACTGAAAAAGTTATGGAATATGAAAGTGAAAGTTATACCAATTGTAGTTGGTGCACTTGGAACAGTCCCAAAAGGATTAGAAAAGGGTTTGGAAAGTTTAGATATCAGAGGAAGGATTGAAACCATTCAGAACACTGCACTGCTGCAATCTGCCAGAATACTCAGAGGAGTCCTGGAGACCTGAGGAGACTTGCTGTCACTCAGACTCCAGTGAAAGACCATCAGCTAACACTGATGTGAAAACTCAAAAGGAATAATAATAATAATAAAGCAAAAACTGATTTAAAAAAATACCAATAAAAATTTTTTTATTGGTATTTCAGTCTCTATAATAGAGTTTTTGTGCCCTTGAAGTTACAGAGCCTCCTGTGACTGTAAAGTCCAATGTTAGAAAAACATTTCCAGGGTACAAAACAAATAAGCCTGGGCAAGATGTATGGAGGCCCTGGGTTGCCCAAGTGACAGTGCCCCCAGTCTCTGTCTAGCTGGCGAGATCCAAAGGAATGGTGAACCTATACATTCAGCATCAGTTTGGCTGCAGGAGTTGACAGATAGTGTTTTACTCGCTGAACTGCCTAACGGAGTCCAAGCCGTGATTTCTGTCAGGGTTTTCTCCCTTAGCCTTTTCCTATCCAGAGGATACCCACAAGGCAGCAGGGGTTATTTAGACTATTACACGCCTGGATACCAGCCCAGGTATTTCTATCTTCTTGCGTTAATGTGCTAGATCGTCGTTGAACGATAAGCTTCTTCTGCCCTTTGACAGGTTTTGTTTTTTTGTCCTGCTGGGTGTCTAGCCACCCTCCTCACCAGGTTAACTTGGTGGGGGTACTGGTTTAGTCGCTCATGATCCAACTATGAAACAGGTAGTATGGTGTTACATAATAACCATAGTTCTTTTGTACAACCTGATTGATAAGACACAACAAAACAGTAAATGTAGACTAAGGTAGGTCGTTTTATTGCCTGCTGGTCTTCATAGAAAGGGACACATGACGCTTCTTTTAAGCGAATGTAGTAAACTAGCACAATAAAATTTTAAACATACTAATAACATGGGTTGTTTTGAGGCAAATCTAACTCAGATTTTCATAGAGACATCATTAATAAATAAGATTTATTCTATGTATTTATGATTTGGACTATAAATTAGAAACTCATTGATAAACTTATACAATGACTAAGGGTAACCAAATCTCTATTATAATAAGATTCCATTTTTACGGTTCTAGATATTTACCCCACATGTATGGGTTAGGCACAAGGCCCTATTAATGTGTGACCACCCACAAACCAAAACTCATGGGTGGCGGGTACAAAAAATGTGTTGATCCCTTCGGCATTCCCCCTCAAAGGGGCGCATCAGGCACTGGGCAATAAACCCAGCCTTACCTTTTTAAATCAAGGGGCAGGGCTGGCTTTATTACCCAGTGGCTGAGGTGCCCTGGGAGTTTTTTTTTCTCCTTTTAGTTCTACCAGTTTCTTTCTTTTTTTTAGCAGAATTCTCTATTCATGGTTCTTTTACTGAAAAAAAACAAACTAGTATAGAAATTTATAAAAATCTTCTGATATAATTATTCAGACTCTTATCTTTATAGGAAAAAGTAAAAATCGTTTTGTGTTGGTTCATTTTTTTATATTTCATAAAATAAAATGGGGCTAGTAGACCTCGTAAAAAAAAAAAAATTTCTAATATATTTTAGGAAAAAATTATTTCAGACATATTTTCATCAAAAGCTAAGTAATTATAGAAATTTTCGTGAAAATCGAACCATTAATTGATTTTTCATAGAATTTTTTAAAAAGCCTCTAGTTATAAATTGTTTTTGGCTATGTTAAACTTCAATTGATTTAACGGTGCAAAAATATAAACCTTGTTTTTCGTTTATAATTTTCATTATTTCAGTAAGCTTAAATTTTAAAAAAAATCATCAGGAGTTTTGTAAATGTTTCTTCTTTTGAATGAACAAAAAAATTTTCAAAATAGTATTAACATTTTTGTAAGTTTCATTGTGTTAAATATAGGGGGGAGGTGGGGTTAAATTTCACAGGGAAAATTGGTGATACCTAGTGTAAAACGAACATTATGTATTAGCTACTCAGTTTATCATTTTGTATACTGAACAAATGTTCATAATTGATAATTAATTTATCTTGAACCCCGAAATGATGAATTTAAATATAGTTATTTGGAATTTTTTTCCGTATCTCTGTATGCTTTAACTATAACAGACATGTTTGAATTCTGTGTTGTTTTTGTTGTTTTCAAAACAGAAAAGGCGTATTATGTAAAGCTGCTCGATTGTCATTGTTATTATGGTTTGTATCAATTAAAGATTCTGTAAAACTATGCAATATTTTCTTCTGCTCCTTACATGACAAGTTTTTTTATTACTGTCGGATTCTACGTTAATGAAACTTGTGTTTTTTTTTCAATTTTTACCATATATATATATATATATATATATATATATATATATATATATAACAGTAGCGTGGGATTGGCACTGTTTCAACTTTTACTGGAACAGTGTGCCAAAGTGCAGTATTATTGGGAGAGTGCATGCATGAAACCAAATGGTTGTGACTGTTCCTTTGTCATCAAATAAATAAATATATAAAACCTTTAATATTATATATATATATATATATATATATATATATATATATATTAATAATATCGGAGTTTTTGATTTTTAGAAACTCTTAGATATGATCTTTATTCTATGAAAATTTAATTGTACTATTAATGTTTCTTTAGAGCACTACCAAATGGTTACCCTTCGCTTATACCTTATTAGCTACTAGATTTGATTAAGAAGTAGATGTTACACCCAGCACAATATTACATATGTGATTAAGTGAAAAAAATATTGAGTGCTTATATATATACTTTTAATGACACTTTAGCTTCATATTATTTAATCTAGTTCGTGTAGAATTAAGCAGAGAATAAGTATACATTAAATTTAAATTAACAAATGATGATAGGGAAATCGGACCAAGTTACCTTTAAGCACCCCAGGGGCGACCTGGATTCAGAGGGACATGTTTCGTTTTGCACCGTCAACATCCAGTTGTTCGTTACCAGATGATTTTTAGACACATTTTTTTAATTATTATAAAACTAACTGCTAACCCTAACCCTAACCCCTAACCCTATCCCTATCCCCTAACACTAACCCTAACCCTAACAAACAACCGTATGTTGACAGTGCAAAGCAAAACATGTCCTTCTGAATCCAGGTCACCCCTGGGGTGCTTAAAAGTAATTTGGTCTGAGAAATCTAATAAAAAGAAAAAGTTGATAGCTGTAAATGAGAAATGTGTCAGTAAGAGCTATAGATCCCCAAAATTAATATATATATATATATATATATATATATATATATATATATATATATATCAAGAAAGAAAAAATTTAAACTTGATAAGTTGTTACGTACACCTTTCTCATAGGTACATAACAAGTGTTCCTTTGTAAGAGAGAGAGAGAGAGAGAGAGAGAGAGAGAGAGAGAGAGAGAGAGAGAGAGAGAGATACAGATACATAACTTACTTGGTTGTTATTTTCTACTTCGGACATTTGTGAACCCTAGTCTTCTTTCTTCTGTTTCAACTTTGCCGAGTCACCATGTTGGATTCTACTTTGTCTAGTCTTCTCTCATTGTACCTTCATTTTCTTATCTGGCTGATCTTCTAACTAAGGGCATGTGTTTAAGTCATGCAACAACTGATCAACAAGACTTATGGCTTTTTAAAGTTTTATTTGTCATTTGTAACTCATCGTGCAGAGCTGACAGCCGGGATGGAACACGTCTGTTCCCCCTGGGTTCGGGCTGTCAACTGAGGACCTAACTAGTTCTCACGTGACTTGCGGGTTTCCCACCTCTGAGGTCAAAGTTTCTAAATGGTCTGTAATTTTCCATTTGCGCTCTTTGTATTCTCGCTACACGGTCTTGTCAATAATCTATGCTAACACATAGATTATGCAACAAAGTTTTTTATTACTGTTGGATTCTATGTGGAGCGAAAACAATTTAAACACACTCTTATACCACAATCTAGAAATTTCCTGATGAAACGGGTTAACAAATGTATGTGTTCTGTTTTGGTTCTGTCTTGAAAACAAACTTCTGAGTAGGTATTCGGTAATGATCGGCTATCATCGGAAAAAAAGATAGGTCTGATATATAATATCATTATTAATAATTTATTATATCAAGATTAATATTATTAATAATCATTATTTAATATCAATATAGTTAATATTATATTATTAATATTATATTATAATATTATATCCATGACAATCTCTCATCAACCTTCCCTATCATTCATTGCCCCCCAGTGGTCCACCGTGCAGCAACCAGCACCCTCGCATAGGTGGTCGATGTAGGTCCTTGGTGGGTGGCCCACATTAGCATGTCCATGTTTTGGCTTCCACAGGAGAACATCGCTTATGAGCTCATCCTTGCTTCTTCAGCAGTGTCCGGCATGCTTAGTCCGTCTTACTCGGATGGTTTGTGAGATGGGGGGCAGGTGGCCGTACAGCTGCTTCCTTGTGGGGTGCTGTTTCCACAACTTGTTCAAGACAGCACGCAGCATTCTTGTGCAGCTCCCATCTAGCTTGTGATGATAATAATATTATTATTATTATTATTATTATTATTATTATTATAATAATAATATAATATTAATATTATATTATTATATCATTAACAATATAAATATTAATATTATTAATAATTGTTATTTCTATTATCAGACATTTTGGTGTATTGGCTATCATAGACCATTTCTTTTAATGTTGTTTTTTATTTGTTTTCTCTCCCTCTCTCTCCCACCCTCTCTCTCCCACCCCCTCTCTCTCAGGCCTTTGGCTACTGTCCACTTAGCTCATATATAAATCCTGGACTGGCTGCCAGCACTAACAGCTTTTGGCTCCATGTGGGTGTGTAAATCTTCAAATATGAACCAACTTGAAAGCAGCGAAAATGGTGGCACCACTATTTGTATTTTATTCCCAGTTAACTCAATTGGTAGAGCATTTGCTGAGGAATTGCAAAGTTCTGGGTTTGATACCAATCCTCACCATCTCAGCATTTGAGTAGCACAGCTTGATCTGATCTGTGCCCCAAAACATCAGGGAGCTGATGGTGGATGTGGTACTCCCTTGGTCTATATTTGGTCTAATGTTTGGTGAGTGACAGATTGGGAAGTAAATCTACAAACAGGATGTGCAATTGAAAGACACACAGGTGTGACAAGAGTTTTACCTGGGTTTAAATGAACGGCCTAGGATACTGTAGCATAATTATTGTAGTCTATGGGGAATTTGGGAATTGAAAGGAGGAAGAGAAGAAAAAGAAATAAGAACAAAGTTTAAAGTTTAGAAGGGTAAACACTCAATGGAGTGCCATCAACTGACCGAAGAATGACTCTGGAAATAGATTTGAAAAAACCCCCCGGGTTTTGACCAGAAATGGATGTGACCCCGGGACGAGAAATGGAAGAGGAGGAAAATCTCCCTTGTTCTAGTTGGAGTCAGATGTATCTCCCGGTTCCCCGTATGGGTTTGGGATAGTAGTACTGAACATGATACTATGTTAGAAGATAGAATAATTTAACCATACCCTCTATCTCTTTCTCTCTATTTTTCCTTCTCTCTGAAAAAGAACCCACGGGCCTGGTAGGAATAAACAACCTTTTGTGAATATAAAACTTGAGTATGTTGTTTCTGAACTAACGACTATTACTACTACTAATGACGACTACTACTACAACTCGAATTTGGCTCTATGCAACAATACTTACAATGTTGTGATTTGGGGCTACCAAATATAGAATTTTCTGGCCTCCCTTATCTAGAAAGGGTCTAGGTAAGTTTAGAATCCCTATTATCTTAATTTATATCTGAAATTTTCACGGAATTAAAAGTAAAAAAACCAAAAAAACATCATGTCGCCTTGAGAGATCTATACACATCAGGAAATGTTCTTTTTTGCGCGAGTGTTTACTAACGACAGTAATCAAATTTTTTAGAGGCCGGGTTCTATGCTTTATTTCAAAAGTTATTTATTTCTGCTCCTCAAATTTAATTGTCTGTGATATATAACATAAGTTTTTAGATTAAATCCTACTTAATGGACATAAATTCCACCATCGTATGTCACCTCACCAAAAGAAAAAAAATACCAAAAATCAGGGATTTAACCAAATTTAATGAAATGTTCAGTGTTGATATATTAACAAATAAAAGATATAATGCACCAGTTATTTTATTTAAAAACTTTTACATTTTTTCAGGTCAATTAACTTTGGACAAAATAATTTTGTGAATCTGTGTTACGCCTTAAAGATCCAAAGTTAACTGACCTGAAAAAATGTCAGAGTTTTCAAATAGAATAACTAGTGAATTATATTGTTTATTCATTAATATATCAACACTGAAAATGTCATTAAATTTGGTTAATTCCTTGATTTTTAGTATTTTTTTTTCTTTCGGCAGGGTGACATACGACAGTGGAATTTATGTCTGTTAAGTACGATTTAACCATTTTTTAGATAATCAACTAAAAACATTTATCAATATCTTTTTTTGGTTTTATTTTCACACCTTATTGGTTTTTATTTGAAACTTTTTGACAGCAGAAGCCTCTTTAAGTGAAAAAAAGAAAAAAAAAACTTACATCTCTACTTATAAAAAACCCCCAAAAAACTTATAAATTTCCTGGAAATTTTATTTATTTATTTATTTTTTAAGAATACGGAAATTATTACCGTATTCTTAAAAAATCAAAACTCTAATAATAGCAATGATGATTCTGAATTTTTATTTCACCAAGCAGCTAAACTTAATTTTTAGTTGGTGTTTGGCTATTACTGATTATAAGCTACTCCACCAAATTTGTTTTAGATTACTAATTGTTGTGACCTAGTTAGGGGCAAGAATAAAGACACAAGAGAGAAAATGGGTTAAACAAATATATTAACAAAGAACAGTAGTACAAACATATACAAATGAGTTGGTTACAAGCAAGGTTGTCTTATCGGCTATCCACTAAAATATTAACTCTCACTTAAGTTCAGGATCTGCTGCTATTTATAGTTGGAAGTGTTCATGTGTGCGTGGTGAATTACCATAACACCCTTCTCCTAAGTATTAACTCCACAGGAGTCTTAATACCTTTTCCTTAATGATGATAAAGTCTGTAATTTTCTTTTCCCCTTTTCACGGCGTTGTTCCGGGGCTGCTTGGAGTATGCTTTTTGTACTTACTTTATGGTGGTAGAAGTGGGCTGTTTGATGTCAATATTCAATAAAAGTGTTCAAACATTTAAAGACCATAAATAAATCAAGCAAAATGGCATAGAAGACAAAACTCTTGATTAAACAAACAAAATTGTATTAACAAAATGTATACAAAAAGATAGCATTGAATACTGGGCAAGGTTCAGCCACAAGTTCTTTTTTTAAAAGTTCAAATGTAAAATGCAAGCTGGTATTTCACAGTTCAAAAGTGAGAAAGAAAAGGTGAAAGTTTAAAGTCAACTCAAAAGCAGTCAGGCATAAGTTGAATGAATATAAGGTTTATCTCCGAAAGCATAGGTTATTCAAAGAGATAGATAGATAGATAGATAGATAGATACCTTCAGCATGTAAGCAAAATGTTCTTAAAAAAAAAGGTGACGTGAATTCCCTTAGGCAAATGAGATCTTTCTGGTTAGGATCCGAAAGGCTGGCTTTTTTATAGTCCAGCATAGGCTCCAAAAGGGGTCTATTTGATAAATTTTCTTTTTAAGCGGGAACGCCTCTGATTGGTTGAATTTTACGAATTTTATTTTAAATTTTATTTTTACTAAGGTGCGCAGTCCACATGCGCAAACTACTTATTTTTGTCATTCGACTTCTGTCTGTCGAAGTATGAACTTCCGGCTCGCCACAACTTATAAAGAACTATGAAGAGATCCATAAATGAATAGATTTTTAATTATTGAATTAAAGGGATTTTTAGGGGAACTATTGGATGATCTGGATATAGTTATTATATCAAAAGTATCGTACATGGCATCTATGACTTCTTTCTCTTCAGAAGGGCCACTGTCAGCATCATCTGACAGCCGTTTTCTGATTTGGTTCACATGTCTCTTGTGAGTAAACTGGGGACCTTTAATTATGTAGATCATATTTCCTACTCTTTTCTCAAATGTACCCCTTTCCCAGAAAGATTTATTATCATGAAACATCCAGAAAAAATTATTCTCATCCCTTTTTTTGACTTTGTGGCAGACTAAATTTATCCAGATAAGTTTTGTGGTCTTCTAACTGAGAGCAATGTTTGAAAGATTTTGAAAGTAAAGTATGCAGAGTAGCCTATTGTCATTATCAGCCGAACAGTTAGGGAGTCTATCCCCTTTTCATGAGCACCAAACCAAGAGATTGCTTTTGTTGAGGTGAAGCGCTACAACAACCGTTAGTTACCAGATACTTTGCAGCAAAAATCAGATTACCGTAGTTGTGCTACTCAGGCGCTGAGCTGGAGGGGACCGGTAGCAAACCTGGAAGTTTGCGATTCCTTTGTGGATACTCTACCCACTGAGCTAAACTGGTCCCTTATACCAGGAATTCATCTGAGTTCAAGTCCTAGACGAGGCTGTTTGCATTTCCCATAATGCTAATACCCTTAGGAAAAGTTTGCATACAAATCCTCTCCCTCCAGCTATGGGTAAATAGTAGGGCACACTGGGCTTTTAACCTTGGATATATATATATATATATATATATATATATATATATATATATATATATTTGGAGGATATGTGCTTAATTGAAGTCATACCTAATTTTGAAAATTAATTAGTTAATAATTAATGAATTTAGGCGGGCATATATGTTCAAATGTAAGGCTAAACAAATCAAGAAAATGTCAAATTTGTTTAGCCTTACATTTCAACATATATGCCCACCTAAATTCATTAATTATTAACTAATTAATTTTCAAAATTAGGTATGACTTCAATTAAGCACATATCCTCCAAAAATTGTCGGCTTAAAGCCATATAAAAAATAAACACATTTGTTTGTTTACTTAACCTCATATATATATATATATATATATATATATATATATATATATATATATATATATAAAGTTAAACCTAATGAGTCAGATATACCTACTAACAATTTCGTTTTGTAGCTCAAAAGGGCAAGAATCTACTCAGATCTACTAAACTGTTAGTAAGTATATCTGACTCATTAGGTTTAACTTTATTATTTGCTCTACTTAGGTATTGGGAACTTTTTACTTTTTAGCTTTAGATAATCCTAGCAGTTTATATATTTTTTTCATATATATATATATATAATTTTTTTCATTTGGTCAGGTGTTACAGTATTAACTATTGAAAATTTTCATTCTTATATTCTTTTATTCTCATGTTCTATTATTCTTTTATTCTTGTAGGGTTTTTAGCCAAAAGCGATCAGCCATTGAAAAAGAGTATGCACAGGTAAGCATTCTTTCATTTATCATTAAACATTTATTTGATATGTATTATTATTGTTATTTATTCAACTTTCATCCTTATTTATTTAATGTATATTATTATTTATTTAGCATGTATTATTACTATTATTTTTTTTTTGTATGCATTATTGATTTTGACTATAAATGAAATACTCAGTGATAAGCTTATGCAATTCCTGAGGGTATTGTGATGTAAGCAGTGATGTAGTTTCGGTTACAGACAGACACCGAATATCCATTATCATAATATTTCATTCCTTGCAAGTTTTTCCCACCATATCATTTTAAAAACATCCATTATTTTTAGGCAATAATTCATTCCATTCTTTTGTATTCTTTTGAGAAACTGAAACGTTTAAACATCCACTATACCATAAATAATAAATTCATCATTTTTTTTCTCGGAGTAATTTGTTTCGACCAAGTAACCAATAAGCACCCCAAATCATCAACTTAATGAAAGGTTCACATTTTAACTCATCACTGTTAACTTCCGCTTCCAAATTTTTGTAAACAAATGATTTTAATTAGAAGTTTATGGAGATGTTGAACTCACAATAAATTAAATAAATAGATGGTTGGTACACGTAATCAAATTAAAATTCAATAGCAAGATCTTTTTTTAAATAAATAATTCTTAATCAGAAATTTATAAATATTTTTCAACACTTACGATGATTTAAAAAAGATGGATGACTTTAGCATTAAATATCTATTATGTTTTTTTACATACAAATGAAATACAGATCACTAAATGCAAATGCAAGACAAGATTGCTGGAAATTTTATATATCCACATTGACAAAGTACATCATACATTGGGTATATAAACGAGAAAGGAAACTTGGGAGAGAGAGAGAGAGAGAGAGAGAGAGAGAGAGAGAGAGAGAGAGAGAGAGAGATACAGGGATTTGAGACTTACTTGTTGCTTAATTTCTTCTTTATCACTTCTGCTAACTTCTTGTCTGGTCATCATCTTATCATCTAGTCTTCCAACTGCTTCTTCTAAGGGCTAACTCTTTTAGTCATGCAATTAATTAAACCACAAGACTTTTTTCCTTGATCAAGATTTTATTTCACCCATGTTCTTCCCTGCAGGTAGATATCAACCCCAGCAGAGAGAGAGGCATCCTCTCTGCTCAAAGTTCAGGTTGTATCTAAAATCTCCAACTAACTAATCACGTGACACATGAGATTCGCATCTTTAGGGGTCAAGGTTACCAACAGTCCTGGTATTTTTCCACTGACCCCTTTGAATTCTCGCTACAGTATCTGTCAACAGAAAATAGCAAGCTTTTATCAAACAGATTAACTGGCACGAGTTTTAAAAAAGAAGTTTCTATTTTTTCCCTCCAAATCTTAAGCCTTGTTTCCATGCCTAAATTAGGCTAACAGACTATTACAAGTGAGTTTGATTCTCACTGGGTGCTCCTTTCTTTTTCAAATCTTATTACCTCTCATCTGATTGGTGAATCAAATGGTTGCTATTTTCTACCGGAGCCAGAGTATTACTAGTGAACTTGATTCTCACTGGGTGCTCCATACTACTGCTCCTGTGCTACAACTAATTTCAGCTTTGTAGATAACTAATGGTTATCAAACTAGGCTACCATATTATTACTAGTGAACTTGATTCTCACTGGGTGGTCCATACTACTGCCCATGTGCCACTACTAAGTTCAGCTTAGTGATTACTAGTGAGGTTGAATTTTGTATATTCTTAAATCATATCTGATTTATGAATGGTCGCTTCTTTTCTACCAGGATCAGAGAACATTCTCCGATCTCAATACTACTGGGTACTCTTTTCATCAAAATTCAACATGATGTAAGTAGGACACTTTTGACTTAAAATACTAAGAAAAAACAACAAAATTTTTATAATATTGCTCAGACCAAAGCTACATGTTAGATTGCGAATTGTGAAAAAGTAGATACATATCCAGGAAGATGTTGTTTAGGTTTCGATCGAGATGGGGTAAGGATTATTTGTGATTGTAGCACTGACAAAAAATGGGTATTAATGCAGAATAGCGTGCAAGAGAAAATATCATTAGATTACATATAAAAAGCATTACAATTAATTACATTTCATGGAAATATCCAAAACCTTTGAGACGCTAGAGTTAGAGTTAGAGTTAGGGTTAAGGTTAATGTTAGTGTTAGTTTTAGGGTAAGGCTACTTCGGGAGCTTCTGTAATGTAATGATATTAATACATAAAATGCGTTTCTGATGATATTATCTCTTGTACGCTATTCTGCATTTATACTATGTTACGATTTTATGGACCATCCTTTAAGCTTCAAGCAAGAGCGCTTGTCCAGCAGAAATTCTTGGTAAAGAATCTTTTGGTTGTTCCTTGGTGCTCCTCAGTATTGCAAGTCCTTTGTTAATGATTGCAAATGGACATTTCACAGTATCAGTGATTAAGTAGTCAACCAGCCACGCATTATTGCTGTTGATTGGCTGAGTTTTAAACCATGTGACCTCGCTTAGTCTATAAATTTAAGTGGTGTATTGTAGCACACCTTATATATTGAAATATTCCAACATACCAAAAAATGGTAGGTTGGTTGGGTTTTACGGCATGTCAACCCTTGTTGGGTTATTTTATGCCGAAGATGTTTTGGTTTTATTCATTCTTGATGTGTACTCAGTTTCTTTTTAAAACTCAATTTTTGGATATTTCCTATAAGTCTAACATAAACAAAGGGGAACCACTCTTGACTGATAAATCATTTATTCATTTTCCCATTAAACTAATCCTAAACCCTAACCCTAACCCCGCCTTCTTCTTTCCTAGTAGATCAATAAACAAACAAATAATTTATCAGTCAAGAGTGGTTCCCCCTTGTTTATGTTAGACTTATAGGAAATAACCGACAATTGAGTTTTAAATATATATTTAAATTCATTTTTTCTAATCCTAAATATGATTCAAGAGCTCAACTTGTGTGCAACCATCTTGTATCCCAATCCATTTGAATCATGTTGTAAGACCCATTTCCGGTCCTGGCTCCCACAATGCAACTCAGGAGAAACAACCGTCCCCTACTGATCAAGGGGAGTAACTCTATAATTCTATTAGGTCTAAACGTAACAATAACCTATAAAGGTTGATATGCCATTAAAACTAACCAAAGAGACTAATCAAACCACTCAGCCATGAGTTATGAGTTTTGCAGTCCGCAATGTTTTGAGAATGATACCTCATCTCAAAAAATATGAATGCTTAATTGAAGACTTATATTATTTACCAGAAATCATGTCACTGTGATATTTTAAGGGTGAACTTTTCAGTATGAAATATTTTGTAAAATAATAGCATAATTTTTAGAAACAGTATCTTGGATGATGGTGGTATTTTGTTTAGTTTAATTTCATAATGATACTTCTTGAGAGCGTGGTAGTGTACTGATTAGAGTCGTAGGAAATGGACTCGTTGACCCGAGTTCAAATCCTGGACAAAGCCACAGTTCACATAGTGCTAATACCCTTGGGAAAGGTATGAATACAACTACTCTCCTTACTTGTCGTTAGGGTGGCCTAATGTCGGTATCAGCCAGACAGCAAGGGAGTCTATCCCCTTCTCAATAGTGCTACACCAAAGAGATTATATTAGTGTCTGAGGTCAGCTCCTCACTTTACCGCACAGACTCCAGTGCTACTCATACGCAGTTGGCAAGGGCCAGTATTAAACCAGGAACCTTGTGATTCCTAACCAAACGCTCTACGCTGAGTTAAACTGGCTCTAGTAAACAATTATACCTTCAAGTAACTATTCTTAATACAAATAATTTGCACACAGTTATATGGTTTCAAGTAACTAATAATAATAATCATTAGTAAACAATTATACCTTCAAGTAACTATTTTTGTTTGGAAATTTTCGTGAAAATCGTACCATTTATTCATTTTTCATAGAATTTTTAAAAAAGCTTCTAATCATAACTTGTTTTTGGCTACGTTATATTTCAATTGATTTAACAGTGCAAAAATGTAAACATTGTTTCTTGTTCATAATTTTCATTATTTCTGTAAGGTGAAAATTTTTTAAAAAATCATCAGAAGTTTAATGTTTCTTCTTTTGAATGGACAAAACATTTTCAAGATAATATTAATTTTTATGCAAGTTTCATTGTGTTAAATATAAGGGGATGGGGGTAAATTTCACAGGGAAAATTGGTGGTACCTAATATATAGATAGATTACATAAATCCCAGAAACATGCGCCTAGTTTAATACTATACACATTAATCCTGATTTTGATTTAACACAATTGTAAGAAATGGATCATAAATTTTAGGTTCTTACCTACCCAACCGTTGACCTTTTAATCTTTAATCCACTGATTTAATCACTAATCTTTACTCTGACCTTACCTATATAGAAAGTTAATCCATGACCTGTAATCCAGGTTGGTAAAGCGGCAACAATAATACCATCATCATCATGAACCATATATATATATATATATATAAATGAACCATATATATATATATATATATATATATATATATATATATATATAATAAATATATATATAATATATATATATATATATATATATATGTATATATATATATATATATATATTATTATTATTATTATTATTATTATTTATACTAAAGCTGAGTTAATCAACTTTTGCTTCCTAAAGGCTTTTTTACTGTTTAGTTTAATGACACGAAAATTATACTAAATTATTCCTTACTTTTAGGATTGAATTAGGTTTGAAAAAAATTCTCTCTTAATTGGTTCTAATTAGTCGTAATTTGCAATTAAGTCAAAAACCTACCAATTTTTTAATTTACTCTGTGTCTATCTCTTTCTCCCCCTCTATGTATCTCTTGACTAACTCCTCGTTATATAATGTTAGTTTCTCTGGTGAGTAGAGAGAGAGAGAGATGAGAGAAATTGAAATGTATTTCTATGTTAAATTTCACAACCAGCAACAAATAGCTTAAATGAGGTCAAACATTTCCTTTCGTCCAGCCGTATATTTTCTTATTTTTACATTTTATTCGCTAACTCCCTTTTCCCTAATCTCAATTATCTACCCAGAACTGAATGGGTGACCAAATGGGTCACGTTTTGTCTATATATGTATATATATACATATGTATATGTACACACTACATATTTGCATTTCAGTCTCGGAAGACTATAATAAAGTTTTTGTGCCCCTGAAGTTACAGCGCCTCCTGTGACTATGAAGTCCTATGTTTGAAAAACATTCTCGACCACAGATGTCGCATTTGAAGGCTGTACCTGAAGATATTAATGTTCCGGTACTTTGTTGCCGCTGCTTTCTTCTAAACCTCTTAGCTTCATGGTGTTGCATCAGGGTGACTTCTGACATGAACAGTCCTCTATGGAGATTCTGCCGCCACCGAGGGCAGTCCTGAGCCAAATTTTCCCAGCTGGAATGTATACATATATATATATATATATATATATATATATAAGTAAAGTAAAGTTGTTGGAGTGGCTTAAAGTCTGTATCAGCCAATCAGTGAGGGAATGTATCCCCTTTTCCTTCGTCTAGCGCTAGTGAAAAGGGGATAGACTCACTTGCTGTCTGGCTGATACCAACATCAGGCCACCTTGACGACTTTACGTTTTTTAGTAAGTTATTTCGAAAAATTAGGTATAGGGTGTGTACTCTCTATCTCCACTTCATTTCTCCTTCTCCCTCTCCTCCCCATTCTTAACTTCCTTTCCCAACCATTCCTGTCCTAAACAAATTCATTTCCTTTTCTGAAACAATCAATTACACCACCCTGCCCCACCCCACTTACCGTTTCCTATATTTATCCTTAATTATCTGGTACATTATTTCCCTTATCCAATTCATTGCTCTCTGTTGGTTCCCATAAGCATAAATTCCCCTGCCACTGATGCTTTTCATACACCCATGTAATAAATACACTGTGAAAAAAATAACAAGTGAGTGTGTTTGTCTGTGTGTGTGTGTGTGTGCGTGTGTGTGTGTGTGTGTGTGTGTGCATGTGTGTGTGTGTGTGTGTGTGTGTGTGCATTAGGGTAGGTTGATTTTTAACTTTTTTAAAAATATCAAAAGAAAGGCTGCTTTTCTTGGATAGTCTAATCAGGCCTGCGTCTTGTGTCATCTCCAGATGCTTTTCTGGTCTACCTTTGCTAACTCTTCCCCCCTTTGACTATTCACCCCTTCTTTTATAATTACTATTAATTAGTTGATTATTAAGTTCAATTAAGTTCCGTGGTAACTTGTACTGACTGAAAATAAACTTGGTGGCAACTTCTTGTCAACAAACATTTATTATGGCTGTGACTATCTAGCAGTCGCCAATGCAAGGAGAGTAATAATATGGTTAAATCCTACTTAACGGACATAAATGTATGTCACCCCACCAAAAGAAAAAAAAAATACTAAAAATCAATGAATTAACCAAATTTAATGAAATTTTCAGTGTTGATATATTAATGAATGAAAGATATAATTCACCAGTTATTTTATTTAAAAACTTTTACATTTTTTCAGGTCAATCAACTTTGAACCATAGATCTTTGAGGTATAACACAGATTCACAAAGATACGTGGTCCAAAGTTAATTGACCTGAAAGAATGTAAAAGTTTTCAAATAAAATAATTGGTGCATTATATCTTTTATTCATTAATATATCAACACTGAAATTTCATTAAATTCGGTTAATTCGTTGATTTTTAGTATTTTTCTTTTTTTGATGGGGTGACATACGATGGTAGAATTTATGTCCATTAAGTAGGATTTAACCGAATAGAAAGATTGTTTACAATAACAGAATCAGCATAATTAGATACAGTAAGCTTATGACACTCACCCTGTCAACTGTCAACTTTGGGAGAGGAAAGAATGAAAGAAAGACTGGTTGCTTTTCTCAGATAGGCTAATAGGCATACGTCGTATTTCGTCTCCTGACCCTTGCTGGTCTACCTTCGCTCACTCTCCTCCCCTTCAACTATTCACCCCTTCTTTTATAATTACCATTAATCAGTTGATTATTTTCTTACATCATTATTTTAATTCCATTGTATATTGTTATATTGTATACATTGGAATTTTTAACCAAACAATTCGATATTCCTCTCAAGAATGTTTATAATTCTCCCAAAAATATTCAACCCAACATTTTCTCTGATTCGGAATTTCAACAAATAATTTAAAACAAACTGCATTCCAAATAGATTCTTTCTTTCAAAATATTTTTTTTAAATATTTCTTTCTTTCTTTTTCACCCATAATTTACTCTTACTAAAGCTACCACAAACTTTAAACGAACTTTAAAACTACCAATTTACCAGTAGCCAATTTCCGACCTAACTAAATGAACACTAAATGAACTTTGAATTCTAACCAACCACTTGTTTTTATTGTATGTTGATGTACTATGTACATCAACATGTATCAAACCCTTTTTGTAGTTATATATATGACGTCGTACTCTTGTCCTTTGAACCATACCGCCTATCTTTCTCTCTGATCCATTTTCCCCCATAAATTAACCTTCTAAATCTCATTAGGGGCCAATCAATTTACTTTATTTTTTATAATTTCAAAATATTTGAAAAAAATATTTCTTTCTTACTTTTTTTACTTTTACTAAAACTGATTCTTTTGCAACCCTTAATTATCTAAGTCCCTTAATGACGCAACACTAATGATGATAATAATAAAAGTAATAATAATGTAATTACTATTATTATTCCATTATGTAATAATGGTGATAATTATTATTATTATTATTATTATTACTTGCTGTCCATTGTATCCAATGATGACACCATGTGAATCCATTTCCTCTAATTTATTTGGTCTCTGGTTACATCTTACCAACTGCCTATGGGGATGTTAAAGTTCTTCAGGTTTCTCTTGATGTTGTATTTTGAAACCCTTAATTATCCAAGCCCCTTAATAATATAACAAAGGGAGTCTATCTCCTCTTCACTAGTGCTAGGCCAAAGAGATATTTACCCATGGTCATTGAACCCTGAACTTTATGGTTCCAAGGCAGATGCAATACCAACTGATCTAAACTGACCTCTAATAAAATAATGTACAATGCTCTTTTTGACCATCTTTGGTCATTATCAAAAGCGTGGTGTTGTTGTCAAAAGACATAGTGGCACCTGCCTACCTGAACCCTACTCCCCTTCCTACACAGGTAGACATCAGCCTGTATCGAACATACCACGGGCACTCCCATCCTCTTGACACAAAAAAAAGTAAATCTTCTTATAATGAAGATTTGGTGTCTGTCTGTCTGAAAATATGTCAGTGCTTACGTCACAATACCCACTGTATGTTTATCAATGAGTATTTAATTTATAGTGAAAAATCATTAATACATGCCATAAAAATGTTGTCGAGGTGGCCTTATGTCGGTATCAGTTAGACAGCGAGGGAGTCTATCCCCTTATCACTAGCGCTAGACTAAGGAGATTGTTTTTGCTTCTGAGTTGGATTTACTGTGCTACTCATACACTGAGTTGGTAAAGTCGGTATCGAACCAGGAACCTTGGGATTCCTTGCCGAACACTCTACTGACTGAGCTAATTTAACAATGTCTCTGTGAAAATGTGTGTTTAAATAAGTGGTACTCAAAAGAATTATTTTTCCTGTGCTGATTTTGTTCATTGTAATCAAAACAACAAGATTTATGTTAGCTTGATCAAGTTTTTTATTTTATCTAGCCCATATCACCGCGTGGGAGAAATGACTCCAGCAAGAGAGACAAATGCGTCTGCTCTGCTCCAAAGTCAGCTCGGATCTAAAATCTTTTATACCTTTCCCTTCTACAGTGAGAGTGTGGGACAACAGCAGGCTCATTATCCGTACAAAGGTACAAGTGTATAGGAAATGTGTTATTAGCACCCTCATGTATGGAAGTGAAACATAGACCCTGTACTCCCACCAAGAGCGGCGGCTAAATAGCTTCTAGCTTTGCTGCCTTAGACGTGTACTGGGCATCACCTGGAGGGACAGGATCACTAACACAGCAGTTCTAGAGAAAGCTCAACTTCCCAGTTTGTGTTCTCTACTGAGACAATGTTGTCTCCGATGGCTGGGCCATGTCCGGCGGATGGATGATGGACGAATCCCAAAGGACATCCTCTATGCAGAGCTTTCGCCTGGTAAGAGACAGATTGGTTGCCTCCAGCTGTGTTACAAGGATGTCTGCAAGAATGATCTCAGGTGCTTTGGCATTGCCTCTTCCAGCTGGGAAAATTTGGCTCAGGACTGGCCTCGGTGGTGGCAGGCTCTCCGTAGAGGACTGTTCATGTCTGAAGTCACCCCGATGCAACACCATGAAGCCAAGAGGTCCAAAAGAAAGCAGCTGCAACAAAGCCCAGGCACATCAACATCTTAGGAGACAGCTTTCAAATGCGACATCTGTGGTCAAAAATATTTTACAAACATTGGACTTTAGTCACAGTAGGCACTGTAACTTCAGGGTCACAAAAACTATATTATAGTTTTCCGAGACTGAAATGCCAATAAAAACCTTTCCCAAGAGTATTAGTGTTATGTGAAATATAATCAGTCTTGTCTAAGAATTGAACTCTTCTCGGCGTGTCCATTTCCTACAACAGTAACCATTACACCATGTACCTCCATGTTTTAAAAAATACAAATGTCAACTGGACATCAAAAGAAAAAATAGAATAAACTAGATCTAACTGTTTCAATTTTAGAGGGGGGTTTATAACTTTCCTATGTTGCCTCTAAATTAAGGCTGTGCGACATCACAGAATCTCTGTGTTTTTAAATAAAAATTTAAAATACTTCCATTTATTCAATATTTCTGAAATTTGGTATGTAGGGTAATTAAGGACTGTAGAATCCAAATATCCAACTATTTTAACCCTATACCTGATAAAAAAATTTCATTTTGCTCCCACAAATGCATGACTCCAAAATCTCCTATATACTAGCTTATGGTTAGTCTGTAGAAAATGTGTCCTCTTCAATTTTCATAATATTTTTTCCTAACATCTACTATGCTTGCCTAAGTTCACCAAAGAATTTTGTGAGGGGTTCAAGTCTACTTTAGAAGATATGACCCTGCCAAGTTCAGGGTTTTTTTCCTATGTATAAAAATAGTTGGATATTTGGATTCTACAGTCCTTATTTGCCCTACATACCAAATTTCAGAAATATTGAATGCATGGAAGTATTTTTTTAAATTAAAAAAAAAACTACTGAGATTCGGGGACACCGAACGGCCTGAATTTAGAGGCAAAATAGGAAAATTATAAACTCCCCTCTAAAATCAGAACGGGAAGGTTTAACACAAAATAATTTGGCACACTTTTTTGCTGGTGTTTTGACATGGAATGACCCTGTATCTAGTGGTGAAGTTCTAATTCTGGACCTCTGAGAAGTGTTATGTACTACTTCATTGCCATTACTCCCAGGTCCACTCTGACATGGACTGTTAGTATTAGTTAGGACCCCATCTATCAATTAAATAGATAAAAAATTAGTTTTAGAAAAATGTGTTTAAAAAATTGAATACCCAACAAGAATGAATAAAACAAAATTAAAAATGCTGGTGACCTGGTTGACCTATACTTTTGGGGGTCTATGTTTAAATTGGATAGTACTGGGTACTGAATTGGTGGGAGGGAGAGGTGTATATGAGTGAGTGTGATGTTGGTTGGATGGGGGTGAAGTGGAGGTGGTATGATGTAAAATTGTATGTAATTGCTATTGTAATGGGACTTAGTGACTTATACATCCGGCTATTTTGTTTTTATTTTTATATTTTTTAACCAATGAGTTTTCCATTTCTGGGCAGGAAATGTGAACCATTTTATTTTTTTATTTTATAGAAGGATGCTTTCCTTTTTGAATATCATTATGTGTGTGCGTGTGTGTGTGTGTGTGTGTGTGTGTGTAAGAGAGAGCGAGAGAGAGAGAGAGAGAGAGAGAGAGAGAGAGAGAGGGCATGCAATTTGATGATTAATTATATTTAATAAACATAAAAATTACCCCTTAAAATTTTGAGATAATTCATTATCATACTCTTCAACTCCTTCTCTTCTTCTTCTTCTTCTTCTTCTTCTTCTTCTTCTTTTTACAATTCTTCTTACAATGTTTACATTTTTGTAATGTTAAATCAATTGAGATTTAACATAGCCAAAAACAAGTTATGACTATAGGCTTTTTAAAAATTCTATGAAAAATCAATTAATGGTCCGATTTTCATGAAAATTTCCATAATTACTTACCTTTTGATGTAAATATGTTTGAAATAGTTTTTTCCTCAAATATATTAGGTGAAATATTTTTTACGAGATCTACCCCCCTCCTCATTTTATTTCATGAAATATGAAAAAGTGAAGCAAAAATAAAAAAGATTTTTACTTTTTTTCTATAAAGATAAGAGTCTGGATAATTATATCAAAAGATTTTTATAAGTTTCAATGTGAGAGTTCTTTTGCTAAAGAACCATGAATACAGAATTCTGCAAAAAAAGAATCAATAATATCAAAGAAACTGACCATGTTGTAAAAAAACAGACTGTTTTACTTATTCTTCAAGATAATGGAGAGTAATTTTTCCCCAATCGGATAATTTGATCTTTGAATTAACAGTTTTTCTTTGTAACAATTCTTTATGTTGGTTATTTCTTTTTTGCAAGATTTTTTTTTTTTAAGTTCAAAAATATTTATGTTTCTCCTTTTAATATAGCCTAAACTGATCACGTGACCTATTTTGGAGGTACCTATTATTCATTTATTTATTTTTGTCAATCACTTTACACAAATAGGGTATGGCACAAGGCCAACGTATTAAGCAGAGCATAACAGGTTTGAATTCAGAGTTTTCCTTCTCATAAGTTTAATTTTCATTTTTTTTTTTTTCTGCAATGTACCTCTAATCAGGAATGACAGTAATCTCGGGGGGGGGGGGTCACAGTCAAGTCTGACGCAATGTTTCTTCCAATTGACAGTCTTCAGTCTAAACACTCTCCCAACTGTATCACGCTCGTCTCACCAACATTATCCAAATGTATTTCTCTATCCTGCTCGTCTCGACAACAAAATGCTACTGCAGTTGTTCTCTCACTGGTCTGGGAGGGCAAGTCCTTAAAATATACCTCAATTTCACCACATCCGAGCTCCTTACTCAGAATTGTCTGTGCAGCATGTGCGACACTCGTCAGCACTGCAAGTACACATCAATCCTCACGGTGCGACTATTTACATCCGGGTTACTCTGCGCTGCTCATCCACAGCCCTTTCACATTCTGAAGGATGCGGGTTTGACTCTTGGTCAGTCCTATACGCCAGACAAAGCCTAGCCCACTTCCTTCGAGAATACGGCAAGTCTTCATGCCCGCTACTCTCTCTGTCACACCGTGTTGCACGAGGTAGGTCTCTTCTCTCACTACAGTACCCTATTATAAAAAGCCGAAAATTCTTTCAGGTAAAAATAAATTATGTTTGTGTTGATCTTATAAACTAGTTAGACAGGTTCTTTATTTCTGATATATGCATGGAAAAGCAATTGTCCCTGATTATGTAGGTAATATATACATTCTAGTAGGTAATATATACATTCTAGTAGGGAATAATATGAATATTTAAGCAAGTGACTTTGTGTTATTAAAGCTGACCAGTTATAAAACCTTAAAATTATATCATGATCAAGTCATAGTGAAAACACTGGTTCTTGCTATGGTATGTGCATGAAAAGGCAAATTTCACTGCTCATGTAGGTAATATATCATTCTCAGTGTATGAGTAGCACAAGGATCTGTTCCGTAAAGTAAGGAGCTGACGGTATGTGTGGTGCTCCACCTTAGACATAAAAACAATCTCTTTGGTCTAGCGCTAATGAAAAAGGGATAGACTCCCTCGCTGTTAGGCTTATACTGACTTTAGCCCACCCCGATGACTTTACTTTTAAATAATAATGGTTATTAAATCTTAATTAATATCTTATTTGGTAATCTGAACATTAGCTACATAAATGGGAGTACCTTCCCCTTGTTTCTTTTACTTTGAGGAAACATTATGTTTTGGTCGGTCATTTTCATTTCACCGTAAATCTACACTGAAATTATGAATTTGTTTGAATCAATACAACTGTATGTTTTAACATGAAAATATCATAAAATGTGTTCTTAATTGTGCTTGCGCATTATTTGAAATGAAGTTAATTGTTATTAAAAATACATTTTATGATATTTTCATGTTAAAACATTCAATTGTATAAATTCAAATAAATTCGTATTTTCAGTGTAGATTTATGGTGAAATGAAAATGACCAACCAAAACAAATGGCTTCCTCAGAGTGAAACAAACAAGGGGGGTTACTCTCATTTATGTAGCTAATGTTCTTATTTATTAATGATATCTCTGTTAAAGTCACCATGTTATTATCGTATTTTAAAATCCTGCAATGTGTGATATATATCGGTAAGAAATAAGGTTTACATGGTACATGGTGTTGTGACACTATGGTTAAGTGAGAACATGGTCAGAAAAAAAAGTAAAAATAGAATGTGTTAAGCCCAGGCATATATATATATATATATGCTCGTCCTTTAAAGACACAAAGGAAGGTCCTTAAAATATACCTCAATCTCACCACATCCGAGCTCCTCACTCAGAATTGTCCGTGCAGCATGTGCGACACTCGTTTCATTTCATTTCAAATAATGCACAAGCACAATTAAGAACACATTTTATGATATTTTCATGTTAAAACATACAGTTGTATTGATTCAAACAAATTCATAATTTCAGTGTAGATTTACGGTGAAATGAAAATGACCGACCAAAACATAATGTTTCCTCAAAGTAAAAGAAACAAGGGGAAGGTACTCCCATTTATGTAGCTAATGTTCAGATTACCAAATAAGATATTAATTAAGGATTAAGCAGTAAAGTTTAAGAGAATTGAACAGCCACCATGAAGTTAAGCTAGATTGAGATATCTTTAGGTATCTACGTTTTAAGAGAAAAATGCTGTTTTATGAGAAAATCTGTTTTGAAGGGGTTAATGGTAAAAAAAGTGAAGATAATGAGTCTGATAAAAAAAAATTATGGCTAAAGAAAGATCGCAGACAAAAAGTCTGAGAAGAAATTAAGTGCCAAGGATTTGGGTGGTCGAATTCATGGGGCTGTGTGGGGGTGCAATTTACATATATTTGTCTGGCTCAGACCCTTGGTGTGAGTTTCAGACTGGTAGTTGGGGTGATATTGTCATCTCATTAGCAGCAGAGATAGAAAATAGCTAGGGACCCATATCAGTGAAACCAGTAATCGACTTTGACTTAAAACAACTTTCTTGCCAGCTGACATAAGCCTAAGTATACACTACTCCACCACAAACTGAACAAAGTGTTTTCTCTTCCATCAGTGTCCTATTATCAGACTTTGTGTGTTTTTAAAAAAAATCCTTGTGAACCTGTCTCTGACTCGTACCTTTGAATCGGCCAGCACAGTATATCACAATGTTGGGGTCATAGACATTGTGCATGGAAGGTGCTCGAGTGCAGACTGGGTATTATCATGGTGTGAATGATTTGCATATCGGTTTTAACAAAACTGTGTTTAAGAAATAATTACTTTGTGCTATTGATCTCTAATGTTATTGTTTTATTCTCAAACATTAAAATCAATCTTATGTATAATTTTATATTGAAATCAATTAGAATTAAGTAAAAATAAGTAATCTTTTTTGTGTTCTTATTTAATTTCATTAGTTTTTCTGATTTAGTATGATATTTGATTATATTAAAACTAAAATATTTGTACCTTGATGACACATGGTGTCTTGCATGTCGGTGTGAAAGGACTGAAGGATGCGGAGGAGTTTTGGGGGGCAACCTATTTGTGCAATCAACTGGAAGAGACCACTCCTGCTTACAAGGTCGAAAGCTTTTGTGAGGTCAATAAATGCTATGTACAGTGGTCTTCTCTATTCTCTACATTTCTCCTGAAGCTGCCTCAGAGAGAAGATCATGTCAGTAGTGACCTTCCTACTCTGAAACCGGCCTGTGATTCAGGGTAAGTCATTTCTGCGAGGATCTGTAGTCTATTTAGTGCAAGTCTAGCAAAGAGATTACCTGTAATGCTGAGTAAAGAGATACCACAGTAGTTATTGCAATTACTCCTGTCTCCCTTGTTCTTATACAGAGTTATGATGCTGGCATTCCTCATGTCTTGTGGGATAACCCCTTCACTCCAGCATAAGCAGAGGAGCTTGTGGAGTTTTTCTAGGAGAACAGGCTTCCCACACTTCAGAATTTCAGCTGTGATTCTGTCGCTACCAAGTGATTTGCCGCAAGTTAGTCAGCGTCATCTCCGATCGCTGGGTCATGTATGCCAGATGGATGATGGACGAATCCCGAAGGATGTCTTCTATGCAGAGCTTTCATCTGGTTAGAGACAGATTAGTCACCCCCAGCTGCATTTCAAGGATGTCTGCAAGAATGATCTCAGGTACTTTGGCATTACCCCATCCAGCTGGGAAAATTTGGCTCAGAAACGCCCTTGGTGGGTGCAGGCTCTCCTTAGAGGACTGTTCATGTCTGAAGTCACCCTGGCACAACACCATGAAGCTAAGAGGTCCAGAAGAAAGCAGCGGCAACAAAGCACCGGCACATCAACATCTTCAGGGAGAGCCTTCACATGCAACATCTGTGGTCGAGAATGTTTTTCAAACATTGGACTTTACAGTCACAGGAGGTGCTGTAACTTCAGGGTCACAAAAACTATATTATAGTTTTCTGAGACTGCAATGCCAATAATAACATGAGATGGTTTATCTTTTATTGCAACTTTGTAAATTTGTAGCTTCCATCGCATTTTCCTAGTATATTATTCAGTGGTATCATTACTATAATAAATAGTATCACTGATAATGAGTCTCCCTGGAAGATGTATCTTTGGATTTTTTTTTATCTCTGCTAGGATTTGTCAACGCCTCCCCCACCCCCCAGCTGCTAGTTCTACTCTCAGTTTTCCATATATATATATATATATATATATATATATATATATATATACCAACACCTTCTAAAGAGGTAAAGACAAAGAAGAAAAATCTAGTCATAACAATGATAGTCTATCATGATAGAATTTACATCTTTGCTTTAATATTTTGAACAGTTTTAAACATTCTATTATTCATATTTGTGGGATCATGTCCTTTTGTAAACTATCATTGTTATGACTAGATTTTTCTTCTTTGTCTTTACCTCTTTAGAAGGTGTTGGTATATATATATATATATATATATATATATAATATATATATATATGTGTGTGTGTGTGTGTGTGTGTGTGTGTGTGTGTAATTTGAAAATTGAAATGAATCCGACAATATGTTGAAAGGATAAATAAATAAAGGAAAGAAAATGTTGAATGGATAAAATTTATTTAATTTCAGTTACCAACATGTGTTTCGGCCAGGAGTTTGTTCATGTACACATGTATTCTATTTATTATTATTTTAAATATAAAATAAAATAATAATATAAAATTATAAAATATTTAAGCATACAAAGAAAAATGGCCTTCATCAGAGTAAAATGTTTGATATTTGAAGAATTTAAAAAAAATTAGTTGATGCTGGAGAAAACAGTGATATTTGGTGATGGTTACGGTTAGAGAATAAAGAATATTGGTCGAATAATTTCAGAAATTATATCATAGTCTTCCAATAAATAATTTTTTTTTAAAATGAGGGCACGTATTTTTGCTAGTATTTTGAGAAAAATTAAATGTGAAACTTTTTTTATGCTACTGTCTTTTGGTCGGTTAGTTGGTATTCTGACATTTTTATTCTGTTTCTGGCGTTTTTGTCTCTCGATCTTTTGGAATCTTTATTGGACTGTGCAATCAAATAGGTTAACACCGTGGAACTTTGAAGCAAGAAATATTTCTAAATTAGCGCCAATTTCTGCTAATTTTGATCTCTGCAAATTCTAATCTTTTCCCGTAATTCCATTGCAAATCAAAATTACAGATCTAGTTTCACTTATATATATATATATATATATATATATATATATATATATATATACAAATGACCTTTAATTCATCTGAAAAGGTTACTTACTTATGTATTCATCCATCAATGCAAAAACCTCCAATGAATACCAATGAGGGCACTTGCTAGCCGATATTTTGCAAGATATATAGTAATTTCTAACTAATTTCTATCTAACTACATCCGCCTTGTCAGCTGGGCGTTGGAATACACCGACTGCACCTCTGCAGAGGGGTAAGACCAATGGAGCCACCTGTTGGCCATGGGTGGTGACCCATGAGGCATAAGGATGGAATCCTGGTGGCTGGGCAGTCCATGACATGCAACACTCCACTTCGGCCCTTACTTAGGCTAGACAGGCACTCTGAGAGCCGATCAATCTGATGGTAATGTCAAGCCCTAGCACCTATACTATATATATGTATATATCACAACCCTATTGTCCATATGGCAATGCTTGTCACATCAAACCCTCGCACCTATATGATTGCCCCAACCCTATTGCCCTTATGGCAAGCCCCAACATTTTTTATCATGTGTGCTAGAAGGTCGTGGCTGAGAGATTTCATGTCCTGAGAATTACATTAAACTCTATCTGATGGTGAGGTTCCAGTTTTAGAGGTTTGGGGAATGTGGAGCACCCCTTCATCACCATTGCTCCCTGGTCCACTCTGACCCGGAGTGGTAGTACCTGTTTGGGTTCTATTTATGGGTTAAATAGAAAAATGTGTTTATAAAAAAATTGAGTATCCATTAAGAATGAATTTAGTATTATTTGTATTATTTGGACTATTGTCCTCATCTTCATTGTTATCTGTACAATGTTTTGGCTGATGTGCCCTCCGACCTTTTTCAGCTATTTCTTGTCGGACTCAGGAACCTTCTTAGACTTGGGAACCTTTTTGGACTCGGGAACCTTCTTGTCGTAATTGGGAATCTTCTTGTTGTAATCGGAAGCCATCATGAAAACTTTGAACCTAATCCTTTATTCAGTCCACGGGGGGTATGCTTTTCTCATTCCGCTAACCATAGCTGGGGTACAGGTGTTAAGCTGTGTTAATTATTATTCTATGTTACTGCTGCTCCTGACCAGGATTGAACCTGAAGTCTAGAGATAACTGACACTTAGAACTGCCTTAACCTAACTCCTTTATCAACTACACTGTGTCCAATTGGACAAATAATACTATTTATCATCTCAAAAATTCAGATAAAAAGAATGAAAGTATTTCAAAAGTTTGTCAGCTTTAAATGACCCATTGAAGTTGATATGCCATAAAACAAACAAAACTAAACAAACCTAACCACATACAAGCTGGAGTAAAACAGTTAAAAAAAAAAAAAAAAAGAAAGAAAGAAGAATTGCAACAATTAATTTGAGTGAGAAACAACTGGTTTATTCTCTCTGAATTGGTAATCTGAACATTAGCTACATAAATGATTTTTACTATAAAAATGCATTGGAAATGATTTTTACTATAAAAATGCATTGAACAATGATTTTTACTATAAAAATGCATTGGACAATGATTTTTACTATAAAAATGCATTGGAAATGATTTTTACTATGAGAAGGCATTGGACAATGATTTTTACTATAAAAATGCATTGGACAATGATTTTTACTATAAAAATGCATTGGACAATGATTTTTACTATGAAAATACATTGGACAATGAGTTTTACTATGAGAAGCATTGGACAATGATTTTTACTATAAAATGCATTGGACAATGATTTTTACTATAAAAATGCATTGGACAATGATTTTACTATAAAATGCATTGGACAATGATTTTTACTATGCATTGGACAATGATTTTTTACTATAAAATGCATTGGACAATGATTTTTACTATGAAAATGCATTGGACAATGATTTTACTATAAAAATGCATTGGACAATGATTTTTACTATGAGAAGGCATTGGACAATGATTTTTACTATAAAAATGCATTGGACAATGATTTTTACTATAAAAATGCATTGGCAATGATTTTTACTATAAAAATGCATTGGACAATGATTTTTACTATGAGAAGGCATTGGACAATGATTTTTACTATAAAAATGCATTGGACAATGATTTTTACTATAAAATGCATTGGACAATGATTTTTACTATGAAAATGCATTGGACAATGATTTTTACTATAAAAATGCATTGGAAATGATTTTTACTATGAAAATGCATTGGACAATGATTTTTACTATGAAAATACATTGGACAATGATTTTTTATAAGGCATTGGACAATGATTTTTACTATAAAAATGCATTGGACAATGATTTTACTATAAAATGCATTGGACAATGATTTTTACTATAAAAATGCATTGGACAATGATTTTTACTATTTTTTACTATAAAAATGCATTGGACAATGATTTTTATAAAAAATGCATTGGACAATGATTTTTACTATGAAAATACTTTGGACAATGAGTTTTATTATAAAAATGCATTGGACAATGATTGTTACTATAAAAATGCATTGGAAATAATTTTTACTACAAGGTAAGGGACAAATGTATAATTTTATGCTAATTTCCTTTTTTTTTTTTCTGTCTGCTTTTACCAGTATTTTTATATAAGTAATTGTATTTCCTTTAAATGTCATCTTTAGTTACCACACCCATACTACAAAATTAGGTGTATTATACTACATTTAAAAATCCACCGTTTATTCAGAATAGCCCAGCAAAGAATGTGTCCCAAAATTAGAAATTCCACCATCAACCCTTTTCTTAGACTAAATAAATTTGGCTGATAAATTTGAATTATAGCTAGTTAATAGTTTGCACCTGCAAACACTCATGGACCAGTTCACCCAAGCCTGCCAGGACTTCAGCCTGGACTTTAATATAAAGAAAATCAAGACGATGGGTCAGGGAACTGTAAATCCTCCCTCCATCACCATCAACAACTACACCCTGGAAGCCATAAACACCTTCACCTACCTTGGGTCCACCATCACCGACAACCTGTCACTTGATACTGAACTCAGTGGTGGGACAGGATCTCTAACACAGCAGTTCTAGAGAGAGCTCAACTCCCCAGCTTGTGTTCTCTACTGAGACAGCATCATCTCCGATCGCTGGGTCATGTCCGCCGGATGGATGTTGAACGAATCCTGAAAAACATCCTCTATGCAGAGCTTTCATCTGGTAAGAGACAGATTGGTCGCCCCCAGCTGCAATTCAAGGATGTCTGCAAGAATGATCTCAGGTACTTTGACATTACCCCTTCCAACTGGGAAAATTTGGTACAGGACCACCCTCAGTGGCATCAGGCTCTCTGTAGAGGACTGTTCATGTCTGAAGTCACCCTGATGCAACACAATGAAGCTAAGAGGTCCAGAAGAAAACAGCGGTAACAGGGCACTGGCGCATGAACATCTTCTGGGACAGCCTTCACATGCAACATCTGTGGTTGAGAATGTTTTTCAAACATTGGACTTTACAGTCACAAGTGCTAAAATGCTAATACTTTTGGGAAAGAGAACTACTCTCCTTCCAGCTATGGGTAAATAGCAAGGCAGACTGGGCTCTTTAATCTTGATTAGACAACCAATCTAGGAGAAGGAAAACTCTGAATTCAGACCTCTTAAACTCTGCATGGGGTGGTTACTAGTAGAATACTCAGTCTTAATTAGTGATCTATTTCACTAATTTTAAGCAGAGCAGGTTTGAATCATATATTTGCTATCCACCACAAATCAACCTTTCCTTAGTGGTTGGGAAAGGGAAAGACTAAAAAAATATGGCTGATAACTGAATACTAGCTAATGGAGGAGATAATTTTGGAAACATGTATTTACCCAACTCATTCACCATGGGCAGGATGTGATACAAGGTCAGTTTTTATTGTGGAGTACAGCTGAAGTCAATGGCACCTGGTTACTGACAGTTTCTCACCTATGCAAACTTCAGACCAATTTAGTCTGAAGATTTTATAGGTGAGAAACTGCTACCTTAACTTAGATATAAATGCTCTATCAATATAAATCAATAAAATCCCCAAAATTTACTACTACTAAATAAAAGAAACTAAAAAAAAACAACCGAGTTTTCTGATATTTATTCACAGATGAATATATTACGATAACTACATTATTATAATATAGCACATTAATGCTTCACACTAATGCCCAAACCTGATATATGTACTTCCAAAAAACGGATACAGATACAAAAATATCTCAATATATATATATATATATATATATATATATATATATATATATATATATATACAGATGTGTGTATTAAAGCAGTTAAAATCCCTTTCTTGTTCTGTGGGTGATGATAGCCAAGCAGTTAAGCTATCCGACTGCTGCTGAATCGATACGGTTTCCATCTTGGCTGTAGGTTGCTCACAAATGTCTAGCTGCACTGAAGAGACTTGATAAGTTGAAACACGTGTCTGTGGATGACTATATATATATATATATATATATATATATATATATATATATATAATTAATTTTTTGTTATTAATATTGGAGAAATGATTATAAAGTGCTCAATTATTTCTTTAAGGGCTGTATTTATTTATTTATAAGACGAACTTTGTATTGGTGACTTAAATAAACAAATAAATAAATATATATATATATATATATATATATATATATATATATATATTCCCCAACTCCTCCGCAAGACCCAGAGATTTTAGCAGGTTTTTAATTTAGAGTGTTCCTTTTCCGAAACTGGTTGCCTAACAAGGTTGAAAAACCCAGTCTGCCCTACTATTCACCCATAGCTGGAGGGAGAATAGTTATTCATACCTTTCATAAGGGTATTAGCACTATGTGAAATGCAATCAGCCTCATATAGGATTTGAACTCGTGTTTTTTTGTGGATGAGATATGTGTATACTTTATGAAAATAAGTTGCGTAAAACAGATAAGTTTGTTTTTTTGTTTAGGTTTTCTGGTTTTAACATCAAATGTAATTTGAATTGCATTCGGTCACTGGAAAAAATATGAAAATTAAATTAAGCAGTTTGATATGTTTTTTCCATATGCAAGAAGCTATTGAAAATGCTTTCAAATTTAGATTAATATTTCAAGGTTCACAGATCTTTGGTGTCTCTAATATATCATGTAACTCAGCTAAACAATTTTTCTCTCTCTATATCATTCTCTCTCTCTCTCTCTCTCTCTCTCTCTCTCTCTCTCTCTCTCTCTCTCTCTCTATCTCTCTCTAATCTCCTTCTCTTTCTTGGACCAAGTATCCAATAGGCACCCCAAATCATCAACTTAATAAAAGGTTCATATTCTAACTCATCACCAGTAACTTTGACTTTCAAATATTTGAAAATAAACAAACAGATGATTTTTTGAACTTATATTGTATCTGACAAAAACAAATTTTACAAATTTTGTGATACTATTTCTGAACAACATTCTTTTATTTAAATAAGTATAAAAATATTTTGTAAATAAAAACTGTATTTTTATTTAAATAAACATAACTGCATTTCTCTTCTGATTAAGTAAATACTATTTGTGTATAAAAACGTCTCGTCTTTTTTTAAATCATCATAAGTGTTGAAAAATATTCATAAATTTCTGATTAAAAAGTATTTATTTAAAAAAAATATTTTTCTATTGAATTTTAATTTGATTATGTGTACCAAGCATCTATTTATTTAATTTATCGTAAGTTCAACATCTCCATAAACTTCTGATTAAAACTGTTTGTTTACAAAAATTTGGAAGTGGAAGTTACCAGTGATGAGTTAAAATATGAACCTTTCATTAAGTTGATGATTTGGGGTGCCTATTGGATACTTTGTCATCTTTCTCTCTTAGCTCTCTCTGTCTCTCTCTTTCTCTCTAATCTTTCTCCTCTTTCTCTTTCTTTTTCTCTCTCTCTCTCTCTCTCTCTCTCTCTCTCTCTCTCTCTCTCTCTCTCTCTCTCTCTCTCTTATTTTCACATGTAAAGTACATCATTGACACACTGCTAAAAATCACCTAAACAGTTCCGGGTAATTTGATAACCAATGACTTTATATATATATATATATATATATATATATATATATATATATATATATATATAAGTATATAAAGTACCCGGTCCATGACCGGACTAAAAAAAATTAGGAACACCAGAGAGTGTTTTCAGACATATTTACATCCAAAGGTAAATAGTTATGGAAATTTTTGTGAAAATCAGACCGTTAATTGATTTTTCATAGAATTTTTTAAAAATCCTCTTGTCGTAACTTGTTTTTGGCTACGTTAAATTTCAGTTGATTTAAAAGTGCAAAAATGTAAACATTGTTTTTCAATCATAATTTTCATTATTTCCGTAAGCTGAAAATTTTTTTTTAATGTTTTTTTAATTTAAAAAAATTTTTTTTTTAATGTTTCTTCTTTCGAATGGAAAATTTTTTTCAAGATGAATTAATTTTTATGCAAGTTTCATTGTGTTAAATATAGGGCGGGGAGTAAATTTCATATGGAAAATTGGTGGTACCTAATATTTGTCGAAAGACCATTTATCTTAACAGTTTTTAGTAAAAAAAAAAAAGAAAAAAAAAAGGGAAGTGGTGACTTAATTTTAAAAAAAAATCTCTCTATTTATTCATTATTAGAATTATATTATTTATTAAATAACAAATTTTCTTATTCAAGTTATATACATTAGAATCATGTTTATTTTATGTTTGTTTAGTGTTCAAACACTAAACTTCATATAAGTTATTCAGCTACCTCGTATTTTTACTTTTTAAATTTTGTTATTGTTATTATTGTTATACAATTACTTGTTATTGTAATTTTTTAAAAAACCTTTATATAGAGAGATGTTTGTTTAGCATTAAAACATTGTAACAGTACATTGTATTTCACATTTAAATGTTAAAGTAAGTGTTAATAATAAAAAAAATGTAAAGATAAATAAACTTTCGACAACTATATGTATGTATTTATTTAGTTATTTCTTTATTCTTTTACTGTTTGACAAACAATAAAAGAATTTCATAAATAAGTAAACAAACAGTGTTTGTTTACTTATTTACAAAATGTAAGTTAAGTTTCTTGAAATAAATTATAACTTAACTACCTTGTATTTTTAATTAGATTTTTGTAAAAGTCTTCCTTTTTTTTTCCAAAACTCTTTTGTACATATGAAAAAAATTAAATACTGATTATGATTAAATACTTTTGCTAGTTATTAATAAAAACAAAATTGGGTTATTATTAATCGTTAAATTAAATGTTTTCGTTTATTATTGTTATTTACTTTGCTGTAAAAAATAATTCAATTGATAAAACCACATACAAATTACATATTTAGAAAGATTATTTTCTTTTCTTTCTAACCAAATAAATATTTCTAAGATTAAACTGGTGATATACGAGAAATTCCGAGCTGAAACTATTAGGGCACAAATTTGTCAACTTCAAATTACCAGCAGCAGCGCCATTTTACTGTTGATACAGGCAGCAGTAAGCAGAAATTTTTTTTATAGTAGCAGCAGCAGCAGCTATGCCACAATTATTGCAAATCATTTGATTTTTGTTTAATTAATTTATTATAATCTCTTAATCAGTAAAAATCAATGACCAAATTTGGCGTGTTTCTTAGTTAGATGGAAATTAATGTGTATGTAAGATTACGAATCCGAGTGACCTCCTATTTTGGAGTTATACGTCAACACGTACATACCAAACTTCCTTTTGTATATATAGATGTACATCATATAAACTAAATTATGTGAATAGATTAAACAGATAAAATAAACTACTGAAAAGAATATCTTAAATCTTCCTGATAAACAGAGAGAGAGAGAGAGAGAGAGAGACAGAGAGACAGAGAGAGCTGGTGAGGTAAAATCAATTTTATAACCCAGCTCATTTATAACCCATGAATCAGATATCTGATAATTTATGTATACTAATAATAATAATAATAATAATAATAATAATAATAAAGATTTTGAACACTTAAATATAGTTCATTTTTAAAGTGAAACCATCATTATTATATGTTGATGTACTTGGACAAGTATCACGGAATAATTAATAGCTATACGATCTTCCCAAGCATGGACAATGGAATGAAAACAATTTACCTCCACATATCCCTGTGCTACTCATACGCTGAATTGGCGAGAGCTGGTATCGAACCCGGAACCTTTTGGTTCCTAGTCCAACGCTCTACCGACTGAACTAAACTGGCCTTATAAGTATATAAATATAAATATAAATAAATATATTTATATTTATTAAATTTATATTTATTAAATGGAAGTAATTCTGTGACTCTGGGTTTTACACCTTTTAGTATTCATCAGACTATATATATATATATATATATATATATATATATATATATATATATTTTTTTTTTTTTTGGGAGAATATGTGCTTAATTGAAGTCGTACCTAATTTTAAAAGTTAATTAATTAATAATTAATTAATTAGGCGGGCATACCTATTTAAATGTAAGGCTAAACGAATCGAGAAAAATCAATCTCTGTATGTACATTTCAGCCTATTAGGCCTCATCAGCAGAGCTATAGATAGAAAGACTGCTTTGTGCGTGATTCGGAACCTGACTGTCAAGCTGACAGGCAAATATCGTAACCTCTACACTAACCAGACTTTCTTAGATTTTTCATTTTATTTAGAAGTAGGTTCCTATTTCTCTTATAGTGACTTCTTGTAAATGACAGTATGAGAAGTAAATACACACGCGGTGTGTTTATGATATGGCTTTATTTAGCCGAAAATTTTTGGGAGTATATGGGTTTCGAATTACGCACAAGGCGGTCTTTCTATCTTTCAAAATTAGGTACAACTTCAATTAAGCAAATGTTCTCCCAAAAATTGTCGGCTAAATAAAGCCATATCATAAACACACCGTGTGTGTATTTACTTCTCATATATATATATATATATATATATATATATATATATGGTAGTGATTGCCATTTCTTCACAGAAGAAGACCATTTCTACAAAGTTTGGGTTGTGAACAAGCAAATAGTTCAGAAGTTCAGCTTTGCTTTTAGATGTCCTGTCTCATAAATGACACATTAGACCACTGGCTTCTGCTCATGCACACATGTTTTTCATGTGGTTGTCTGTCACCATAGAATTGCAAATGACTCAACAGACCAGCATATGACAGGTAAGCCCAGACATACACATGACATATATGGTCAGACTTGAATGTAGGAAATGTATCTAGGACGTCCGACTTGCCTTCTTAAACCTTCTACAGCTATCATGTCTAGTACATAGAATAATGTATTAGTGTCAGGAACATGAATAGCGTACAGTAATAATATACATGTATGTGTACAGTGCTCAGGTGCACCACAACTCATCAAAGTCTCATGTCTAGTACATAGAATAATGTATTAGTGTGAGGAACATGAATAGCATACAGTAATAATAAACATGTATGTGTACAGTGCTCAGGTGCACCACAACTCATGAAAGTCTCATGCATAATACATAGAATAATGTATTAGTGTTAGGAACATGAATAGCATACAATAATAATATACATGTATGTGTACAGTGCTCAGGTGCACCACAACTCATCAAAGTCTCATGTCTAGTATATAGAATAATGTATTAGTGTCAGGAACATGAATAGCATACAGTAATAATATACATGTATGTGTACAGTGCTCAGGTGCACCACAACTCATCAAAGTCTCATGTCTAGTACATAGAATAATGTATTAGTGTGAGGAACATGAATAGCATACAGTAATAATATACATGTATGTGTACAGTGCTCAGGTGCACCACAACTCTCAAAGTCTCATGTCTAGTACATAGAATAATGTATTAGTGTGAGGAACATGAATAGCATACAGTAAAATATACATGTATGTGTACAGTGCTCAGGTGCACCACAACTCCTCAAAGTCTCATGTCTACTACATAGAATAATGTATTAGTGTGAGGAACATGAATAGGGTACAGTAATAATATACATGTATGTGTACAGTGCTCAGGTGCACCACATCTCATCAAAGTCTCATGTCTAGTACATAGAATAATGTATTAGTGTGAGGAACATGAATAGCATACAGTTATATTATACATGTATGTGTGTGCTTGCAAGCATATGTGTCTGAAGGGTGTATCAGGTATGGTGTTGGTGGTTAACAGGAAGCATGGAGGCTTTGAAAGATGCAGTGTTTTGGCAGACTACAACAGATGCAGGCAGTTTATTCCATGTCTCTGCAACTCTGAGCATGAAAAAATGTTTCCAAAAGTCATGTGAGCTATGCTGTTTTCTGACTTTGTAGGCATGCCCATGTGTGTTAGAAATATGGAGATCAAAAAGGTTGTTTTTGGTAAGATGATTAATGACCTTATGAGCGTTTACCAGGTCAGTTGCCAGTTTCAACGAATCCATTCCCAGGGCAGAATATGGCAGATGCCTGATGGAGGGTATTTGTTTAGTTGCATGTCTCTGTACAGTTTCTAGGAGGTTAGTATTCTGAGCGAGATAGGGGTTCCAGACTGGTGATGCAAATTCCAAGTGTGGCCCCACCATAGCTTTATACAGCTTTAAATAGATAGCCGGTGAGCAGCTGACAAAGATCTTGCTGAGCGATGCCTGGACACCCTCGGCCTTCTTGACAATTTTAGAGATGTGCTTCTTCCAATGTAAATCACTGCTGACAATAATACCCAGATCACATTCACAAGAAGATTTTTTGATATTAGTAAAAGAAGGAAGGAAGATAAAAGAAAGAATTAAAGAAATATTGAAGGACGCAAAAAAAAAAAAGAAAGAAAAGAAACACACAAATAAAAGAGGTAAGAAAAAGAAAGAAAGAACAAAGCAAGAATAAATAAAGAAATATTGAGTTTTGTGGGGAATGCAATCGGTGTATTCTACGCTGCATCGACAGGGCTTTAGAAGATGTATCTAAGTGATAGCACGTTCCAAAATGCTGAGAGTATTGACCAGATTGTTGACATATTAGAATTCAAATGCAAAACTGTGTTGAGACAACAAGTCATATGAAGGATTAAAATGATAATGCAAAACCAGGTTGTTATAAAGTTAAAAAGGTTTTAAGATAGTTTTATAATTTGCTTGAAGCATTGTGTATATATTGGTTAGGAGGTTGATTTTGAAGGCTGTCACAATGCAGGTGTAAAGAAAAAATAATAATACGGTAACAATGATTTTGTGTGTTAACCTGTATTTAATTCTTGAATTTTCGAGATAAAATCTCTTTTTCAAAAGATCACTGGAACTGAAGCAGTCGAGTTATGGCATTTCTTTTTAAATTTTTTTTTTTTTTGTTGAAAATGATGGTATTTTTATATTGTATGTTTACATGAATGCGGGTTTTTTGCACTTGTGTGTATGTTGTCATGCGCGTATCCATGAAAATGCGTGTTGGTTGTGACGTTATGACTGTATCCTAGCGCGGGATTGCACATGTGTATGTGCGTATTAAAGAGCGTATTTGTGTTTGGTGGACATGGTGATGTATAATATTTTGTGTTGGATGTAATATAAATCAATTTAATCATTTATTATTATTATTATTATTATTATATTTATTATTATTATTAATATATAATCAATATTATTATTATATTTATTTGTTTATTTACTCATTTATATCTAATTCAATTTATCTTTTTTTAAATATTTTATAATATTTTTTAATATATATCTAGCAGCCGCTAGGACAACTTCAGTTCCAGTATTCTTCTGAGGATGGGAATTTCTTCCCGAAATATTGAGAAATAAATGACAAGTTAACAAAAAACATCATAGTTACCTTCTTTTTTCTTTACACTCGCATTGTGACAGCCTTCAAAACCAACCAACAAACCAATATATACACAATGCTTCAAGCAAATTACAAAACCCTTTTATATATATATTTATTTATTTAATTTTTTTTTTTAAATCTTTCATAAAAGATAAATTGAATTAGATATAAATAAGTAAATAAAAAGGGTTTTATTTAAACACAGAGTAGAAACTGCTTCTACTCTCAAGCAACTTAACCAGTAACTGAACGCTCACATTCAAATTTAAACAAATGTCATCCACACGTAAAATGGTGGAGACCTCACTTCTGGCTTTGGCAATTCAAAAGGGAGCAACTCTATCTTTTTGTTAGGTGTACCTAACATATATGTAACAGTTTTCTAGTTATTCTCCTTAGATTTAATAATGAAGAAAAGAAACACACAAATAAATGAGGTAGAAAAAAGAAAGAAAGAAAGAAGCAAGAACAAATAAAGCATAGCATAGAAATGAACACAATATGGGAACCTATAATTAAAAAGGCTAGATTAAATTAAAAAGAAAAAAACAAAAAACAAACACCCAATATGAGTCTAGGTAAAAAATCATACATAAATGAATAGGTAGATATTCAAGGCAAACCAAACTTGGTATGTCAATGTTCGTAAGTCTTACTTCGTACAAAAGGTTTTTTAAAATCATTCCTTACTTTAGTAGCTCTCCTTTGAACTCCCTCAATAAGTTTTATGTCCTTGATTAGTCTTGGACTCCAAACCACATTCCAAATGAGGTCTTACCAATGCAATGAATAAATCTTTCAGCATTTCTTTATCCATGTATTCATATGACCTCCATATTAATCCTAATATCTTGTTTGCTTTATTTACTTGTATTTCTATGTGTTTGGAAAATTTTAATTCAGGGTCCACATTCACACCAACGTCTTTTTCTACACAGTTAAAAATCATTTTTTGAAAGAAAAAGTAACAATAATTAATCTTATCCATATTTTTATTTTATTTTTACAGTCCTTGTTGAAATTGACTTCGTCACTCCTGAAAAAAGATATTGCTATTCCTCCAGACATTCCAAGTGATGATGGAAAAAATCACAAGTGAGTAACTATTCAAAACTAATATTCAATAAAATATATCAAGTATCATTACATAGGACACTCGCTAAAAATCAACTATATATGTTAACCAACCCTCTAGAGAGTCCAGCTCTAGCAACGAGTCCAAAAAATTTTTGTAAGCCCATTCATAATCTTCCTACAATGACTGCTATTTACACAGTAGCATTGCAACCAACAAAGCCTTCATCAGATGATGACTCTGGGTTCAGGCATGGTTTCGGGCCCGAAACATCATTACCACTAACCCAGAGCGACCCAGCAGTATCTCATGATACCACCAGACTTTGTCGGTTTGATGTCATTCATTATATTATTTATCATACCTGTGTTTTTGTCTATCTATATGTACCTGTAATGTATGCATTCAAGCTGAAAATTTATTTTTGCATATACACACACACACACATACGCACACACACACACACACACATATGTGTTGAAAAAATAAATAAAGGAAAGAAAGTATAGAATGGATAAAATAGGATATTTTAATCAATTTTACTTACACATGTATATACATACATACATACACACACATATATATATATATATATATATATATATATATATATATATTAGTTGAAAAAATGAATAAAGGAAAGAAAGTATAGAATGGATAATATAGGATATTTTAATCAATTTTACTTACACGTGTTTCGGTCAGGAGTTTATCCATGTGTACATTATTCAAACTATTATTATTTTTAAATAACCAAATGAAATGAAATAATAATAATAGAAAAAATGTTGAAATGTTCCACACACAAAGAAATATCGACCTTCATCAGAGTAAATCCTTTATTTGAAATGAAATTCATTGGAAAAAGCGAAGAATTTTTTAAATGTTTGAAAAAGAACTTTTTTTTTTTAAATTCCCGTTCAGACATGATCGAGAAAGACACGTCAAAATCTGTTTGCATGCGATTTGATGTCATTAATTAAAATGGATTAAAATATCCTATTTCATCCATTCTATACTTTCTTTCCTTTATTCATTTTTTCAACATACCGTCGGATTCACTTCCAGTTTTATTTTTACACACACATATATATATGTGATGAAAATGTCATGGCCTATATATTTAACTAATTCAAACACTTTCTTTTAGTTTTTAACTAACGTTAAGAAAGTGTTGAAAAAATATAATTTATTTTCAATTAAAGGCTGTTGGAAATGAAGCATCAGAAAAAAATATCTTGTTGGCATATTTCACGAATCCTATTTATTTTTCATTGTTGGCAAATATTAACCATGTACATCATAGTGTGGTTTAAGAGTCTAGTCAACTTTGTAGATGAAAGGTGTGGATTCATGCCTTTTATATTAGTGGATGCATTGTCTGGAAGAAGATAATTGGCAGAGATAAAGATTAGATGAAGAGGTGACGATGAGTTCAAATCAGGAAAGAAAAACAATACTGCTCACTTTATTATTGATATTGCAGCTTCCTTCTCAGAAAAAGAAGTGAAGTGGTATTCACAAGTCGATGAAAGAAAGTTCAATTATTTGTTTGAGAAATTTAAGACAAATAATATTGAATCAATACAGACCCGATATATTAATACAATGGAGACAGTAAATTCCAAGAAAGATATCTAACTAAAAGAAGAAAAAAAACTTTCTCTTGTCATTTTTCGTTCAGCCTATATAATTTCACAATTTTAACGTTTAAAATGTTTTAAATAAGTTTCTACTAACATATATTTCTATTATATCTTAATATTAACCATATACATGAGA
>CM042179.1:36156429-36186429 GCA_023376005.1 Doryteuthis pealeii
ACATATATATATAAAATATATATATATATATATTTGGGAATAAAAAGGCCTTAAATACCATGGGTATCATGGTTATGGACCATTTCCACTCACGAGTATGCTCACGAGCTTCTTCAGACCACTGATATATTTTATTTATATATCTTTATATATATATATACATACATACATATATATATATATATATATATATATAATTATTATATATATATATTATTGTTGTTGTTGTTGTTGGTCGACAGGTTTGATGTGTCTGTGTGTGATGTTGGTTATTACATGTTCGTCGGATTTGTAGTTTTTGTGCATTTGGTTTCTGTAATATAGATTGATTCTGTTATTATTGTTGTTGGGGTTGTTATTGTTATTTTTGTGAATAGTGTGTAGATATAGTTTTATTTGTTGATCAACAGTTTTGTTAGGGAAGTTGTTATTGACAAGGGTTTGTTTAATATTACAAAGTTCTTTGTAGAATATTGTTTTAGATGAGGAGATATAGAAGGCTCTATGGATTAAGTTTTTAATGAGGGCTATTTTATATTTTAGTGGACATTCGCTATGGTAATTAAGTAATGAGGAGTTTTGGCTGGTTGTTTTTTTATATACTGATGTGATGAATTTCTTGTTACTAGAATCAATAAGTACATCTAGGAAGGGGATTTTTTTGTTAATGTTGTGTCCTATTGTAAATTTTAGTACAGAGTTTTTTTTCGGGGGTGTATTTTAATGTTTTGATTTCATTGGGAGATTATGTGGTTATAAAGATGTCATCAACATAATGTACATATAGCTAAGGTTTAGTAATTTGATTATTAAATATTTTCTTTTCAATGTTCGACATGTAGTATTCAGATATGGTGGGGCTAAGGTGGGAACCCATCGAAATACTGTCCTTTTGTATATATATTTTCATATAAAGCTGAATAAATACATTTATTTGAACAACATCTGTGTTTTTTCATATCATCTTATCCATATATACCATTGGATTAATTTCCTGACATTTAACTAATATATATATATATATATATATATATATATATATATATATTTCCTGACATTTAATTAATATATATATATATGTATATATATATATATATATATGTATATTTCCTGACATTTAACACACACACACACACACACACACACACATATATATATATATATATATATATATATATATATATATATACATATATAAGTGTATATGCATTTCATAGTGGTTTGAACAATCACATAGGCAAGAAACTGTCAGTAACCAAGTGTCATTGAGTACATGTTCATGCTGCCCTAACTTATACACACACACACACATATATATATATATATATATATATATATATATATCCTAACTTTGACACACATGTGTATGTATATATATATGTGTGTATATATATATATATATATATATATATATATATATATAGCGGCAAGAAATGTAGCACTAGATCAAAGCTAAAGGCAAACAGCCAAAAAGATAGACTTCAAAAATGGAAAGATCACTTCCAGAAATTGCTGGGAACCCCCCCTAAACCCATAGAAAATGACATACAAAAAATAACAAATAATGAACTAGACATTAAGCTAGGAGACTTCACGATGGAAGAACTCAATGAAGTACTAAGTAAGCTTAAAAATAGGAAGGCGGAGGGCCTCGACGAAGTACCGCCTGAGGTCTGGAAAATAAGGAAATTTGATGATATACTGCTTAGACTATGCAATGCAGTATACAAACAAAATTCGATAGAAAAATGGACGAAGGGATGCATTCTCCCATTCCCCAAAAAAGGAGATCTAGGAATCGCCAAGAATTACAGAGGCATTACCCTTACTGCCATAGCTGCCAAGATATATAATGCCCTTCTCCTTAACCGCATCCAACCCGAAATAGAGAAAATCCTTAGAAAAAATCAAAACGGATTCTGCAGAAATCGATCTACAACCACACAGATTCTGACCATCCGCCGAATCATAGAAGGAGTCCGTGCAAAGAATCTGAGGCAACCCTACTATTTTAGACTTCTCCAAAGCATTTGACTCCATACACAAGGGAAAATGGAGCAAATCTGCTAGCATATGGCATACCCAAGGAAACAGTTACGCCATAATGATGCTCTACCAAAATACAAAAGCAATGGTACGATCACCAGATGGCGACACAGACTTCTTTGACATTGTCGCCGGAGTCCTACAAGGAGATACACTAGCGCCATATATATTTATCATATGCCTAGACTACGTACTTAGAACATCACTAGATCCAATGAAAGAAAAAGGCCTCATACTAAAAAAAGCAAGAAGCAGGCGATATCCCGCACATACTATTACGGATGCGGACTATGCTGATGACCTGGCACTACTCGCAAATACACCTGCACAAGCCGAATCCTTACTACACAGCCTAGAAAAGGCAGCACGAAATGTCGGCCTGTACATGAACTCTGATAAAACTGAGTTCATGTCTTTCAAAAACAAAAGCGACATCTCAACCATCGATGGCAAACTCCTGAACTCTGTAGAACAATTTAGATACTTAGGCAGTAACATCTCCTCCACAGAAAACGACGTTAATGCACGCATAGGAAAAGCATGGGCCGCTATAAATAAACTATCGATCATATGGAGGTCCAATCTCACAGACAAGTTAAAGAGACAGTTCTTCCAGGCTGTTGTCATGTCAGTACTGCTGTATGGCTGCACCACCTGGACCCTAACTAAGTGACTAGAGAATAAACTAGATGGGAGCTGCACAAGAATGCTGCGGGTGATCATGAACAAAACGTGGAAACAGCACCCTACGAGAAAGCAGCTGTATGGCCACCTACCACATATCACCCAAACCATCCGAGTGACACGGACAAGACATGCGGGACACTACTGGAGAAGCAAGGATGAACTTTAAGCGACGTCATCCTGTGGAAGCCAGCACATGGACAAGCCAGCGTGGGCCGACCAGCAAAAACGTATGTTGATCAGCTCTATGCGGATGCAGGATGCTGCATAGAGTACCTCCCAAGAATGATGAGCGATAGGGACAGATGGAGAGAGATTGTCATCATCATGCCACACTGAAAGCGCGACATGATGCTGATGATGATATATATATTATATTATATTGTTATATTATATTATATTCTATTAGTGTAATATTCATATTTGTATTTAACTGTATATTTTATTTCAGCCCTATATATATATATATATATATATATATATATATATATATATATATATATATATATAATGTCTATGATATCCTAACTTTGATGCACACATGTATGTATGTATGTATGTATGTATTTATGTATGTATATATATGTGTGTGTGTGTGTGTGTGTGTGTGTGTGTGTGTTGATATTTTGGCACCTTTAAAATCAAAGGTATGGTTTGTGTTTATAATATGCTAGGGTGTTGTTTAGAAAATCTCATGTAATATGATACCTATGTTTAGAGATCTGTTTAGTCAAAAATCTAGAAGTCTCTCCTACATATTTTTTTGTTACAATTTTAGACAATCTATTGTGTAAACCCCCGCATCAGAGAGTTTGTGTTTGTGATTACTTTTATTTAAAAAAATGTTTTTGATTGTTTTCATGGAGTGAGTAACTGTCTCAATACCTATATTCTTTAGGTTTCTGTTTATTTTATCAGTGATAGGATTATTGGGAAGTATGATGTACCTATCAGAATCGTTATTTTTGTTATGGTGTGTATTATTATATATATATTATATTATATTATATTATATTATATTAATGTAATATTCATATTTGTATTTAACTGTGTTTTTATGCTTTTATTTCAGCTATATATATATATATATATATATATATATATATATATATATATTGTTTGTGATTTAAAAAAAAAAATATCTACCAGAACAAATGTTATTTCATCTTTTACTGTTCTTTCATTTTGCAACAATGTAAATTCTGATTATCTGCTGTTGCTTATCTGCCAGATTCTTATTTCTTATTTCATTAATGTTACTGTTGTTTCATTTTTCTGTGATTGTATCATCAGAAATTTCTTTTCTTTTGCCTTACACGCTATCCAGGCAAAGTGCAGGAAGGTATGTGTAAAAATATCACTGTTATTTTTATGTTTTTGTCAGGCATAGTTATATATATATGTTTTCATAATGTTTTTGTTTTTTAATTCATAAATAAATATATTAATTAGAAGAAAAATTATAAACCATTAATAGTTATTTTGAATATTTTACACATAAATTTTAAAAAAAAGAATGTTTTCTTTACATAAACTAAAAAAACAAACTGTTTCAGTATCAAAGAAGCCAGAAAACAACTGGAAAAAGAGAGAGACATACACACATGCAAATGTAATTAACAATAAAATTGAGATTAAAAAAAGAAAAATGTTTTCTTTACATAAACTAGGACCCCCCCCCCAAAAAAAAAAAAAAAAAACACCCTCTGTTCGGTGTAAAGATTTATTTTTTGAAAGATAGGTGTATTGGAGTTCAAAATTCAATGTTAGGGGGTTTTGTATCATAAGTAAAATCAAATTCATTAAAAGAGTAGATAAATAAAACAATTTGAAATAGAAACTTAGTTATATCCCTCTCAAGTAAAATATTGGCTGCATCAATTAATCATTAATTAGATAATTATTTTGAATATTTTACACATAAATTTTATATAAAAAACGTAGGTATTTATTTATTCGTAGACTTTTTAGTTAAACTCTTGTTACTGACAAAAAGAGTGAGAGTAATAGTATCAATAAAATTACTAGTCAGTTTTTCAGTTTTTTTTCAAACTGGCACATTTTAAGGGGGGTCAAGTGGAAGTCACCACATGTCAACCATGCCAGCGGTAACTTTCCACTTAACTCCCTCTGATTTGAATATTCTAACGAACTCTGTTTCAAAATTTATACTAGCTACAGTACTTACATAATTCATGGGTTATCCATGTAACAGAAGGAAAACTCAAATTCAAACTAGTTAAACTCTGATTAAGAAATTGAATTTGTATTGCATCCTTTTTGTGCGGAGGTGTTCGTAAATATATATAACTGTAAATTAAAAATTTTATTCTATTTTCTTTTTTTTTGCATTGGTCCAGAAACTAAAAATAACACTTCTTCTATAACTACATAAACACAAAAATCTAAAAGGATGCAGTAAAATCATATCCATGCATCCCAGTGTTTTTCATTTTTCTTCCCTCACCATTTCAATTTAATTGTACATATATTTCGATAGTTTCTTAGAAATGAATTATACAGGATAGGTTACAAGGTAGGGGTTAGATGGCTTTAGTTGGGACCCATAAATTTTCCTGGTGACTCCTTCAAAGCAAGTATATATGTCCCAGGATGCACTAAATCAAAATGTTATCAGCATCACTGTATGATTTAATAACAAATTCAAATACGGGTCAAAAATAGATTCATCTAATAAATCAAGTTTATTTAAAAAAAAAAAAAAATCAGATGCCTCTTTACATGTTTTTATATTTTTAGGTTCAATCTTGTCTCTCTCCCCCGTTTTAATAGTTTTTAGTTAAAAGTTAAAAATGTAAATTTCTTGATCTGTTTTGAAACTTCATCTCTGTGTTATGTGTTATGTGGTTTTTGATAAAGAAATGTTTCAGAGAAACTTTATAAACTCTACTTGCAAAAATCAATATTTAATGATAAAATATTTTAATCCCTGACCCCTTGGGGATACATTTGACCCCAAATATTTGACCCACTCTCTAAACATAAAACTCCTCTTCAAAGTCAACTGACCATTTCCACATATACTAAGCCCTCCTGACTTTCTTCTCATTCCCCTAGACTACCCACCAATAACCCAACCTCCCTCTCTCTCCCTCCCCACCCATTTACCTTTTCATTATAAGAACAGAATGTACAAGTACTTAAATCAATAAACTTCTGAGGAAGCGTCAACTAATAATGAGTGAAATATCAATTGAACATAGTTGTTTATGTTGTTATATCCACATTTTTTTACTCTCAGCCACATTTTGTCAGATTTATTCAATCCTTCACTCCTCATATATATATATATATATATATATATATATATTCTAATCTTATTATAATGGAGACCCGGAGTCTGTCTGTAACTGAAACTACGCCACTGTTTATGTCACAATACGCTCAGAAATTGCATAAGTTTATCAATGAGTATTTAGATTATTGTCAAAATCATTAATACATAGAATAAATCTTATCTTTAATGATGGTCTATGAAAATCTAAGTTATATTTGCCTGAAAATTATGTTATCAGTGTGATTAAAATCCTGCAATGTGTCTTATATGTCACTAAAAAATAAATGTTTACCTAATATATGGTGTGGTTAATTTGCATACTGGTTTTAACAAAACCAGGTTTAATAAATAATTACTTAGTGTTATTGATCTCTAATAATATTTTTTTTATTCTGCAATTTATTATAATCAATCCTATGAATGATTTTATATAGTTTCATCATTAATGAAAAAATTATTTTTAAACAACTTGTATTTAAACTATTTTAACTTCTTTGTAGCCTTGAAAACAGTAGTTGTAGACAGTCCAATCTGTGAAGATAGCTTTTAAATTTAATTCGTTTTGGAAAATGTCTATCCATCGTTTACAATGTTATCAGCTGAATTTGTGTTTAAATTCTCTTTCCCCAAGGGTACTAGTCCAAAAATTAACCTACTAGTGCAACTGGCGTTCAAATTTGCTTATTACGATGTTAGCACTGACTACGCATGAATTTCGGTTTGTTAATCGATTCTTGTGTTCAACTGATGTCAATAAATAAATATATGATGTTGCAGTCCACCACACTAGCCACTACATCACAGAGACTTGTCCTCAGCAGGATCTCTCATACTTATGACATTGTGTCACATCCTACTCATAGCAAACAGGCTGGATAAATACCTACTCCAAATTCATTTTAGGTCTAGATCTGATTATCTTGTAATTTTTGATGAAGAAAATGATGGTTTGTAAATTATTAGATGCTAGTATTATTCCCCAACCTCTAGGCATAAGATAAAGCTAGACAGGTTGATATGCTTTTAGTGTTACATAATCTATGCATAGATTATTGTCAAGCCCCTGTATTTCTGAAAGGATGGCCCCTTTTCATATCACGGGCAGGGCTTTCCATGGAATATTACAGAAAGCCCGCAAAATACGTGAAGTCACGTGGGACCTGGTTGGCTCTCAGTTTTCAGCTTGGACATCAGGCAGAGAAGATGTATCTGCTTTAGCTGGGACTCACTTGCAGATGCGCGTTGTGTTTAGTTAGAGAAAGATGTTTAGTTAAGTGAATAAAAGCTTACATAAATAATATGGTTTTGTGGTTGATGAATGTCTTGGCAACAAGACTGACCTAGAAGAAATGAATTAAGTGCGACCGACCACCAAGACGAAGTCCAGACGCTAGAAGATGAACATAAGATACCAAAGATGAGCAGAAGAATAATAGAAGTAAAGAAAGGGTATACAACATTAGAACCCACCAACTAATTGAAATCTCACAGATTTTAATGGCATATCAACCTGATCAATACTATACAAAGTAACCCCTGTACATGATTCCTAATGTTATATCTTAGGTATCCTTAAAAGCGTATGGTTTGCAAAGAAGAATAATGGACAAGATGAATTGGATAAAAATCGTTTATTGAAATAACGAGTGTGAAAATTGTTGTTGTTGTTGATGTAGATAATCGTAGTAGTTCTCTGGAGTGGCCGAGGGGTCGTAAGTTAGGAATGGCCGTGGGGTCGGTGAGGTGTAGGTATCGTATGATAATACGTCAGTTCTCTCTTGGCCTGGTGCAAGGCGTGAGGTAGTAGAAGTTGAGTTGATATGGTCACTTGGTGCGGGAAATAAGTCAGGAATATCTCAGTGTGTTGTAGTGGGTAGCACTGTAGTGGTCAAGGGGGTAAGGATGTCGCCCGGCTACGGTGAGGTGTTGAAGTAAGGCTGAGTGTCCGGGTAGGTGAGGGCGTGCCGTGGTAGTGGGAAAATAGCGGCCTTTCTGATCCTGCCCGCCTGGTGATATTCTCGGCGTCCAGGCCGTCCGTCAACTGCCGATTCTCAAAAATGCCTGGGTTTATATGCTAGCGACGTAGGCTCCAGAATGCCTTTGGGGTGTTTAGCGGGAAGATTTTTCATTGGCTGAAAATCCGGATTCCTTACAATATTATTTTTTGTTTGTTTTGGAATTCCTTTCAAGCGTAACTCAATCCGAGCCTATGCGCAGAACTGCGTTGAATTGGTCACTTCGTGATAGGGTACCATTGAGTTCATTTCCGCTTGTTGCCTCCGACTTGAGTTTTGATGTTTTATGCTAGCAAGGAGTATTTTGTGAGTAAGAATTGTGAATCATAAGAGATATCTTCTCTCTGATATAACACTAATGATACTAACATATCATTAAAACTGAACTACAAAAGTGTAAATATAGACGTACTATATATATTATTCCCAAACTCCTATGCATAAAATAATCTCAGACGGTTTGATATGCTATTAAAATTTATTAAACAATTACCAACCAATGGAAATCCCACAGAACTGTATCCCTTACTTTACAGAACTTATTCTAGTCTGTACATATACATATATGAACTACAATATTTTTTCTCGTCTTTTGTTGAATGCATTTCTTCGGGTTACGTCACGCATCATGACATCTTCGCGTGTGTGGATCGCGGATTGTCTTTCAAAAAATATAACGCTGAACAAATACAGTTACAAACTTTTTATAGATATTTTTCTAACTCCTGTCATCTACAAAACATCCATCAATTTCTTCACCTCATAATCTATCCTGACGAAGGTTTAAATAAACCAAAACATTTAAGCGGCGATAAATAAATTCATCTTATTTTTTTGAACACTTTGTTTTTCAAATTTCTTAATATACATATATATATATTTGTTTATATGTTCAAAATTCAGTTGTATCGCCTAAGTAGAGGAGGGATAAAAAAAGTGAGTGCACGAAAATAATGAAAAGATGAAAAGAAGGAAAGAAAGAAAAAAGGGAGAGAGAGTTAAATCAAGATTATTACAGTTTCTACATATTAGGGGCCGGTTTAGCTCAGTCGGTATAGTACTCACCTAGGAATCGCAAGGTTCTTGGTTCGATACCACCCCTCGCCAACTCAGCGTATGAGTAGCACAGGGATCTGTGAGGTAAAGTAAGGAGCTGATGGTAGGTGTGGCACTCCAACTCAGATGCAAAAAAAATAATCTCCTTAGTCTAGCACTAGTGAAAAGGGGATAGACTCCCTTGCTGTCTGGCTGATACTGACTTTAGGCCACCCCAATGACTTTACTTTTTTACAGATTGAAGTATTTTGCAATAGATCTTAAGTAAATATATCAAACACTGTAATAATTGAATTATCATACTGTGGTATATCCACAGGTTCTGCTAGTGCTAATAATAATTCTTCACTCCTGAAATAAAAGCATCAGTATCATTCTAAACCACTGTTGTCATAATCATAAAGTTTTCCATCCTTTACATCCTTCCTAAACAGAACCATCAATATCATTATGGACCATTGTTAACTATGAAATGCTAATAATAATCCTTCAGACCTTTCTAAATAGTAGCAACAATATCATCAGGACCAAACACGTGTAGACCACAAGATGGCAGCTCTAATACTAATATGTACTATTAGGAGGACCAAACTTCTTAGTTATTTTGCCTTTCATTATATCTTCTATTCATACTGAGATTGGCTACAGATTCATTCTTAAGGTTCGCCCAATAAAAACACGTGTAGACCACAAGATGGCAGCTCTAATACTAATATGTACTATTAGGAGGACCAAACTTTTTAGTTATTTTGCCTTTCATTATATCTTCTATTTATACTGAGATTGGCTACAGATTCATTCTTAAGGTTCGCCCAATAAAGAAATATATATATGTAGAAATAGGGATTCCTTAGCTGGAATTCAAACTGCTTGTATATACATACTTTCTATATAGTGCTACAAATACTGGCCATTTGGGTTCTAATGTCTAAAATTAAAACAGTTTATAAGTTTATATCAATAAAGCTTTACAAGTTATTATTGTGGTTTTTGCCTTATGATGCTAATGGATCTATAAAGCAATTTTAATAAAACCTTTTAACAGTTAACTAAAAGCAGTTAACTGTGAAATGTTCATTACAATTCTTCACAGCTTCCGAAATAGAAGCAACAATACAATACTTTGTATATGTTGGTTATTCAGACAATTGTCCTCATCTTTATTGTTATTGACACAACGTATCGACCGATGTGCCCTCCGATGTTTACAGTTTAGTAAAACGTTTGTAGAATCCTAAATGTGTAGCAAGCTTTAGATGTGTTACCAAAATACCAAGCAAGAGATTCAATTGATTTTTTAGCTTCTCATTCAGCAGTTGCATCTTGGATATGATCCAGTTATTAGTCTAATTTAGAACATTAAGTATATGTACAAATACAGATTGTTGTTGGCATTCTTCCATCTACTAAAGACGATGGCATAGTGTTCAGGGCGGATCAGAGTTTCATCTTCTCTGATAGGGTCCGCCTGGTGAGGGGAGTCTGATGTTTAAGACCCGAAACTCCCTGAGGAACCAAGCATTGGCATCACTGACGATGCCCTTCAAAACGTAATAATATTTAATGAGTAACTTTTTGTTAAGTATTTCCTTCAAGTCTCCTATTTTTATACAAGTACCGAGCAAGTCTCTGCGAGGCTGTTATGTATTCCTGGGCCAATATATAAGAATTTATGATCTATTCGTAAAATACACAGAGTGAATCTGGAAATGAGGCAGCCTAATAACATGCCAGGTATACCGGTGGAACAGATATAATATTGTGAAACCCGAAATCTTTAAGGATACTAGTGTAACATCACCAATTGTCCTCCTTTGATGCATCTCAGTGATGTTTTACAAGACTGCAACTGTGTGAGTGGCTGAACAGACCAATTTTTGAATGGCAATCTCTTATGCAGTGACTGCAAATAAACAGTGATGCTTGCTGGAGTTGCTGTTGTCTCTCCTTCCTTCTGGCTCTCTTTTCTGTGGCGAGTTCTTTCCTCTCTTTTTCACTCCTTTTCATTCCTTTTCACGGGGAGTTGCCAGGTTGCACAGTCTTCTGCACAAGCCTCCCATGTGTTGGTGTTGATGTGGCATGTCTTCATGTCCCTTTTGCAGACATCTTTAAAGTGCAGGCATGGTCTCCCTACCGGTTGGGTGCCCTCTATTAATTCACCAATTCACAGTAGGTCTTTGGGAATGCGGCCTTTGTCCATCCTTCTAATCTGACCAAGCCAACGCAGGCTTCTCTCGCAGATAATGGCGGGCATGCTGTTCATGTTTGCTTGTTCCAGCACATCTGTATTGGGCACTTTGTCCTGCCAGAATGCGGTGTAGGCATCTGAGGTGGAAATTGTCCAGTTTCCTCACGTGGCATGAGTATGTGATCCAGGCTTCGCTACTGTAGAGGAGAGTACTGAGAATGCACGCATTGTAGACACGCAGTTTGGTTCTCTTATTAAGGTTGGCATTGTTCCAGACTCTTTGGCTTAGAAATATGGATACCATTATATATACTAGCAACAAAAAAAGTCCTTTGAGCAGTGTAAAAATTAATATTGAAATGGGAACTTAGTTCTGATAATTTTAAATACATATTAGAATAAAACAAATATATAGATATATAATACCAGGCATGTATTTATTAAAATTTGTTGACCAAGTATTCAATAGGCACCCTAAATCATCAACTTAATGAAAGTTTCACATTTTAACTCATCACCGGTAACTTCCGCTTCCAAATTTTTGTAAACAAATAATTTTAATCAGAAGTTTATGGAGATGTTGAACTTACGATAAATTAAATAAATAGATGGTTGGTACATATAATGAAATTAAAATTCAATAACAAAATATTTTTTTTAAATAAATACTTTTTAATCAGAAGTTTATGAGTATTTTTCAACACTTACAATAAATTAAAAAAAGACAAAAGCGTTTTTATACTAAAATAATTTTTACTTAATCAGAAGAGCAATACAATTCTGTTTATTTGAATAAAAATACAGTTTTTATTTACAAAATATTTTTATGTTTATTTAAATAAAAGGATGCTATTACGAAATAGTATCACAAAATTTGTAAAATTTGTTTTTTTCAGATACAATATAAGTTAAAAAAATCATCTGTTTGTTTATTTCATTAAGTTGATGATTTGGGGTGCCTATTAGATACTTGGTCCAAATTTGTTTTAAAAAACGATGAGGATCATCTAAGGCTGCATGCTCAAATTTTGAGTGTATTTATTCTATGTTATGACGATTTTGGGTAATCTGACATAACCAGTGACATAGTTTTGGTTACAGACAAATAGACCTGAACTTTAATATATAAAGTATATAAAGTATATAAAGTATAATACTGATATAAAGAGAATTGTATATATTGTAGAATATTTTTATATAAAAAATGTCATCGAGGTGGCTTAGTCAGTATCAGCCAATCAGTGAGGGAGTCTATCTCCTTTTCACTATCGCTAGACCAAGGAGATTATTTTTAGCATCTGAGGTGGAGCACCACACCTACCATCAGCTCTTTATTTTACTGCACAGATCCCTGTGCTGCTCATACACTGAGTTGGCAAGGGTCGGTATCGAACTAACCGAACACTCTACCAAATGAGCTAAAAAATTGAGAAACACAGCACGGTAAATATTTGAAATTTGAGTTTATTGAAATTTGTACTAATTCAATAAAAAAAAAACAACAAAAAAAAAAACATTTATTTAAAACATTGGGTGGGGGTGTAAAATATTTAAATTGATTTGCCAGTAAATAAATAAAAACAATAATGTTGATCATGGCTAAGCAAAAACAGGAGGCCAGACAATTTTATTGTACAGGATGTACAGTCAGTTTGCTTGAAATAATTTATAACTTTAAAGTACACACGGACTTTGTGGACACCCTGTGTAGTTGATTGATTGATGTAGGCATCATCTATAAGGAACCCAAAATACTTCATTAACCTTGCATCATACAAAAAAAGTAAAAATAAAACTTTTTTGACAAATGGGATCCAAGCACTGCAACACTGCAGCAACTGTTAAGCTGTATCTATGAAAAAAAGGAGTTAGGTTAAGACAGTCTCTAGACTGCTGGTTCAATCCTGGTCAGGGCCAGTAGTAACATAGAATAATAATTAACACATCTTAGCACCCGTACCCCATCTATGGTTAGCGGAATGAGAACAGGATACTCTATGGACTGAATAAAGGGTTAGGTTCAAAATTCCGTGATGGCTCCTGATTACAACAAGAAGGTTCCCGAGTCTGAGAAGGTTCCAGAGTCCGACAAGAAATACCTGAAGAAGGCTGGAGAGCACATCGGCCAAAACATTGTACAGATAACAATGAAGATGAGGACAATAGTCCAAATAATACAAATAATACTAGCAGTTGGTGTGTATGTATATATGTATGTCTCGATGAAACTATGAAAATAAAACAATTAACATAATTAACAGTTCCTGCTTTTTGTGCAAAAATGATGAAGATTTGATTTATATTCAAAGATATTTAAAAATTAAAATATACATAGAAATATCATTGAAATTCTACTTAAAAATGTCCAGCATTAGTAAATTCTATAAACATAAAAAATAGAATTACGTGCTGTAATATGTTTTAATGTTTGTTTTATAGATAATATTTTTCTGTGGTGTTATAAATTTGGAAACTTAAATGTTTTTACTAATGAACTTATTAACATATTCCTGTATTTTTGTTTTTTCTTGCAATTTTTCTTTTAAATAGAAAATTATTTCTAATGGATTTTCTCTGTGTGATTGTAATTTTGAAAATTATAATTATAATTACATTATTTGTATTGTAATTGTATTTTTGTTGTTTTATTTTTTTCGTTTTGTTTTGTTCTAATTGTAAAATTGATTTTGTATTTTTGACTAATGAAATACTTTATTCACTTATAAATTTTCTGGTTAAATCCTACTTAACAGATCTAAATTTCATTATGGTATGTCACCCCACCAAAATAAAATAAAAAATACTAAAAATCAAGGAATTAATCGAATTTAATGAAATTTTCAGTGTTGATACATTATTGAATAAAAGATATAATGCACCAGTTATTTTATTTAAAAACTCTTATATTTTTTCAGGTCAGTTAACTCTGAACCATGTATGTTTGTGAATCTGTGTTATTCCTCAAAGATACGTGGTTCAAAGTTAACTGACCTGAAAAAATGTAAGATTTTTCAAATAAAATAACTGGTGCATTATGTTATAATTTCATTTTTAGTATTTTTTTTTTTCGATGGGGTGACATACGATGGTGGAATTTATGTCCATTAAGTAGGATTTAACCAATTTTCTGGTTACAATTCATTAATTTTTGTATCTAGTAAGCAGAGATGCTGATAGCTACACTTCCTGCATGCCTGATGCATAAAAATCTAAAAGGACGCAGTAAAATCGTATCTATGTATCCCAAGGGATGCACTTAGGGATGCAATGTATTACTACTGAAAAGTGAATTCGATCTTCGTTGGATGTACCATACTTGTGACCTTAAGTTAAATCCTACCTGTACCATTTCCAAAGGCATTAGCACTGTGTGATATGCAAACAGCCTTATCCAGGATATGGGCGCGTCTTGCCATGTTTAAAATTTTTTACGATGATAACCATTATGCCACATTTGTACTTATTTATGGATGGTACTGTATTTCCTTTAAAGGAACTAGCAAAAAATTATATATAACAGGTAACTTTAAATGAAAAGGCCATTTTTAGCCATTTATTGATAAATCCTTATAGGAATGGGGATCTGGACTTTGTTTAAATGTAATATTAAACATATTTAGAAGTCTTTGATTTAAGGGAAATAACAGGTAACTTTAAATGAAAAGGCCATTTTTAGCCATTTTTAAAATAAATCCTCATAGGAATGGGGATGTGGACTTTGTTTAAATGTAATATTAATCATTTTAGAAGTTTTGATTTAAGGGAAATACAGATAACTTTAAATGAAAAGGCCATTTTTAGCCATTTATTGATAAATCCTTATAGGAATGGGGATGTGGACTTTGTTTAAATGTAATATTAAACATATTTAGAAGTCTTTGATTTAAGGGAAATAACAGGTAAGTTTAAATGAAAAGGCCATTTTTAGCCATTTATTGATAAATCCTTATAGGAATGGGGATGTGGACTTTGTTTAAATGTAATATTAAACATATTTAGAAGTTTTGATTTAAGGGAAATAACAGGTAACTTTAAATGAAAAGGCCATTTTTAGCCATTTATTGATAAATCCTCATAGGAATGGGGATGTGGACTTTGTTTAAATGTAATATTAACATATTTAAAGTTTTTGATTTAAGGGAAATAACAGGTAACTTTAAATGGAAAGGACATTTTTAGCTATTTATTGATAAATCCTTAGGAATGGGATGTGGACTTTGTTTAAATGTAATATTAAACATATTTAGAAGTCTTTGATTTAAGGAAATAACAGGTACTTTAAATGAAAAGGCCATTTTTAGCCATTTATTGATAAATCCTCATAGGAATGGGATGTGGACTTTGTTTAAGTAATATTAAACATATTTAGAAGTCTTTGATTTAAGGGAAATAACAGGTAACTTTAAATGAAAAGGCCATTTTTAGCCATTTATTGATAAATCCTTCATAGGAATGGGGATGTGGACTTTGTTTAAATGTAATATTAAATATTTAGAAGTCTTTGATTTAAGGGAAATAACAGGTAACTTTAAATGAAAAGGCCATTTTTAGCATTTATTGATAAATCCTTATAGGAATGGGGATGTGGACTTTTTTAAATGTATATTAAACATATTTAGAAGTCTTTGATTTAAGGGAAATAACAGGTACTTAAAGGAAAAGGCCATTTTTAGCCATTTATTGATAAATCCTCATAGGAATGGGGATGTGGACTTTGTTTAAATGTAATATTAAACATATTTAGAAGTCTTTGATTTAAGGGAAATAACAGGTAACTTTATGAAAAGGCCATTTTTAGCCATTTATTGATAATCCTTATAGGAATGGGATGTGGACTTTGTTTAAATGTAATATTAAACATATTTAGTGTTTGATTTAAGGGAAATAACAGGTAACTTTAAATGAAAAGGCCATTTTTAGCCATTTATTGATAAATCCTCATAGGATGGGGATGTGGACTTTGTTTAAATGTAATATTAATCATATTTAGAAGTGTTTGATTTAAGGAAATAACAGTAACTTTAATGAAAAGGCCATTTTTAGCCATTTATTGATAAATCCTCATAGGAATGGGGATGTGGACTTTGTTTAAATGTAATATTAAACATATTTAGAAGTCTTTGATTTAAGGGAAATAACAGGTAACTTTAAATGAAAAGGCCATTTTTAGCCATTTTTGATAAATCCTTATAGGAATGGGGATGTGGACTTTGTTTAAATGTAATATTAAACATATTTAGAAGTCTTTGATTTAAGGGAATAACAGGTAACTTTAAAGAAAAGGCCATTTTTAGCCATTTATTGATAAATCCTCATAGGAATGGGGATGTGGACTTTGTTTAAATGTAATATTAAACATATTTAGAAGTTTTGATTTAAGGGAAATACAGGTAACTTTAAATGAAAAGGCCATTTTTAGCCATTTATTGATAAATCCTCATAGGAATGGGGATGGGACTTTGTTTAAATGTAATATTATCATATTTAGAAGTTTTGATTTAAGGAAATAACAGTACTTTAAATGAAAAGGCCATTTTTAGCCATTTATTGATAAATCCTCATAGGAATGGGGATGTGGACTTTGTTTAAATGTAATATTAAACATATTTAGAAGTCTTTGATTTAAGGGAAATAACAGGTAACTTTAAATGAAAAGGCCATTTTTAGCCATTTATTGATAATCCTTATAGGATGGGATGTGGACTTTGTTTAAATGTAATATTAAACATATTTAGAAGTCTTTGATTTAAGGGAAATAACAGGTAACTTTAAAGGAAAAGGCATTTTTAGCCATTTATTGATAAATCCTCATAGGAATGGGATGTGGACTTTGTTTAAATGTAATATTAAACATATTTAGAAGTCTTTGATTTAAGGGAAATAACAGGTAACTTTAAATGAAAAGGCATTTTTAGCCATTTATTGATAAATCCTTATAGGAATGGGGATGTGGACTTTGTTTAAATGTAATATTAAACATATTTAGAAGTCTTTGATTTAAGGGAAATAACAGGTAACTTTAAAGGAAAGGCCATTTTTAGCCATTTATTGATAAATCCTCATAGGAATGGGGATGTGGACTTTGTTTAAATGTAATATTAAACATATTTAGAAGTCTTTGATTTAAGGGAATAACAGGTAACTTTAAATGAAAAGGCCATTTTTAGCCATTTATTGATAAATCCTTATAGGAATGGGGATGTGGACTTTGTTTAAATGTAATATTAAACATATTTAGAAGTTTTGATTTAAGGGAAATAACAGGTAACTTTAAATGAAAAGGCCATTTTAGCCATTTTATTGATAATCCTCATAGGATGGGGATGTGGACTTTGTTTAAATGTAATATTATCATATTTAGAAGTCTTTGATTTAAGGGAATAACAGGTAACTTTAAAGGAAAAGGCCATTTAGCCATTTATTGATAAATCCTCATAGGAATGGGATGTGGACTTTGTTTAAATGTAATATTAAACATATTTACGAGTCNGAGATAAAAGACCAAATTATGATAGAAAAAAAGTGTTTACCGGTGGCTATGCTATTGAGAAAATAAGTACCGAAAATCAAAAAATAAAATTTGTAAAAAAATAATAAATAATTAATTTTTTTGGAGATTTTTTACTCATTCGATTAATTATTAATTGGCTACTATCTTATAAAAGAAAAAATTATACATCGATATTTTTTTGCTTAAAAGCGGGATATTTCAATCGAGTTTTTTCTTCAAAATTATTACTTTATATGTCTTAAAATAATGGTTTGCATAAATAGATATTATTCTAGAATCTAAAAATATAACATTGGTTAAAACTTAACTCAGATTTTACACATTTAAATGAAATTTATATATACTTTTTCATAGCAAAATACTAAATTAAAGTTTTAAATAAAATAACTGTGCATTATAAATCTTATATTATAAATTATCAACATAGAAATTTCATTAAATCTGGATAAGTTGCCTGATTTTTTGGTAATTTTTTTGCAATTGCGCGAATGTTATATTAAATTGTAAACACGCGCTTAAAACCCTGAAAAAAGACAGAAGGCGGATTGCGTCGAAATTGACCAAAAAACAAACCCTTTAAATGGTATATAAAAAAATAACTTGCATACGAAGGATATTTTCTTTTTTTAATATGGTTATTATGTTACTACTTATTCGATTAGACAAAAGATGTGACCTTAAATAATAGAGTTAATTTAATTTTTAATTCACTTTTAAAATCCTAGCAGACGACAAAAATGTCTATCCCTACTTTTACCTTTTGTCACCATAATATGTTTTTTTTTTTTTCTTTTATGTTACAGCGAGTAAGAAAGTGTCAAAGAAAGATCTGACTTATTCAAATTGTTAAATACAGCAAAAAGCTCAACAAAGAACTTCACAAGTAAAGGAAAATTGCTTTTAATGTTATTTAACTCTTAAGAACCAGTTGAGAATTTTCTTAAGTCCACACCCCATTCCTATAAGGATTTATCAATAAATGGCTAAAATGGCCTTTTCATTTAAAGTTACCTGTTATTTCCCTTAAATCAAAGACTTTAAATATGTTTAATATTACATTTAAACAAAGTCCAATCCCCATTCCTATAGGATTTATCAATAAATGGCTAAAAATGGCCTTTTCATTAAAGTTACCTGTCCCTTAAATCAAAGACTTCTAAATATGTTTAATATTACATTTAAACAAAGTCCACACCCCATTCCTATAGGATTTATCAATAAATGGCTAAAAATGGCCTTTTTATTTAAAGTTACCTGTTATTTCCCTTAAATCAAAGACTTCTAAATATGTTTAATATTACATTTAAACAAAGTCCACATCCCCATTCCTATAAGGATTTACAATAAATGGCTAAAAATGGCCTTTTTATTTAAAGTTACCTGTTATTTCCCTTAAATCAAAGACTTCTAAATATGTTTAATATTACATTTAAACAAAGTCCAATCCCCATTCCTATAAGGATTTATCAATAAATGGCTAAAAATGGCCTTTTCATTTAAATTACCTGTTATTTCCTTAAATCAAAGACTTCTAAATATGTTAATATTACATTAAACAAAGTCCACATCCCCATTCCTATAAGGATTTATCAATAAATGGCTAAAAATGGCCTTTTATTTAAAGTTACCTGTATTTCCCTTAAACAAAGACTTCTAAATATGTTTAATATTACATTTAAACAAAGTCCACACCCATTCCTATAAGGATTTATCAATAAATGGCTAAAAATGGCCTTTTCATTTAAAGTACCTGTTATTTCCCTTAAATCAAAGACTTCTAAATATGTTTTAATATTAAACATTTAAACAAAGTCCACATCCCCATTCCTATAAGGATTTATCAATAAATGGCTAAAATGGCCTTTTCATTTAAAGTTACCTGTTATTTCCCTTAAATCAAAGACTTCTAAATATGTTTAATATTACATTTAAACAAAGTCCACATCCCCATTCCTATAAGGATTTATCAAAAATGGCTAAAAATGGCCTTTTCATTTAAAGTTACCTGTTATTTCCCTTAAATCAAAGACTTCTAAATATGTTTAATATTACATTTAAACAAAGTCCACATCCCCATTCCTATAAGGATTTATCAAAAATGGCTAAAAATGGCCTTTTCATTTAAAGTTACCTGTTATTTCCCTTAAATCAAAGACTTCTAAATATGTTTAATATTACATTTAAACAAAGTCCACATCCCCATTCCTATAAGGATTTATCAATAAATGGCTAAAAATGGCCTTTTCATTTAAAGTTACCTGTTATTTCCCTTAAATCAAAGACTTCTAAATATGTTTAATATTACATTTAAACAAAGTCCACATCCCCATTCCTATAAGGATTTATCAAAATGGCTAAAAATGGCCTTTTCATTTAAAGTTACCTGTTATTTCCCTTAAATCAAAGACTTCTAAATATGTTTAATATTACATTTAAACAAAGTCCACATCCCCATTCCTATAAGGATTTATCAATAAATGGCTAAAAATGGCCTTTTTTATTGATAAATCCTTATAGGAATGGGGATGTGGACTTGTTTAAATGTAATATTAAACATATTTAGAAGTCTTTGATTTAAGGGAAATAACAGGTAACTTTAAATGAAAAGGCCATTTTTAGCCATTTATTGATAAATCCTTATAGGAATGGGGATGTGGACTTTGTTTAAATGTAATATTAAACATATTTAGAAGTCTTTGATTTAAGGGAAATAACAGGTAACTTTAAATGAAAAGGCCATTTTTAGCCATTTATTGATAAATCCTTATAGGAATGGGGATGTGGACTTTGTTTAAATGTAATATTAAACATATTTAGAAGTCTTTGATTTAAGGGAAATAACAGGTAACTTTAAATGAAAAGGCCATTTTTAGCCATTTATTGATAAATCCTTATAGGAATGGGGATGTGGACTTTGTTTAAATGTAATATTAAACATATTTAGAAGTCTTTGATTTAAGGGAAATAACAGGTAACTTTAAATGAAAAATTTTTAGCCATTTATTGATAAATCCTTATAGGAATGGGGATGTGGACTTTGTTTAAATGTAATATTAAACATATTTAGAAGTCTTTGATTTAAGGGAAATAACAGGTAACTTTAAATGAAAAGGCCATTTTTAGCCATTTATTGATAAATCCTTATAGGAATGGGGATGTGGACTTTGTTTAAATGTAATATTAAACATATTTAGAAGTCTTTGATTTAAGGGAAATAACAGGTAACTTTAAATGAAAAGGCCATTTTTAGCCATTTATTGATAAATCCTTATAGGAATGGGGATGTGGACTTTGTTTAAATGTAATATTAAACATATTTAGAAGTCTTTGATTTAAGGGAAATAACAGGTAACTTTAAATGAAAAGGCCATTTTTAGCCATTTATTGATAAATCCTTATAGGAATGGGGATGTGGACTTTGTTTAAATGTAATATTAAACATATTTAGAAGTCTTTGATTTAAGGGAAATAACAGGTAACTTTAAATGAAAAGGCCATTTTTAGCCATTTATTGATAAATCCTTATAGGAATGGGGATGTGGACTTTGTTTAAATGTAATATTAAACATATTTAGAAGTCTTTGATTTAAGGGAAATAACAGGTAACTTTAAATGAAAAGGCCATTTTTAGCCATTTATTGATAAATCCTTATAGGAATGGGGATGTGGACTTTGTTTAAATGTAATATTAAACATATTTAGAAGTCTTTGATTTAAGGGAAATAACAGGTAACTTTAAATGAAAAGGCCATTTTTAGCCATTTATTGATAAATCCTTATAGGAATGGGGATGTGGACTTTGTTTAAATGTAATATTAAACATATTTAGAAGTCTTTGATTTAAGGGAAATAACAGGTAACTTTAAATGAAAAGGCCATTTTTAGCCATTTATTGATAAATCCTTATAGGAATGGGGATGTGGACTTTGTTTAAATGTAATATTAAACATATTTAGAAGTCTTTGATTTAAGGGAAATAACAGGTAACTTTAAATGAAAAGGCCATTTTTAGCCATTTATTGATAAATCCTTATAGGAATGGGGATGTGGACTTTGTTTAAATGTAATATTAAACATATTTAGAAGTCTTTGATTTAAGGGAAATAACAGGTAACTTTAAATGAAAAGGCCATTTTTAGCCATTTATTGATAAATCCTTATAGGAATGGGGATGTGGACTTTGTTTAAATGTAATATTAAACATATTTAGAAGTCTTTGATTTAAGGGAAATAACAGGTAACTTTAAATGAAAAGGCCATTTTTAGCCATTTATTGATAAATCCTTATAGGAATGGGGATGTGGACTTTGTTTAAATGTAATATTAAACATATTTAGAAGTCTTTGATTTAAGGGAAATAACAGGTAACTTTAAATGAAAAGGCCATTTTTAGCCATTTATTGATAAATCCTTATAGGAATGGGGATGTGGACTTTGTTTAAATGTAATATTAAACATATTTAGAAGTCTTTGATTTAAGGGAAATAACAGGTAACTTTAAATGAAAAGGCCATTTTTAGCCATTTATTGATAAATCCTTATAGGAATGGGGATGTGGACTTTGTTTAAATGTAATATTAAACATATTTAGAAGTCTTTGATTTAAGGGAAATAACAGGTAACTTTAAATGAAAAGGCCATTTTTAGCCATTTATTGATAAATCCTTATAGGAATGGGGATGTGGACTTTGTTTAAATGTAATATTAAACATATTTAGAAGTCTTTGATTTAAGGGAAATAACAGGTAACTTTAAATGAAAAGGCCATTTTTAGCCATTTATTGATAAATCCTTATAGGAATGGGGATGTGGACTTTGTTTAAATGTAATATTAAACATATTTAGAAGTCTTTGATTTAAGGGAAATAACAGGTAACTTTAAATGAAAGGCCATTTTTAGCCATTTATTGATAAATCCTTATAGGAATGGGGATGTGGACTTTGTTTAAATGTAATATTAAACATATTTAGAAGTCTTTGATTTAAGGGAAATAACAGGTAACTTTAAATGAAAAGGCCATTTTTAGCCATTTATTGATAAATCCTTATAGGAATGGGGATGTGGACTTTGTTTAAATGTAATATTAAACATATTTAGAAGTCTTTGATTTAAGGGAAATAACAGGTAACTTTAAATGAAAAGGCCATTTTTAGCCATTTATTGATAAATCCTTATAGGAATGGGGATGTGGACTTTGTTTAAATGTAATATTAAACATATTTAGAAGTCTTTGATTTAAGGGAAATAACAGGTAACTTTAAATGAAAAGGCCATTTTTAGCCATTTATTGATAAATCCTTATAGGAATGGGGATGTGGACTTTGTTTAAATGTAATATTAAACATATTTAGAAGTCTTTGATTTAAGGGAAATAACAGGTAACTTTAAATGAAAAGGCCATTTTTAGCCATTTATTGATAAATCCTTATAGGAATGGGGATGTGGACTTTGTTTAAATGTAATATTAAACATATTTAGAAGTCTTTGATTTAAGGGAAATAACAGGTAACTTTAAATGAAAAGGCCATTTTTAGCCATTTATTGATAAATCCTTATAGGAATGGGGATGTGGACTTTGTTTAAATGTAATATTAAACATATTTAGAAGTCTTTGATTTAAGGGAAATAACAGGTAACTTTAAATGAAAAGGCCATTTTTAGCCATTTATTGATAAATCCTTATAGGAATGGGGATGTGGACTTTGTTTAAATGTAATATTAAACATATTTAGAAGTCTTTGATTTAAGGGAAATAACAGGTAACTTTAAATGAAAAGGCCATTTTTAGCCATTTATTGATAAATCCTTATAGGAATGGGGATGTGGACTTTGTTTAAATGTAATATTAAACATATTTAGAAGTCTTTGATTTAAGGGAAATAACAGGTAACTTTAAATGAAAAGGCCATTTTTAGCCATTTATTGATAAATCCTTATAGGAATGGGGATGTGGACTTTGTTTAAATGTAATATTAAACATATTTAGAAGTCTTTGATTTAAGGGAAATAACAGGTAACTTTAAATGAAAAGGCCATTTTTAGCCATTTATTGATAAATCCTTATAGGAATGGGGATGTGGACTTTGTTTAAATGTAATATTAAACATATTTAGAAGTCTTTGATTTAAGGGAAATAACAGGTAACTTTAAATGAAAAGGCCATTTTTAGCCATTTATTGATAAATCCTTATAGGAATGGGGATGTGGACTTTGTTTAAATGTAATATTAAACATATTTAGAAGTCTTTGATTTAAGGGAAATAACAGGTAACTTTAAATGAAAAGGCCATTTTTAGCCATTTATTGATAAATCCTTATAGGAATGGGGATGTGGACTTTGTTTAAATGTAATATTAAACATATTTAGAAGTCTTTGATTTAAGGGAAATAACAGGTAACTTTAAATGAAAAGGCCATTTTTAGCCATTTATTGATAAATCCTTATAGGAATGGGGATGTGGACTTTGTTTAAATGTAATATTAAACATATTTAGAAGTCTTTGATTTAAGGGAAATAACAGGTAACTTTAAATGAAAAGGCCATTTTTAGCCATTTATTGATAAATCCTTATAGGAATGGGGATGTGGACTTTGTTTAAATGTAATATTAAACATATTTAGAAGTCTTTGATTTAAGGGAAATAACAGGTAACTTTAAATGAAAAGGCCATTTTTAGCCATTTATTGATAAATCCTTATAGGAATGGGGATGTGGACTTTGTTTAAATGTAATATTAAACATATTTAGAAGTCTTTGATTTAAGGGAAATAACAGGTAACTTTAAATGAAAAGGCCATTTTTAGCCATTTATTGATAAATCCTTATAGGAATGGGGATGTGGACTTTGTTTAAATGTAATATTAAACATATTTAGAAGTCTTTGATTTAAGGGAAATAACAGGTAACTTTAAATGAAAAGGCCATTTTTAGCCATTTATTGATAAATCCTTATAGGAATGGGGATGTGGACTTTGTTTAAATGTAATATTAAACATATTTAGAAGTCTTTGATTTAAGGGAAATAACAGGTAACTTTAAATGAAAAGGCCATTTTTAGCCATTTATTGATAAATCCTTATAGGAATGGGGATGTGGACTTTGTTTAAATGTAATATTAAACATATTTAGAAGTCTTTGATTTAAGGGAAATAACAGGTAACTTTAAATGAAAAGGCCATTTTTAGCCATTTATTGATAAATCCTTATAGGAATGGGGATGTGGACTTTGTTTAAATGTAATATTAAACATATTTAGAAGTCTTTGATTTAAGGGAAATAACAGGTAACTTTAAATGAAAAGGCCATTTTTAGCCATTTATTGATAAATCCTTATAGGAATGGGGATGTGGACTTTGTTTAAATGTAATATTAAACATATTTAGAAGTCTTTGATTTAAGGGAAATAACAGGTAACTTTAAATGAAAAGGCCATTTTTAGCCATTTATTGATAAATCCTTATAGGAATGGGGATGTGGACTTTGTTTAAATGTAATATTAAACATATTTAGAAGTCTTTGATTTAAGGGAAATAACAGGTAACTTTAAATGAAAAGGCCATTTTTAGCCATTTATTGATAAATCCTTATAGGAATGGGGATGTGGACTTTGTTTAAATGTAATATTAAACATATTTAGAAGTCTTTGATTTAAGGGAAATAACAGGTAACTTTAAATGAAAAGGCCATTTTTAGCCATTTATTGATAAATCCTTATAGGAATGGGGATGTGGACTTTGTTTAAATGTAATATTAAACATATTTAGAAGTCTTTGATTTAAGGGAAATAACAGGTAACTTTAAATGAAAAGGCCATTTTTAGCCATTTATTGATAAATCCTTATAGGAATGGGGATGTGGACTTTGTTTAAATGTAATATTAAACATATTTAGAAGTCTTTGATTTAAGGGAAATAACAGGTAACTTTAAATGAAAAGGCCATTTTTAGCCATTTATTGATAAATCCTTATAGGAATGGGGATGTGGACTTTGTTTAAATGTAATATTAAACATATTTAGAAGTCTTTGATTTAAGGGAAATAACAGGTAACTTTAAATGAAAAGGCCATTTTTAGCCATTTATTGATAAATCCTTATAGGAATGGGGATGTGGACTTTGTTTAAATGTAATATTAAACATATTTAGAAGTCTTTGATTTAAGGGAAATAACAGGTAACTTTAAATGAAAAGGCCATTTTTAGCCATTTATTGATAAATCCTTATAGGAATGGGGATGTGGACTTTGTTTAAATGTAATATTAAACATATTTAGAAGTCTTTGATTTAAGGGAAATAACAGGTAACTTTAAATGAAAAGGCCATTTTTAGCCATTTATTGATAAATCCTTATAGGAATGGGGATGTGGACTTTGTTTAAATGTAATATTAAACATATTTAGAAGTCTTTGATTTAAGGGAAATAACAGGTAACTTTAAATGAAAAGGCCATTTTTAGCCATTTATTGATAAATCCTTATAGGAATGGGGATGTGGACTTTGTTTAAATGTAATATTAAACATATTTAGAAGTCTTTGATTTAAGGGAAATAACAGGTAACTTTAAATGAAAAGGCCATTTTTAGCCATTTATTGATAAATCCTTATAGGAATGGGGATGTGGACTTTGTTTAAATGTAATATTAAACATATTTAGAAGTCTTTGATTTAAGGGAAATAACAGGTAACTTTAAATGAAAAGGCCATTTTTAGCCATTTATTGATAAATCCTTATAGGAATGGGGATGTGGACTTTGTTTAAATGTAATATTAAACATATTTAGAAGTCTTTGATTTAAGGGAAATAACAGGTAACTTTAAATGAAAAGGCCATTTTTAGCCATTTATTGATAAATCCTTATAGGAATGGGGATGTGGACTTTGTTTAAATGTAATATTAAACATATTTAGAAGTCTTTGATTTAAGGGAAATAACAGGTAACTTTAAATGAAAAGGCCATTTTTAGCCATTTATTGATAAATCCTTATAGGAATGGGGATGTGGACTTTGTTTAAATGTAATATTAAACATATTTAGAAGTCTTTGATTTAAGGGAAATAACAGGTAACTTTAAATGAAAAGGCCATTTTTAGCCATTTATTGATAAATCCTTATAGGAATGGGGATGTGGACTTTGTTTAAATGTAATATTAAACATATTTAGAAGTCTTTGATTTAAGGGAAATAACAGGTAACTTTAAATGAAAAGGCCATTTTTAGCCATTTATTGATAAATCCTTATAGGAATGGGGATGTGGACTTTGTTTAAATGTAATATTAAACATATTTAGAAGTCTTTGATTTAAGGGAAATAACAGGTAACTTTAAATGAAAAGGCCATTTTTAGCCATTTATTGATAAATCCTTATAGGAATGGGGATGTGGACTTTGTTTAAATGTAATATTAAACATATTTAGAAGTCTTTGATTTAAGGGAAATAACAGGTAACTTTAAATGAAAAGGCCATTTTTAGCCATTTATTGATAAATCCTTATAGGAATGGGGATGTGGACTTTGTTTAAATGTAATATTAAACATATTTAGAAGTCTTTGATTTAAGGGAAATAACAGGTAACTTTAAATGAAAAGGCCATTTTTAGCCATTTATTGATAAATCCTTATAGGAATGGGGATGTGGACTTTGTTTAAATGTAATATTAAACATATTTAGAAGTCTTTGATTTAAGGGAAATAACAGGTAACTTTAAATGAAAAGGCCATTTTTAGCCATTTATTGATAAATCCTTATAGGAATGGGGATGTGGACTTTGTTTAAATGTAATATTAAACATATTTAGAAGTCTTTGATTTAAGGGAAATAACAGGTAACTTTAAATGAAAAGGCCATTTTTAGCCATTTATTGATAAATCCTTATAGGAATGGGGATGTGGACTTTGTTTAAATGTAATATTAAACATATTTAGAAGTCTTTGATTTAAGGGAAATAACAGGTAACTTTAAATGAAAAGGCCATTTTTAGCCATTTATTGATAAATCCTTATAGGAATGGGGATGTGGACTTTGTTTAAATGTAATATTAAACATATTTAGAAGTCTTTGATTTAAGGGAAATAACAGGTAACTTTAAATGAAAAGGCCATTTTTAGCCATTTATTGATAAATCCTTATAGGAATGGGGATGTGGACTTTGTTTAAATGTAATATTAAACATATTTAGAAGTCTTTGATTTAAGGGAAATAACAGGTAACTTTAAATGAAAAGGCCATTTTTAGCCATTTATTGATAAATCCTTATAGGAATGGGGATGTGGACTTTGTTTAAATGTAATATTAAACATATTTAGAAGTCTTTGATTTAAGGGAAATAACAGGTAACTTTAAATGAAAAGGCCATTTTTAGCCATTTATTGATAAATCCTTATAGGAATGGGGATGTGGACTTTGTTTAAATGTAATATTAAACATATTTAGAAGTCTTTGATTTAAGGGAAATAACAGGTAACTTTAAATGAAAAGGCCATTTTTAGCCATTTATTGATAAATCCTTATAGGAATGGGGATGTGGACTTTGTTTAAATGTAATATTAAACATATTTAGAAGTCTTTGATTTAAGGGAAATAACAGGTAACTTTAAATGAAAAGGCCATTTTTAGCCATTTATTGATAAATCCTTATAGGAATGGGGATGTGGACTTTGTTTAAATGTAATATTAAACATATTTAGAAGTCTTTTGATTTAAGGGAAATAACAGGTAACTTTAAATGAAAAGGCCATTTTTAGCCATTTATTGATAAATCCTTATAGGAATGGGGATGTGGACTTTGTTTAAATGTAATATTAAACATATTTAGAAGTCTTTGATTTAAGGGAAATAACAGGTAACTTTAAATGAAAAGGCCATTTTTAGCCATTTATTGATAAATCCTTATAGGAATGGGGATGTGGACTTTGTTTAAATGTAATATTAAACATATTTAGAAGTCTTTGATTTAAGGGAAATAACAGGTAACTTTAAATGAAAAGGCATTTTTAGCCATTTATTGATAAATCCTTATAGGAATGGGGATGTGGACTTTGTTTAAATGTAATATTAAACATATTTAGAAGTCTTTGATTTAAGGGAAATAACAGGTAACTTTAAATGAAAAGGCCATTTTTAGCCATTTATTGATAAATCCTTATAGGAATGGGGATGTGGACTTTGTTTAAATGTAATATTAAACATATTTAGAAGTCTTTGATTTAAGGGAAATAACAGGTAACTTTAAATGAAAAGGCCATTTTTAGCCATTTATTGATAAATCCTTATAGGAATGGGGATGTGGACTTTGTTTAAATGTAATATTAAACATATTTAGAAGTCTTTGATTTAAGGGAAATAACAGGTAACTTTAAATGAAAAGGCCATTTTTAGCCATTTATTGATAAATCCTTATAGGAATGGGGATGTGGACTTTGTTTAAATGTAATATTAAACATATTTAGAAGTCTTTGATTTAAGGGAAATAACAGGTAACTTTAAATGAAAAGGCCATTTTTAGCCATTTATTGATAAATCCTTATAGGAATGGGGATGTGGACTTTGTTTAAATGTAATATTAAACATATTTAGAAGTCTTTGATTTAAGGGAAATAACAGGTAACTTTAAATGAAAAGGACATTTTTAGCTATTTATTGATAAAACCTTATAGGAATGGGGATCTTGACTTGGAAAATTGTCAACAAGATGATAAGAGTTAAAATTATCTTTACTACAAGTTCACATTTTGTTAATTTTAAGATAAAAAAAAAATATTTAAGAAATAAATTACTAAAAGAAAATGTTGGCATCATAAGATTCTTTTAGTAATTCAGTTGAAATCTATTTTTATTTGATCTCTCCTGACAAATCAGTCGCTAAGTTCCGCTGCATTCCGCTGCGTTCCTGAGATTCATTGAAAAAATTCCCTCAACCCACATTTTACTGCCTACTGGTCTTCATAGAAAGGGATGCATGACACTTCTTTTCTGATGTCATTAAGTTTATTTACTAAACACCATTAAACTGTACAAGGAAAACAAATAGCATTTAATAAATGGATAACAGTGAATACTGTTCAAAGAAAATAGAAAATCCTCAAAGAAATAGGAAATTCTCAAAGAAATGTGCTTACCGTTGTCATCTATCCCCAACCAGTGACATAAAACTCTAAAGGCTTGTATGTGACTTCCCCTTACTCTTTTCCAGTTAAGATTCAT
>CM042179.1:36191429-36206429 GCA_023376005.1 Doryteuthis pealeii
ATTTTTATGTGGGCCCACCCACAAGCCAAAGCTCATGGGTGGTAGAGACAAAAAATGCATTGATCCCATCGGCATTCCCCCTTGAAGGGGAGGCCTCAGGCACTGGGTAATAAACTCATCCCTGACACTTTAAATCAAGGGGCAGATAGACCACTGGGATCAACACTGTTAATTTTACTTACTCTGAAGTTGGCTCAGCAATTACTTTGTATTTTCAGTGTAGATTTACAATGAAATGAAAATGGCCGATCAAAACAAATGGCTTCCTCAAAGTGAAATAAACAAGGGAGGTTACTCTCATTTATGTAGCTAATGTTCAGATTACCCATTTATAGATACACACTAAAATAAGCACACATGTTGTCATGTTCTTAGACATGCATATATATATATATATATATATATATATTTATGCGTTCATGTTTGTCTGTGTGTGTGTGTGCGTGCGTGCGTGTGCATGTGTGTCTGTACAATTCTAGTACATGTATCTATTTTCAAATGTATATGGGTAATTCCATGTCAAATCATACAGGCCATGTCAACTACCCACTTCAATTTTTCTGAAATTTTGTCCAAGTGTGGATCATCATAAAATTAGCCAATCCCCAAAATTTGACCTTCCCATTCCAAAAATTGGTAAAGTTATGTCGATTTTTAGCTATCCAAATTTGAGGGGGGTCGCAAAAATTGGTGACTCTTTGTAATCTATTTTTGTTTGTAAAATGAGTTCTAGAGTTTCCCTACTCCTAAAAATTGGTTTATAAAAGCATTTTTCCCAAGGAACCCAAAAATGCTATCATAAAAGTCTAAAAGTTGACCAGTTATAAATTATTAATGATTTGCAAAATTTTAACAGATGTTGTAGCTTTGGTTCTGAGCAAAAACCAAACCATCTTTTTGGTACAAATAATGTTCAATATATGTGAAATAATAATTGAAAAAAAATTTGTCATAGATGCAGTGCCACATCGGGATATGATCTTGCTAGGAAAAAATCAGAAATCATCAATAACTTAAAATTGGTTGACTTCAAAACTTTTTTGATAGCATTTTTGGATTTCATGGGCAAAAATGCTTTTATAAACCAATTTTTAGTAGTAGGGAATCCCTAGAACTCATTTTACAGACAAAAATAGCTTGCAAAAAAGCCCCCATTTTTTGCAACCCTCCTCAAATTTTGTGAGATAAAATCAATATAACTCTGCCAATTCTTTTAATTGGAAGCTCAAATTTTGGGGAATATCTAACTTTAACATAGTCCACACCTGTACAAAATTGAAGGGGGCGATGGTGACATGGCCTGGATGATTTAACATGGAATAACCCATATAGAATTTATAGAGTGTGGTTGTGTGCACCCAGTTGTGTGTAATTTATGAATACTTATATAGGTATGTTTGCACTAATTTGTATATGAATACCTGACAATACCTTTACACTGATGTTTCAAATATACACAAATATTGTAAGTATATTTATAAATTTGTGCGTTTGATATATGTTTGTGAGTAGACATATATTTATAAACATACACATGTGTAGCTGTGCATAATTAGCCACAAATGTGTACACACATGCAATTACACAGATACTATCATGTACACATACAAATCTAAAACATTTTTTGGACCAAGTAACCAATAGGCACCCTAGCCGAGATCCGTTTCGAAAGGAACTGAATTTTGTTTTTCACCAGTTGTTAGTAAACAAAATCAACAGCCGATACAAACCAAAGATACGTTTTTATACTAAAATAGTTTTTGATTTTAATAAAAGAATTATGTGAAAAAATTAATTTTGCTCTAAAGATAAACTAATATTGTTATTTAAAAAAATAAAACTTTAAACGAAAGACGCGTTTTTATTTTAAAATAGTTTTTATTTAATCAGAATAGGAATCCAAGGAAATCAGAAGTTTTGCTTAATAATCAGAAGTTGACAAATATTTTTCAACATTTACAATAATTCTTTTATAAATTAAGAAAAAATATTAATTCTTAATTTGATCACATACACATAATCAAATTAAAATTTTCTTTTAAATAGATAGTTTTTAATTTTAAACTAATATTGTTATTGTTGTTTTTGTTTTTTGGTTGTTTTTTTTTTTTTAATTATAAAACTTTAAACAAAAGACATGTTTTAATATTAAAGACATATTTTTATATTAAAATAGTTTTTATTTAATCAGAATAGAAATGCAGATATGTTTATTTAAATAAAAATTGTTTTTATTTACACACTATTCATATGTCTCTACGTGGATTCCTATCTGAAAGAATATTGTTATAATGTCAATAACAATATTAGTTAATTGTTGGTAGAAAATTATTTTTAACATATACTAACAACAACATGAAATAACTCATTTTTATTAACTATCCATAGAGGTACATGGAAAATAAATAAACATGTCTTTCATTAACTTTTTTTTTTTAAATAATAATATTAGTTTATCTTTAGTGCAAAATTAATTTTTTCACATATGCTAACAACAACAACATGAAATAAATAATTTTTTTATTAAAATCAAAAACTATTTTTGTATAAAAACGTGCCTTTGGTTTGTATCGGCTGTTGATTTTATTTACTAACAACCAGTGAAAAGCAAACTTCAGTTTCTTTCAAAATTGATCTCAGTTGGGGTGCTTATTGGTTACTTGATCCCATTTTTCCTTAACGCATGCAATTGGTTATAGTTTTACACATTTTCATAATAACTTTCAAATTTATATCTTTTACTAAATGTTGTCAGTATCCTCTTCTTATTTAATCTATATGCACTTTACACAATATGAAAAAAAATACTGAGGAGAGTGCTGGATTTTGTGCTTGTGTACATGAGAAATGTTGGAATGGAGGTGGATGGAATGTTATAAGACACAACATGAATTATTGGAAAACAAATTGTCAAAAATCTAGATATATGCTGTAAAAAAATGATGTAGAATGAACAAACAAGTCTTAAAAGTTTCATTGAAGTCTAATCAGCTGTTTATTGTTTATGCATTCAATCAACTGTAATACATCATTTACAAACATTAAAAGTTTCATTGAAGTCTTAAAAGTTTCATTGAAGTCTAATCAGCTGTTTATTGTTTATGCATTCAATCAACTGTAATACATCATTTACAAACATTAAAAGTTTCATTGAAGTCTTACAAGTTTCATTGAAGTCTAATAAGCTGTTTATTGTTTATGCATTCAATCAACTGTAATACATCATTTATAAACCTTAAAAGTTTCATTGAAGTCTTAAAAGTTTCATTGAAGTCTAATCAGCTGTTTATTGTTTATGCATTCAATCAACTGTAATACATCATTTACAAACCTTAAAAGTTTCATTGAAGTCTTACAAGTTTCATTGAAGTCTAGTAAGCTGTTTATTGTTTATGCATTCAATCAACTGTAATACATCATTTATAAACCTTAAAAGTTTCATTGAAGTCTAATAAGCTGTTTATTGTTTATGCATTCAATCAACTGTAATACATCATTTACAAACCTTAAAAGTTTCATTGAAGTCTTAAAAGTTTCATTGAAGTCTAATAAGCTATTTATTGTTTATGCATTCAATCAACTGTAATACATCATTTACAAACCTTAAAAGTTTCCTTGAAGTCTTAAAAATTTCATTGAAGTCTTAAAAGTTTCATTGAAGTCTAATCAGCTGTCTATTGTTTATGCATTCAATCAACTGTAATACATCATTTACAAACCTTAAAAGTTTCATTGAAGTCTAATCATTATTACATTTATTTTATTACTAGTTTTTTCTCCATCTTATTGTTGCTTTTTATTTCAAAATGTTTTTATCTTGCCCTGTTAGTCGTGCTTAAAATATGCTGATTGCATCCCCCTGCAGGGGTTAAGGCCCTCACCCACACCCAAAAGCTCTATCTTGGGTATGACACTAAACTGCATTGGATGGTGAAGCTCCATTACTGGTAATCTGGAGACTGTGGAGTACCATTTCATTGTTTACTCCCAGGTCAAAATTGTTTGAAGTTTTTCCATTTTCAGAAGAATTTCTGCCCTTTAAAACTTAACTTATGCCATTAAATGAAAATGGGTTGGGAAAAATGAAACTACAAATGGTCTTGCTTGAAAGTAAGAAAGAATTTATTGACAAATGTCTCCGAAATGGAGGTAGAAAGTTAAAGATATACAATACAAAATAATTGCATGTAATTCCCATGCAGACATCAGCTAAATTGATACAAATTTAGATGCCAAATAACAGTTTAAAATAAAATATATATAAAAAAGGAGGAAGGTTCAGCTTACAGGTAATGTAAGGGTTTAGACAAAGTGACCCTTAAAAATATCTTTTCTCATGCAGGAGAGGCAAAAAACAGTTTGAAAGTCGGTAAGCGAAGAAGATTTCTTCTAGACAGAAAAATGAAAAGTCTTTTCAATAAATCTTGCTTTCTCTTGCCAGAAACAAGGCTCTTTGTCTAAGCATGAGTGTCCTTACTGGTTCTTCATTCTCACGTTCTGTTGTCAGTTTTTGCCGAAAGTGTAGACAATTTGCAGCTTGATTCTTCTCTCGTCAGAAGTTAGATGTGAATGAAGTATAGCAACTTTTCTTGCCACAGGTATTCACTAGAACCACCGTGCTTCATTTTCAAGGGATCTGAGCTGGCATCCGATAGCAGTGAGCCACTTTCCACAATAAAGTTTCTCGTTGGGACCGGCCAATGTTTGTTTTCTAGCTTCTTCGAGTTATCATCAGTCCGCACTAAGAATGGACAATCTACTGGCTGCTCACCAGTATGATGGGAGTGTCTTCTCTCCTCGAGTTCCCAAATCCAAAGATGTCGATATAGGTGTCATGTGACTGATGTCCAGCTTCTGGAACCAGCCACAGGAGCCCCTTATTTTTTAGTTTATTTTCATAGCAAGATATAAAACAAATGACATTGAAAGACAGGTAAAAAGGGCATACACAATATCATACATGTTTTTTTTGGGGAAAAAATAAAATTTCCAATAAAATTTGTTATGATCAATATGTACGCAATAATGCATATATATATATATATATATATATATATATATATATATATATATATATATATATATATACTTAGATGTATAGCTAAGCTGAGCAATAAACTTGTGATGATTGTTGAAATTCAATCTTACATGTTCTAATTAACTTTTTTTCCAACGCATACATTTTACTGTCTTTATTATATATGATATCAACAAAAATGACATCTGTGACCGATCCAAGTGTTGTAATACTATGTATGTATCGTATAATAAATGCCTTGTCTTTTTTGTCTTATTTCGAAGAGAACCAACAACACAATGAATGGTTTAATAGAAAATAATGTATTTCAGCAAGTTCTGGCACAAGGCCACATTTTATAGTGCACCAAAAAATGAGGATGTGATTTAGAAGGGTGTGTAAAAGGAGAATATTTTGAGTCTTTCTTCTATCAAAATGGTGATCGCCTGAGTTCGGATCTTTCCACGTTGCTAAAAATTTGTTATATCCCGACATATAGGAATAACAAATTGATAATAAAAACAGTGAAATATGTTTAACATATAACAATATTTGTTTTATTTATTCTCACTGACAGGGAATATGGTGGGATGGTTTTGGATAGAATTCAACTGTGTGTTTTCATGTGTGTTCACATATGGGCCAGTCCTTTGTCTGCCTGACTCTCTGCTTGTCAGTTTTTGTTTCCCTCCATCTCAGTGAGTGTATCTGGTTGAATCGGTAGGGGGAGATAACTCTCCCTAACACAATCAATAAATCATAAAACATCAATTAAGAAAGAATCCTGAATTAAAGTTTCTCATCAACTTGTAGATAAACAAACATCAATGTTTACATATTTCTTTAAGTACTACCAAAATAGGTAACGTGATCAGTTTAGGCCATATTGAAGGAAGAAATGTAAATATTTTTTAACTTAGATAAGAAAAATATTGCGACAAAGAAATAACCAACATAAAGAGTTGTTACAAAGAAAAACAGTTAATTTAAAGATCAAATTATCCGATTGAGGAAAAATTACTCACCGTTATCAGGAAAATAAGTAAAACAGTCGTTTTTTGTTTTTTTTTACAACATGGTCAGTTTCTTTATTAATATTTTTTAGCAGAATTCTGTATTCATGGTTCTTTTACTAAAAAGCTCTCACATCAAAACTTATAAAAATCTTCTGATATAATTATTCAGACTCTTATCTTTATATAAAAAAAGGAAAAATTGTTTTTTGTTGGTTCATTTTTTCATATTTCATAAAATAAAATGGGGGCGGGTAGACCTTGTAAAAAAATATTTCCCCTAATATATTTTAGGGGAAAAAAACTATTTCAGACATATTTTCATCAAAAGGTAAGTAATTATTAAAATTTTCGTGAAAATTGGACCATTAATTGATTTTTCATAGAATTTTTTAAAAAGCCTCTTGTCATAACTTGTTTTTGGCTAGGTTAAATTTCAATTAAATGAAAAATATAAACATAGATTTTCGTTCATAATTTTCATTATTTCCGTAAGCTGAACATTTTTTTTTAAATCATCAGGAGTTATTTTTAATGTTTCTTCTTTTGAATAGACAAAAAATTGTCAAGATAATATTAATCTTTAGTTTAAGTTTCAGTGTGTTACATATGGGGGGGGGGGTAAATTTCACAGGGAAAATTGGTGGTACCTATATTTCCCTTTTTTTAAATTTTTATTTTCATTTCTTAATTATAGTTTATTTGTTTATCTGTCTATTGTTTTACTTGTGTTGACCTTTTTTATTATTAATTCTAATTCAAATGTAAAATCTGTTTATAAAGTTTAACGCTATACATTTTGAATCCAAAATAAAACAAATACCGTTATTATGTGAATAGTCTTATTAAGTAAATAATTCGATTAAATGTTATTCGTATTTTATTTATTTTATTATTCATAATTATATCATATTTGAAATACGAAATATCATGTTAGTATTTGTTTAGATAGGACTTCTTTTTTTTTTAAACTTCGAAAGAGTACGTTGTATTTCTTTCTAGCTCCCTACTATATGGGAGGACAAATCCTGACAAAGCCAGATATGTGACAAACTGCAAGGCCGGATGCATACCCGAAATACTCCTGCTTAGTTACTGAGATGCTGATCTCGCCCTGGACATCCCTTGCCAGCTCAGCACATTCTCGGTGGAAGAGAGAAGCATACAGACAATTGACAAACCCTTGTGCATCCTAAACTAAATTTTCCTGCTTTCGAGAATGTTCTGCAAAGAAGAAGTGTTTTGCAATAGAGGAAAAGAAAAAACTAGATCAATTGATGAAGATTGGTATCTGTTTTTGATGAAATATAATTTCTAGGACAGTGAGTAATCTACATAAAAAAAGAACTCTATTTATGGATAGAAAACTTTGTTCTTCACAGGTTGGTGAAAAAGATACTGCAACCAGTTGTTCTCTTGCATTCCCAGGATGTGAAGGTTAGGAATGGACACAGACCATTCAATATATCCTATAAATCTTGATGAACTATTATTTAGAAAATAATTTATTCCTTTCACTGACTCTGCTCCATTAGAAACAATGGTTAAGAGGTGGTATTGATATTTATATATAATCTTTGAAGTTTCTGTAGACGCAACAGGGCGCCAACCATAGCTTAGCCAAAAAGCAGCATTTCTTTCGTTCTTCTTCCAATTTTGACAATTGGCTCACTGGCTGAACTGATAAGTTTACTATCTCTAATGATGCCAATCCTGTTATTATAAACATCTCTCTATCTCTCTGTGTGTGATGACAATAACTACATCTAATCACGGCCATAATAAATTTATTGACAAAGAAAAGAGTTGCGCTGTTATCATAAACATCTCTCTATCTCTCTGTGTGATGACAATGACTACATCTGATCACGGCCATAATAAATTCATTGACAAAGAAAAGAGTTGCGCTGTTATCATAAACATCTTTCTATCTCTCCGTGTGATGACTACATCTACAACCGATCATAGCCATAATAAATTTATTGACAAAGAAATATGTTTATATTATAGTTTTTATAAACTTGTTATTCTTTTTAAATTGATGAGATATGATTTTATTGTTTTTATTTTTAATATTTCAATCTTGATAAACTATTATTTAGAAAATTATTTAATACTTTCACTGACAAATTTTACTTTCTTTTAACCCTTAAAACATCATAATCAATTAATGGTCTGATTTTCATGAAAATTTCCAGAATTACTTAGCTTTTGATGAAAATATGTCTGAAATAGTTTTTTCCTAAAATATATTAAGGAAATATTTTTTTTTTACGGGGTCTACCCCCATTATTTTATTTTATGGAATATGAAAAAATGAACTGACAAAAACGATTTTTACTTTTTTTCTATAAAGATAAGAGTCTGAATAATTATATCAGCAGATTTTTATAATTTTAAATGCGAGAGGTTTTTAGTAAAAGAACCATGAATACAGAATTCAGCTAAAAAAATATCAATAAAGAAACTGACCGTGTTGTAAAAAAACGGACTGTTTTATTTATTTTTCAAGGTGAGTAATTTTTCCCCAATCGGATAATTTGATCTTTGAATTAACTGTTTTTCTTTGTAACAACTCTTTATCTTTGTTATTTCTTTTTTGCGCGATTTAAAAAAAAATTCCTTCAGTATGGCCTATACTGATCATGTGACCTATTTTGGCATTACCTAATAAATACAATTGCATGTTATTAACTTCTAGATGTGTCCAACAGTATTAATAATGTAAAACAATAAAATCCTGGGGAATGTGATGTAAATAACAAAGGGAATTGTGACTTGAGTTGTGAAATAGTTTTGGTTACAGACAAACACACAATCTCCATTATAATAAGATGTAATAAAATTGGAGATAGAGTTACAATTTTATGGGCCATCCTGTAGGCTTTAAGCAAGAGCGCTTGTCCAGTGGAATCCTGATCCTTTGGTAATCCTCTGATAAAGAATCCTTTGGTAAAGAGTCCTGAGTATTGTAAGTCCCTCCTTAATGATTGCAAGTACAGTTATGGCCAGTGTCAGTGTTTAAGTAGTGTATCAGCCAAGCAGTATGGTTGGTGATTGGTGAAGGAATAAACCACATCATCTCGGCTAGTCTATAAATCCAGGTGGGGAATTGTAGCACAACTTATACCACAAATAATTCCAACAGATAGAAAAATGAAATTAACTGGACAGTAATACTACGAGCTCTTCGTGGCGTAATGTTTTTTTTAAAGTAGAGAAAGTGAACACGGCTAAGTCAGATTAAATTCTGGATGAGGCAGTTTGTATTTCCCATAGTTTCAATACGCTTGTGAAATCTATGAACCCAACTAATCACACACCAGCTTTGGGTAAATAGTGTGTTCTTTAAAAAAATTAAATTTTTTTCTTGGTTAGTATGTGTTATTTCTTAATTGCTTATTTTGTAAAAGTATAAAAAATGGCCATTATTCCCTTCAAACTTTGTTTTCTATCTTGAATAACACCATATAAGATAAATTTTGTTCCTGGGTAGTATTTATTATTTCTTAATTGCTTATATTATGTGCTAACACATTGTTAAAACCAATTACTACAAAAGTATAAATATAAATACACAATATACATCACTTCCTAACCGTTAGGCATTACATAACCCCAGACAGGTTGATATACTATTAAAATCAATAAACCAAACCAAATCAAACCAAAAACTTTTGGAGTTATGTCAATTTTTAGGTCTCCAAATTAGGGAGGGAGTGGGGTGTAAAATGGCGACTTTTTGTAATGTATTTTTGTCTGTAAAATGAGTTCTAGAGCTTCCCTACTTCTAAAAATTGGTTTATAAAAGCATTTTTACCCAAGAAATAAAAAAGAAATAAAAATCTTAAAGTTAACCAATTTTAAGTTGTTAATGATTTTTTTCATAGCAAGATCAATATCCTAATGTAGCATGCGTCTAAGACAAAAAAATGTTCTCTTATTATTTCACATATATTGAACATTATTTGTATCAAAAAGACGCAAAGAAGCAAAGCTACAACATCAGTTGAAATTTTGCACTTTTATGTTATGAGTTTTTCTGTTCAGCCATTGAAGAAGGTCTATATGGAGCAAAATAACTGTCAGGGTGCAACAGAAATGAACAGGATTATGTTGGTTGTTGTATATATTTGAAATAATATAGAAACAAGTTTTTGGTACAACTAAATTTGTATACAAGTTTAAACACTATCATAATTTTATTTATAGATCAGCAATTAAAGGAATTATTTCAATTTAAAATAAAAAAGAAAGAAAGGCGAAAGAAGATAGAGAAACTTAAGGGCCCTTCTGACGGGTGCATTTTCAAAAGTTCTACAACTGGTAAATCATTTAAAAGTCAAAGTGTATAAATTGGGTAAAAGGGGGAATAGGATAATATAAAGGTTGGAGCAACAAGAAGGAAAAAAAAAAAAAACAAGAAAAAAAATAAACAAAATCCCTTCAAGTCAACCCAGCTTTAGCCACAACATCCCCAGCAAATATTGCCAGGAAATGCTTTAAACGGTGTTGCCTACACAAGACCAGGCAGTGAAGAAAAGTCGCCACTGCCTCAAGGACATGCAGATGGTGATTTGTCCTAGCCTTGTATAGTACGGAAAATTGCTGATCATTATAATTTATTCTGCAGCTATTTACACTGCACAGGTGATCACCAATGGCCGAGTCCTACGACTATGGTAGCCCAGATGTTGTTTGAGGAATATTTCTTATTGCTTTCAGAACATGTTTGTTTATTCTTACACCCAACCTCTGCGTCGTATAATAACAATATAGAAACAATACATTTCACTTGTATCAATCATACTGCCTGCAAAATTCTGACAATATACAAAGCTCAATATTGTTCGCATACTTCTGTATACTAAAGACGATGGCGTAGTGTCCACTTTTTAAATTTTTTATTTTAATTTTATCTGCAACTGCGTGAGTGGCTGAACAGACCAATTTTTGAATAGCAATCTCTGGTGCAGTGACCGCAAACAAACAGTGATGCTTGCTGGGGTTGCTTGTTTGACAAGGAGGCACCAGGTCGCATAGTCTTCTGCACAAGCCTCCCATGTGTTGGTGTTGATGTGGCATGTCTTCATGTCCCTTTTGCAGACATCTTTAAAGTGCAGGCGTGGTCTCCCTACCAGTTGGGTGCCGTCTACTAATTCGCCATACAGTAGGTCTTTGGGGATGCGGCCTTTGTTCATCCTCCTGACATGACTAAGCCAGTGCAGGCATCTCTTGCAGATAAGGGTGGACATGCTGTTCATGTTTGCTCGTTCCAGCACATTTGTGTTGGGCACTTTGTCCTGCCAGCGTATGACAGCATAGAATATCCGAAGCTCAATATAACTCTACATAACTCGGCCAATTTTTGGAATTGGAAGCTCAAATTTTGGGAAATGTCTAACTTTAACATAGTCCACACCTGCAGAAAATTGAAAGGGGTGGGTGACATGGCCTGGATGATTTGACATGGAATAACCCATTTACTAGTTTATTATTATCAATTTATCTTATCAGAAAGACTAGGAATCTGATCTTTCTGATAAAGTAGTTTATTCAGAGTTTTCTTTCTCCTAGATTGGTTGCCTAACCAAGGATAGTGCCCAGGTTGCCCTACTATTTACCCATAGTTAGTCGAAAAAAATGTTAGATTTATTACTGAAACTGAAAGTGGAAATTAATTTTTAATTATTTGGAGGAATTTAATCAAAATTTTATTGGTACAAATTTAGTATTTTTTTGACTTATTTGGACATCTTCAATGTTATCTGTACAACATCGGGAACCTTCTCAGACTCGGGAACCTTCTCAGACTCGGGAACCTTCTTGTCGTAATTGGGAGCCATCAGAGAACTTAGAACCTAACCCTTTATTCAGTCCATGGGGGTATCCTGTTCTCATTCCGCTAACCATAGCTGGGGTACAGGTGTTAAGCTGTGTTAATTATTATTCTGTTACTACTGCCCCTGACCAGGATTGAACCTGCAGTCTAGAGATAACCGTCACTTAGAACTGTCTTAACCTAACGCCATGTGCCCAGCTATGGTTAGTGGAATGAGAACAGGACACCCCTGTGGACTGATTAAAGGGTTAGGTTCAAAGTTCCATGATGGCTCCCGAATACGACAAGTAGGTTCCCAATTATGACAAGAAGTTTCCCGAGTCCTAGAAGGTTCCTGAGTCCGACAAGAAATACCTGAATTAGGCTGGAGGGCACATCGTCCAAAACATTGTACAGATAACAATAAAGATGAGAACAATAGTCTGAATAATACAAATAATTCTAATAAGTTTTGTTGGTTATTAAATATTTAAAAAAATAAAAATATCAGTAACAATCAAATCCAAATTTTACAAATTATCAAACCTCATCTCAAAAATTTAGAGAAATGGTACAAATTTAGTTTTAAAAACTAAGTAGAAATTCTTTTTATTAAGTACAACAAATACAACACACAAACACACACACGCACACACACACACACATATGGCATGGCACACACACACACACACACACAGACACACAGACACACAAATGCACACACACACACACACACACACACACACAGAGACAAACAGACACACACAAATGCACACACACACACACACACACACACACACACACACACACAAACACACACACACACACAGACAGACACACACAAACAGACACACACACACACACACATACAGACACACGCACACACACAGACACACACACACACACACTCACACAGACACAGACACAGACACACTCACAGAGACACACATATGGCACAGCACACACATACAGACGCTCACACAGACACTCACACACACACAAACACACACACAGACAGACACACACACAGACACAGACACACTCACAGAGAAACGCATATGGGACGGCACACACACACACACACACACACAGACACACAAACACACACACACAGACACACAAACACACACAGACAGACACACACACACACAGACAGACACACAAACGCACACACACAGACACACACACACAAACACAGATGCACACACACAGACACACATATGGCATGGTACACACACACAACACACACATACACACACACACACACACACACACACACACACACACACACACACACGCAAGCACGCACATAAATAAACAAACAAACTAATGACATGCCATACCCCCCAAAAAAAACAAGGCTAGGCTAAATCTGGAATTATACTAAGACATTGTTGAACAGAGGCACGGACATAAACACACAGACACACACACACACTTACACATACACACACACACACAGAGAATTTGGAAGAAGATATCACCAGGCATACAATAGAATACAAAAATCTTAGCAACAAGGTAACAACTCCAGAACTTAGCTTTCAAGAATCTTCTGATGAAGGGATCTTTATTCCAAAATATTAAGAATAAATTAAAGGTTAACAAACAACACCATAGTTACCTTCTTTTTGTCTTTACACTTGCATTGTGATAGCCTTCAAAACCAACCAACAAACCAATATAATAAACACAATGCTTCAAGCAAATTATAAAACACTTTTAAAATAGTTTAAATTTTACCAAGTGAATAAAGAACTTATTTAAAAAAAATAAATGGAATGATGTATTTGTTTTATATATATATATATATATATATATATATATATTATATATATATATATATAAGTATATTTTAGCATTTTTTCTTTTAAACATGTTTTGTTAAACTCAACGAACAATTCTCTGTCGGACGAGTTTTTGTTAGATCCTTTCTAACTGTCTGGCCATCTTTTTAATATCTGGGTTGAGTTGGTGTATGAATCCACCAAAGGTTTTTCCATGAGTACATTATGCACAACTTTGTGCCATCATCAGGTGTGGAACTGGTGAGATGTTTCCTTTGTCTCTTTTTAAACAAACAGTAGCAGTAGAAATTATGAGGAGTGGGGTGGGGGGCTCACAAGTTTATAAGAATGTTATGGGGATTGGTGGGAGGAGAATTGGTGGGAAATTATAGGCATTTGAGAACATGTTGATTGGTTTCAAAGTTTATCTTGTTTAAGGTGGGTTTTTTTTTGTTTTATATTTGAGTATTTGAAGTTTTTTGGTTTTTTTCTTTCTTTGTGCAGTATAAGTATTTTTAGTTAAAATTTTCCGGTAAGTAGAGGGGGGTATGAATGTGATTTTAAGTGTTGCATTATGGAGCTTGTATCGGTTAGGTATAGTATTAACCAGCGTTAATATATATATATATATATATATATATATATATATATATATTATTTATTCAATTGTTATTTTTTATTATATTCTTAAGTTTAATGGAGGATCATATTGCTGAAAAGAAAATGCCTCTATTGTTAGAAAAAAAAGTGGGGGGAATATAAGGTTGGGGGGGGGGGATAATATAATAGTAAATGTTTTTTTTCTAGTAAAATAGAAATATTCTTTATTCAAAGGAGGCAAATTTTATTTCAACTTTGGAGTAATTTTTTAATTTTAAATTAAATTTTCTTTAAATTTTTTTTTTCTTTCATTTTTCTCTTTAGAACCGCAATCATTGTTTGGCGGCAGATTCTTGAAGAATTGGAAAAAGTGGCAAAAGCCAGACTGGCTGCCTCGGAAATCTACTATGAAAAATGTGCTGAACCTGCTAAACCTTTGAAAAATGCAAAAGTGCAGTGCTTAAAAAAGGTAAGGAAAAAAAAACAACAAAAACAATCTTATATATATATATATATATATATATATATATATATATAAGTAAAGAAATAACAAAAGACTTAGAGATTTAGCGTTATAGTCTATTTCAGGGAGCTTAGATAAATTGTCTACCTCTCCCAATTCATCAGATGCAAATGATGAATTCTTTATTACTTTAAAGGCATTTGAAAACAGATTTTTATTTTTTATTTATTTTTAAAATTTTTATAGTCCTGTGATTTGAATTCCAAATGAAATCATTGATGTTGCAAAAAAAAAAAATT
>CM042179.1:36211429-36268929 GCA_023376005.1 Doryteuthis pealeii
TGGAAACTAATTTTTAATGAATGGAAAATTTTTTTTATTCTACGTCAGTGTGTCCCCATTTATACTACGTGATGTGTGTGTGTTTATTTTTTATTTAATTTTGATAAATGGAAAAAATACCTTATTTAATTGATTAACGGCATCTCCATTTATACTCTGTGATGTGTGTGTAAGTTTTATTTAATTTAAATTAATGAAAAAAATAACTTATTTAATTGAGTAAAAATATTGATCAAATATAAGGTATTTTGTAATTTTTAAGTATAAGTTTAACTAGGTGAGGGGACAAGTTATAAAATCCGGGTCTTTGTTTTATTGTATTCTAAGTCGAGATTATACTAGATTCTACAATTTTTCTTAGTTTTTTGTTGTGTATCCTAACTAACATTTTGGATTCTTTAGAATTAAAAAGGTTAAAACTAGGTGAAGAAGTAGGGATGTGATCCACAGAGGACCACCTTCATTTTGATATATGATACATGTTCCTGTGTTGGTAATTATACCTCTCCTAAACAAAATGGCTTTACTTTTTGATTCACCTAAGTGGAGAAGTAGGGATGTGATTCACAGAGGACCAGCTTCATTTTGATGTATGATACATGTTCATGTGTTGGTTTCTAAAACATGTTTAGTTAATGCATTGTTCATCATCCATTAATGAAACTTGTGTTTTTTCAATTTTTACAACATTACACATTCTCGGATTTACTTCCACTTTTTCTTCATATATATATATATATATATATTATATATATATATATATTATATCTTTTATTATTATTTCTGGAATCTTGTTTCTAACTATATATTTTTTTTTTTTCAAATAATTTTCTTTCGGACCAAGTATCCAATAGGCACCCCAGCTTGGAGCTGCCTTGAAAGTAACACCTTTTGCTTTTCACTGCACACTTCCGGTTGTGGTACGAGAGACGTATGGAAAATAAACTTTATAAATTGTGTGATATAATTTCTGAACAACATCCTTTTATTTAAATAGACAAAAAAAAATATTTTGTAAATAAAAACTATTTTCATTTAAATAAAAATATCTGCATTTCTCTTCTGATTAAATAAAAACTATTTTAATGTAAAAATGTGTCTAGTCAAAAGGTATTCTTTTCAAAACAGATCCCAGCTGGGGTGCCTATTGTTTACTTGGTCCTTCCTTTCTTTTTGCTGTATAAATACTTTAGTTTAACCCTATCCCAGAGATTAGAAAAAAATTTTTTTAGTCTACAAGTAGGAAATGACACAATAGGGTAGGTTGATTTTGGAACTGTAATATCTCCCATGTGGCAAAAGTTGTAGATTAACATAAAGAATTACCCCACAAGATATTTTTTTCAAAACTTTGCCTTCATTTGAGGAAATAGATTTCAGTCTTTTAAAATGTTATCTGTTACAGCTTAATTAATAAGGTAAATAGCAGCATATAGTAGGTGTTAGCAATGATGGCGAATATTTTCAATTTTAATTCTAGTTATAATATCTTATTTGTTCCATCTTAGTAAAATAAATTGTTTAAATCAAACTTAACAGACATAAATTCCACCATTGTATGCCATCCTGCTGAAAGAAAAAAAAAATCAGGGATTTAACCAAATTTAATGAAATTTTCAGTGCTTATATATTAATGAATAAAAGATATAATGCATCAGTTATTTTATTTAAAAACTTTTACATTTATTCAGGTCAGTTAACTTTGAACCACATATCTTTGAGGCATAACACATTTTCAGAGATACATGGTTAAATAGAGTTAAATAGAAAAACATGAGTTTATAAAAAGAAATTGAGTATCCATTAAGAATTAATTTTATTTCAAAATTTTGTCGGCATTAAATGATCCACTGAGGTTGATATGCCGTAGAACAAAACAAACCAAACCAAATGATCATCACCATTATCATCATCGCCACCATTATTAACATTCCCCCACCCCAATTTTACTGCATATTAATCAAATTACTTTTACTCGTGTAGGTGTTTTTGAGAGTAAGAAGAGGAAATTAAAAAAGCAAAAAAAAAAAGAAAATTATAATTTGATTTTTTCACATTCAAAATTTGCAGGAATTTTTTTTGACCGAATTAAAATAATGCTCATATCTCGTCAGAATTAATGAGATCAGATTTTGTCGACATATAATCGCTGCTTTTTGCATCTCAAATTAATTTATATCTATCAACATTAAAATGAATATGCATTTTATAAGTAAACAGGTTAAATCGAACTTAACGGACCTAAATTCCACCATCATATGTCACCACGCCAAAAGAGAAAAAAATACCAAAAATCAGAGATTTAACCAAATTTAATGAAATTTTCAGTGTTGATATATTAACAAATAAAAGATATAATGCACCAGTTATTTTATTTTAAAACTTTTACATTTTTTCAGGTCAATTAACTTTGAACGTAGTATCTGAGAATCTGTGTTACGCCTCAAAGATATATGGTTCAAAGTTAACTGACCTAAAAAAAATGCCCATGATCAGATGTCAGGGACTCCTTTTTGGCAAAAGACCACAACACAAACCAAAAAAAAAACAGTTTTGAGATAGTGTTAAGTGACTTGCATGCTTTGGTATTCCTGTTGACAATTAGGAGTCCCTGATATATATATATATATATATATAAAATAAAATAAATAGATGAATAAGTAAATAATTTCCCTCATCATTCAAGATGAATGTATTTTGGGATTTTCTTAATGCATTTACTTTTGCCCCATTGATGACATTAGGCGATTGTATTAACCGTTATTAACTGTCCTTAATGTCATACAATCACATGAGTCGCACGTTGATAGATTGGGGTAAATTTAGCATGTACATGGAATCTGCTTAAGTTTTTTGACTTCAGATTCTCTTGCTGCTTAGAAAATTTTCAAGCACAGTGTCGCTCAGTGATGAGGTCCAGAATTCTGTGGGGGTTGATCCTGACTCTTAGCCTCATTGATCGATTTACATTCTCCAATGGGCGAACAACAGTGTTCGCATCAGCGTATCTTTTAGATTGTAATCCTTACAGGCAGTCAAACTTTTGGTCGCAATTACACGTCGTAGCCGTGTACAAGTCCAGGTCGTTTCCTTTTGAGTTGCTTTTGTGGGTGATATATGCTCCCTCCCCGCTACAGACACCCATAGGGCATTCTTCATTTTTTGCACTAGCCATAAATATTAAGTTCCTGTCTTTCCAAGATGTCACTTCAACTTTCTGATGGGTCACTCCGTCTTTCCGGGAGGGGGGTCATTTTACTTTATATATATAAATTATGCATATGTTTATCTATGCAAAACATCTACAATCTGAGATGATCAGATTTAGCCAAAAGTCAATAATTGCTGACTAACAGAACTGATCACTGAACTGTCTTGTATGCTAGACAGTCCTGTTGCTAAGAAACACTGGTGTCTTTTTTCTTCATATAAAAATGCTGGACCAAGTCTCCAATAGGCACCCCAAATCATCAACTTAATGAAAGATTCATATTTTAACTCATCACCAGTAACTTCTGCTTTCAAATATTTGAAAATAAATGGACAATTTTTTCCACTTATATTGTATCTGACAAAAACAAATTTTACAAATTGTGTGATACCATTTCTGAATGACATCCTTTTATTTAAATAAACATAAAAAATCTATTTTTATTTAAATAAACATTTCTTTTCTGATTAAGTATAAAAACATCTTTCATTTTTTAAAAATTTATCGTAAAGTGTTGAAAAATATTCATAAACTTCTGATTAAAAAGTATTTATTTAAAAAAAGATTGTGCTATTGAATTTTAATTTGATTACGTGTACAAACCATCTATTTATTTAATTTATTGTAAGTTCAAGATCTCCATAAACTGATTAAAATCATTTGTTTACAAAAATTTGGAAGCAGAAGTTACCAGTGACAAGTTAAAATGTGAACCTTTCATTAAGTTGATGATTGGTGTGCCTATTGGAGACTTGATCCGAAATACTTTTATAAAGGTTTAATTTATTTACATATATATATACATGCTTTTAAAAAAAATGTCACTGTTTAGATCTGGCTTTTTTTTTGTTTGTTACTATCCAATTTAGTATACATATTTACTCAAAACCTTCACATAAGCAGGATGTGACACAAGGTCAATTTTTAAGTGGAGTTTAACAGGTTTGAATTCAGTCTTTTCTTTCTCCTAGACCAGTTGCTATACCAAGGTTAAAGAGCCCAGTTTGCACTACTATTTTATGCATAGCTGGAGGGAGAATAATTGTATTCATACCTTTCCCAAGGGTATCAGTAATGTGGTGAGCCAGAAGTTAACGCTTTGAAAGCAGAAATAAAATGAAGAAAATAAGCAATCTGCACATAGGATCAGTACAGGTAGAAAGCAAAAATAGAAAAATTAAAAATGATAATTTTCAACCAATCTGAAGCATTCGCGCCTAAAAAAAAGTTTTTCAAAAAGACCAATTTCGAGCCGAGGTAAATGCTATAAATAGCAGGGTTTTTGAAGAACAGTTCAGAAAGACAAACTTATACCTGGATATTCCTTGTCCCTCAACTCTGAAATATTTGCCTACCACTGAAGGTATTAAAAGCTATATCTTTCTCTCTCTACAAGTCACTTCACTGCTATTGAACATTACACTTTTATTCTCTATTGGAGGGAATTCAACACTTTCTTTTTCTAATTACATGAACTTTTAAAAAAGTATATTCTGCAGGACTTTGATCAGTATTTTTGACTACTGTAATCTATTTGTTTTACTACACATATTACTCATTGAATTTATGAGTTATTTGTTTTTCTGTCTTAATATATGTGACCTTATGGTGTGTTTGTTGTAATTACCAATATATATATATATATCCACTCATCACAACCACTATAATACTATGTGAAATGCAACCAGCCTCATCCAGGATTTGTGTTGCCATGTCCATTTCCTATGATGGTAACTATTATACCATAGGTATCACCATTTTAATATAAGCTAGGATATCTATCTATCTATCTATCTATCTATCTATCTAAAAACCATAATATCAATTTACAAATTAGAAAAAAAATTAGTGCTAATAGAAGGAAATTGAACAACCCTCCACATAATAAGATATTATTGAATTTTACAAAGGAGTCACCTGACATTAAATTGCTATATCTACACTTCAAAATTAACTTTGATATTACAGTTTATTATATTTATAAAGAGTGCTCAATGTCATTGATAGAGCATGTATATCTAAGTGAAGGAAGCAAAGACATAAAATCAAACTTGGTTTGAAAATTGCATATGCAAGAAACTGACAGTTAGCAAGCACTGTTGACTTTGATATCCTAATATATATTTATATATATATATAATATATATTTATATATAATATATATTTATATATATGATATATTTATATATATATATATATATATATATATAATATATTTATATATATATATATATATATATAGTAATGCATATATATATATATATATATATATATAAAAGTAAAGTAAAGTCAACAGGGTGGCCTAAAGTCGGTATCAGCCAGTCAGCGAGGGAGTCTATCCCCTTTTCAATAGCACTAGACCAAGGAGATTGTTTTTTGCATCTGAGGTGGAGCGCCACACCTACCATCAGCTCCTTACTTTACCGCACATACACACCTGTGCTACTCATACGCTGAGTTGGCGAGGACTGGTATCGAACTAGGAACCTGGTTTCTAGCCGAACGCTCTACCGACTGAGCTAACCCGGCCCATTATATATATATATATATATATATATATATCTGTTTATAATATATATTGTTTGGGATTTAGTATGAAGCATTGGGTATGAGATATAAGAAACTCAGTTTTTGAATGTTAAATTTTGTTTTATTTCGTTGAATTTTCGGACCTCTTCATCACAATGTACACTAACCAGTTTGGTTGACCTGGCGTCTTTTATATGCTATTTCTTGTTGGTGTTGTTAGTGCTGGTAGTATCATATATTGTGACCTGGTTGGGTGGTGTGTGGGCGGTCACTGTTTGTGATCTCCTTGCTTCTTTGGTGCCACTACTCATGTGTTTGTTTTAGATATATTATATATATTATATATATTTAATATATACACATATATATATATACATATATATTCTTAATATATATATATATATATATATATATATATATATATATATATATATATATATATATATATATATATATATATATATATATATATATATATATATATATATATATATATATATATATATATATATATTCTTTTCTGTTGAGTCATCCTGTCTTCAACATACGCATACACACATATATATGTGTGTGTGTGTTTGTGTGTGTCTGTGTGTTGAAGACTGGATGACTCAACAGAAAATATATATATATATATATATATATATATATATATATATATTGTTGTTGTTTCCAGAATCTAATTAAAATCCATTGCAGCAAACCTCTTTTTTTTCTTTTTATCACATGGTTAGCCTTAACATATTTATCGACAACTGCCAAAAATTATCTGGTCACTTAGTAACAGTGATATTTAAATCCACAAATATTTGGATTGTCCGACTAACATGTTTAACAAGTTCCACAAAAGGGGAATAATCCAGTGAATTAATCTGAATTGATAGAAACCAATTTAAAAATAGCAGAAGAAGTATTAGATAAAAGGCACAAAAATAAACTTAGTAATATCTACATTTTTCGGACTATTGTCCACATCTTTATTGTTATATACACAAACACAACATTTTGTCCAATCTTCAAGTATTTCTTAAAATCCATTGGGTTAGATTATTTGTGAAAATTTATTAAGTACTCTATCTAAGAATCAGATAAAAGGCACAAACAAGATGTGTCTGATTTCTCTACTTTTATGAATATAGAAATAAACTTAGTATTATCTAGATTAATCGGACTGTTGTCCTCATCTGGTTATTTCCTATAACTCCAACATAAACAAAGGGAACCACTCTTGATCAATAAATTATTTATTTATTTATTGATCTACTAGGAAAAAAGAAGATGGGGTTAGGGTTAGGGTTTAGGGTTATTTCCTATAAGTCTAACATAAACAAAGGGGAACCACTCTTGACTGATAAATTATTTATTTATTCATTGATCTACTAGGAAAAAAGAAGACGGGGTTAGGGTTAGGGTTGAGGGTTATTTCCTATAAGTCTAACATAAACAAAGGGGAACCACTCTTGACTGATGAATTATTTATTTATTTATTGATCTACTAGGAAAAAAGAAGACGGGGTTAGGGTTAGGGTTTAGGGTTATTTCCTATAAGTCTAACATAAACAAAGGGGAACCACTCTTGATCAATAAATTATTTATTTATTTATTGATCTACTAGGAAAAAAGAAGATAGGATTAGGGTTTAGTGTTAGGGTTATGGTTTAGGGTTAGTTTAATGGGAAAATAAATAAATAATTTATCAGTCAAGAGTGTTTCCCCTTTGTTTATTTTGGACTTATAGGAAATAACCCCTCATCTTTATTGTTACATACACATACACTAGGTACCACCAAAATAGGTCATGTGATTAGTTTAGGCTATATTGAAGGAAGAAACATATTTTGGAATATTAAAATCCTTGTTTAACTCTCATCTATCTTTTTCTCTAAGTGTTTTGTTACAGTCTAAGTAGTGCAGTCATATAGTAGCACTTATACAGCTATGGCTTGGAATAATGTTTGCTTTATCTATAGATTAAATGAATTCCAAGTTATTAAAAAATAATGATTAATATTAATATTATTAATACTTATCAGGGGGTAAGTGACTGTACATTTTTTTTTTTTTTTGTGGGGTGAGGCTTCCAAGATTTGTTCAAGACAGAATGAAGCATCCTTGTGTAGTTTCCATCTCCAAGCATTTTGTTAAAGCCCAAGTGGTGCAGCTATACAATAGTACTGACATGGGCGCATAGTGTAATGATTTGAGTCATTGGAAATGTACTTGTTGACCTGAAAGAGGCTGTTTGCATTTTACCTAATGCTAATACCCTTGGGAAAGGTATGCATCCAACTACTCTCTCTCCAGCTATGAGTAAATAGTAGAGCAGACTGGGCTCTTTAACTATGGCTAGGTAACCAGTCTAGGAGAAAGAAAACTTTGAATGCAAACCTGTTAAACTCTGCTTAAGAAATTGACCGTGTGTCACATCCTACTCATGTGGAAGGGTTGGTAAATATATACAATAGTACTGACATGGCTACAACTTGGAAAATTTCCATTTTATCAAGAAAATTCTTTTATTATCTAGTTTTCTTTTTTGCCATGTTTGTTCATACAGGGTGGACTATAACATATATATATATATATATATATATGAGAAGTAAATACACAAGCGATGTGTTTATGATATGGCTTTTTTATCTGACAATTTTTGGGAGAATATGTGCTTAATTGAAGTCGTACCTAATTTTTGAAAGTTAATTAATTAATAATTAATTAATTAGGTGGGCATACCTATTTAAATGTAAGGCTAAACAAATCGAGAAAAATCAATCTCTGTATGTACATTTTGGCCTATTAGGCCTCATCAGCAGAGCTATAGATAGGAAGGCGGTCTTCCTATCTATAGCTCTGCTGATGAGGCCTAATAGGCCGAAATGTACATACAGATTGATTTTTCTCGATTTGTTTAACCTTACATTTAAATAGGTATGCCTACCTAATTAATTAATTATTAATTAATTAACTTTCAAAAATTAGGTACAACTTCAATTAAGCACATATTCTCCCCCCCCCCCGCAAAAAAAAAAAATATATATATATATATATATGGTCCACCCTGTATATTCTTTGTGAAATGTATTCTATGTGTTACATATATGTCCATTCTGTTTTGACTTATTAAATGTTATTATTGTTGAACCTATTTTCTATGTACTCTATATGTTGTCTTTCACCAAACTATCTTCTTTACCCAACAAATTCCGGACCAATGTGTTTACAAAGAAAGAACAAAGAGGCTACCAATATGTGAGGATAATAACATACTAATAAGTCCTACCTCACCCATTAAGCTTAATACCTCCACCTTAATGAACACTCCTTCAAACAGACTACTACTGCTGGTTAGACTACATCTGCTCTAGAGAATACACTAGGTACCACCAAAATAGGTCACATGATCAGTTTAGGCTATATTAAAGGAAGAAACATAGATATTTTGGAAATTTTAAAAAAAATCTAGCAAAAATAAATAATGAACATAAAGTGTTATTACAAAGAAAAACAGTTAATTCAAAAATCAAATTATCCGATTGGGGAAAAAGTACTGACCGTTATCTTGAAAAATAAGTTTAAACAGTCCGTTGTTTTACAACAGGGTCAATTTCTTTATTGATATTTTTTAGCAGAATTCTGTATTCATGGTTCTTTTACTAAAACGCTCTCGCATCAAAACTTATAAAAATCTTCTGATATAATTATTCAGACTTTTATCTTTATAGAAAAAAGTAAAAATCGTTTTTTGTCAGTTCATTTTTTCATATTCCATAAAATAAAATAGGTGGGTAGACCTCATAAAAAATATTTCCTAATATATTTTAGGAAAAAACTATTTCAGACATTACATCAAAAGGTAAATAATTATGGAAATTTTCATGAAAATCAGACTATTAATTTATTTATCATAGAATTTTTTTAAAAAGCCGGTAGTCATAACTTGTTTTTGGCAACGTTAAATTTCAAATGATTTCATGGTGTAAAAATGTAAACATTGTTTTTTGTTCATAATTTTCATCATTTCCGTAGGCTGAAAATTTTTTTAAAAAATCATCAGGACTTTTTTTAATGTTTCTTTTTTGAATGGACAAAACATTTTTAAGATAATATTAACCTTTATGCAAGTTTCATTGTATTAAATATAGGTGAGGCGAAAATTTCACAGGGAAAATTGGTGGTACCTAGAATACACATTTATAAAATTACTTGCTTACAAAAATTCACTTTGTTAGAGAACATCACTATTTTCATTCTTAGGATCACATTAAGTGATAGAAGTGTGTGTGGGGGGATATAGATAGAAACCTTACACCCTACCACCATAACAACACATGTATGTTAAATCATCCAGACCATGTCACCCATCCCATTCAAATTTTTTTGTTGTAGATGCAGTGCCACATTAGGATATTGATCTTACTATGAAAACATCAGAAATCATCAATAATTTAAAATTGGTTGACTTTAAGACTTTTTAATAGCATTTTTGAATTCCTTGGTCAAAAATGCTTTTATAAACCAATTTTTAGTAATAGGGAAGCTCTAGAACTCATTTTACAGACAAAAATAGGTTACAAAAAGTCGCCATTTTTCGTTCCCCCCCCCCCAACCTAGAGAGCTAAAGATCAACATAACTCCACCAATTTTTGGAATTGGAACCTCAAATTTTGGGGATTGTCTAATGTCAACATAGTCCACTCATTGAAAAAATTGAAGGGGGTGGGCAGGCATTTTACTTTTTTCTGGATGATTTGACATGGAATTGCCCTGGAGTCTGAGTGGCAACAAGTCTCCTCAGATCTCCAGGACTCTCCTAAGTATCCTAGCCAATTGCAGCAATGCAGTAGTCTGGATGGTCTCAACTCTTCCTCTGATTTCCAGATTCTCCAGTCTTTTTTCCAAGCTTTTTGGGATCAGTCCAAGTGCACCAACTACAATTAGTTTCACTTTAATTTTCATAGCTTTTTTAATTCTCTGGCAAGGTCCAAGTATTTGTCTAACTTTTTTCTGGATGATTTGACATGGAATTATCCTTTTGTGGATCAGTTGGTAAACTTGGTTACAGGATTAGCTCTTAGCGCACCAGCTTTCCCTAATACACCTGTCACAATCACACTCTCTCACTTCACTGAAATTCTTGAGAAATATTGGAAACTAGAAGTGGCTACCTGGCATTGCCTGGGTTGAGGGAGGGTAAAAAAGTTAGTCTTGCAGATCCATTATAACTGAATCACTATTTGGATCCTCACAGGATGCCCCATTAAAATCTCTATGTAAAAAAGACCTTGTGCCAGGAAAAAAAGTAAGACCAAGTAACCAATAAGCACCCCAGCTGGGAGCTGTTTAGAAAGGAACACTTTTTGCTTTTCACTGTAAACTCCCGGTTGTCTGTTTACAAAAAAGCAGTCGATTGTTTTTGTATTAGAATTTCCCTGTAAGATTATTTTAAAGTTTGTTCATGTATATTTACAACCCAAAGGCAGGTTTTTATACGAAAATAGTTTTCGATTTTAATTTTTAAAAAAATAGTTATTTCGTGTTGTTGTTGTTAATTCAATAGGAATTTTTTTTTAAGTTTTAAAAACTTAAATGAAAGACGTTTTTATATTAAAGTCACATTTTTATATTAAAATAGTTTTATTTAATCAGAAGAGAAATGCAGATATGTTTATTTAAATGAAAATAGTTTTTATTTACAAAATATTTTTTATGTTTATTTAAATAAAAGGATGTTGGGACCAAGTAACCAATAAATAACTTTTTTTTATTTTTATTAGAATCGAAAACTATCTTAGTATAAAAACAAGCCTTTCGGTTGTAAATATACATGAACAAACTTTTAAAAAATCTTACAGTGATATTCTAATGCAAAAAAAATCTGTTGTTTGTAAACAAACAACCAGGAGTATACGGTGAAAGGTGTTCCTTTCAAAATAGCTCCCAGCTGGGGTGCTTATTGGTTACTTGGTCCAAAAAGTGCACAGACACTCTGAAAAGAACGATTAATATCTCCTATTTAAAATATTAAATGCAAAATTTGAAAAATCCATGCTGTTACTATTTGAATTTTATTTTTTTAAATTATTTTCACGATTATAAATCAAATCTTGATTATTTTTGCTCAAAAAGCAAGCTCTGGTGATAGTGAATGTGCATATATATTTATTTACAAAGTTTCCTCCATACATACATACATACACACAACTGCCCTTTATATATGTATAGATGTATTGGAAATGTAGACCACTTAAATAGACCATGCCACGCATTTGATTGGTTGTTGACAACATTTTATATTTTATCTTCTTCATTTGTCATAAAAAGATTTTAATAATGATTTTTTGGTTTAACTCTTTTAGTTGGTGAATCAACTGAGTCTTGTCCAATCTGAAGTTGCCCAAAGTGTACTTGAAATGACTAAGGCCCATAAAATTTATGTAACTGATGAAACCCAAACATCAGAAGCAAGGCAAAAAGCGAACGAAGCAGATGAAAAGTAAGTTGAACACATTTTTATACTCACTGAAGCTACAAAAGAGGCAAATGATTTTTCTCACATATTTGCTTTGAATGAGTCCCTGGGAAAATTAATGGGTCCAAACTAAAATTTCTTAAATTGTAGAATTTTTATTTATGATCTGGGGAAACAACTAAAGCCGTCTAACTCCTACCTTGTAACCTATCCTGTATAATTAATTCCTAAGAATATTAAATATAAATTTTCCCGGGTACTCATTGAAAGCAAATATGTGTGTCCCAGGACATACTAAATCAAAAAGCTATCAGCATCACTGTATGTATAAAAAAAATAGGATGCTACTGAGGTAGGTGGGCCATTTATATATTTATATGATTTATAATTCAAAATTCTTTAAAAAAAATATTTATTTTGTTTTTATGTTTTTTCAAAAAATTTCCCTTATTTATTGAATGACTCTCATACATAATACTTATTTCTTTCTTTTTTTTATAGGCTTAAGAGAAAGTCTGTTGGCTTTTTTAAAAGCATGACCAGCCTACAACGAAACTGTGCAAAGGTATGTAATAACTTTTCATTTTTGTTGTAAATATCTATGAAACTTTTGACTTCTATCATGAACTATCTATCTATCTGATGGTGAGGTTCCAGGTCTGGGGAATGTGGAGCACCCCTTCATCACCATTACTCCCAGGTCCACTCTGACCTGGAGTGGTAGTACCTGTTATTGTTTTTATTCAAGCGAGAATGTTATAAAATAGAAATCTCCTGATTCCCAAAATTGCCAAAAAGTCTATCATATCCACTTAGCAAACCAGGAAATTTTATTTATTCCAAATCTAAAACTTAGTTTATTTTCGTAAAAAATTACTGATTTCAAAGAGTAGAGCTTGCTCCTTCAACCAATCCCAAAGAAAAAAAAGTCACATGTCTATCTATCCATCTCCCAAGAAAATGGTGATATTCACAAACAGTAATAGCAAAATGTGGAAGAGCCATGAATTAAGAAACATACATTAAAGAATTGAGAAAAATGTAACTGCATATAAAAAGAATTATAAATAGTTTAAAATAGGGAGTTACTTTTCAATCATCCTGTATATTAAGGAACATACATTAAAGAATTGAGAAAAATGTAACTGCATATAAAGAAATTATAAATAGTTTAAAATAGGGAATTAATTTTCAATCAGCCTGTATATTAAGGAACATACATTAAAGAATTGAGAAAAATATAACTGCATATAAAAACAATTATAAATAGTTTAAAATAGGGAGTTACTTTTCAATCAGCCTGTATATTTAGGAACATACATTAAAGAATTGAGAAAAATGTGACTGCATAAAAAGAAATTATAAATAGTTTAAAATAGGGAGTTACTTTTCAATCACTCAGTATATTAAGGAACATACATTAAAGAATTGAGAAAAATGTAACTGCATATAAAGAAATTATAAATAGTTTAAAATAGGACGTTGCTTTTCAATCAGCCAGTATATTAAGGAACATACATTAAAGAATTGAGAAAAATATAACTGCATATAAAAAAATTATAAATAATTTAAAATAGGGAGTTACTTTTCAATCAGCCTGTATATTAAGGAACATACATTAAAGAATTGAGGAAAATGTAACTGTATATAAAATAATTATAAATGGTTTAAAATAGGGAGTTACTTTTCAATCAGCCTGTATATTAAGGAACATACATTAAAGAATTGAGAAAAATATAACTGCATATAAAAACAATTATAAATAGTTTAAAATAGGGAGTTACTTTTCAATCAGCCTGTATATTAAGGAACATATATTAAAGAATTGAGAAAAAATAGAATACTTTATAGGTTTAAAGTAAAGAAAGAGCTCAAATATTTCTGAAATATATTACCATATCCTGTATGATTTTTCTTTCTATCATAAATTATGTCCCCATGCTGCCAAAGGGTGAATCGCCAATATATGATATTGGCGCCAAAATTAAATCCCATGATGAAACAAAGGACTAAAGTTGCTTACAGTACTTACAGATGCTTAAGTTGTTGGCTAATTGCCTTGAACAGCCTCATCACTGATGATAGGTTGGAAGATAGAGAAATCAATAGAGAAACATTGATATCTAAGAGCAAACCACCAGTCAACTACATATGATGAGTTTGATTTTAAAGGTGTGGTGTTATTTTCGTATTTGCCTGGAGAGTTGTCTGCCCGTTTAGTTTCGCTGGTTTCTGCTAGGGGCCTCGGGTGTATTTAAGCGGCTGATTTGAACTTCTCGCTCTCTTTGCCGCTGCTTGACCTACGAGACACTATGGGTTAGACTCTGGTCTACCCCTGTCTTGTTGGGGCTTTGCCCCCCCCTTACATTACTGTAAGTGATTTGTACAGCATGGACTATTCCTAGTCTCATGTCTGTTGCTTTTATGTTTATCCTTTTTTACATGTAACTTTGTATTAATTATGTATGTATGTTCATGTACACCTCTATGTATTATGTACCCTGTTTATTCTGTGCTGTATATAAAATGTTTTGTCTATCAACCTTTGTCGGAGTTGTATCTTCACTTTTAATCTTACAAAGGCATAAATACCTGACTCGGGTTATTTTATGCCTATAGGTTAGGGAATTGTGTACATTGTACGTTTAGCTCAGTCGGTAGAGCGTTTGGCTAGAAACCACAAGGTTCCTAGTTCGATACCGACCCTCAGCGTATGAATAGCACCGGGATCTGTGCAGTAAAGTAAGGAGCTGATATTAGTTGTGGTGCTCCACCTCAGATGCAAAAACAATCTCCTTGGTCTAGCGCTAGTGAAAAGGGACTCCCTTGCTGATTGGCTGATATGACTTTAGGCCACCCCGATGACTTTACTTTTACTTACATTTATATTTACATATTTTTATGAATTTGTTTCTTAAGAGACTGTAGGATTTTTCATTTTATTTATTAATTTTATCTCGTGTTTTAATTTCATCATTTTAATGTTTCTTTCTTTTTCTATTTGCAGTTATCATCTAGATATGAACAATGTGCAATAAAATCTACTTCCTCACGAAATGATTACTTATTAGCCCAGTCAGCTGCCAATGCACATCAAATAAGATATTATAGTGTTGACCTACCTGAACTAATGAAGGTAAGAAAATATATACTTATCAGTTATTTATCTATTACTGGACCAAGTAACCAATAGGCACCCTAACCGAGATCAGTTTTGAAAGGAATGGAATTTTGCTTTTCACCGGTTGTTAGTAAACAAATCAAGAGACGATTTTTTGACATAATTTCATACTTTTTTTTTACTAAAATAGTTTTTGAATTTAATAAAAAAAATTAGTTATTTCATGTTGTTGTTGTTAGCATATATGAAAAAATTAATTTTGCACTAAAGATAAACTAATATTGTTATTATATATGTGCATCAAATAAGATATTATAGTGTTGACCTACCTAAACTAATGAAGGTAAGAAAATATATACTTATCAGTTATTTATCTATTATTTTACTAAAGCTGAGCGAATCAGTATTTTTTATTAATATATAAACCAATAAAAAATCAGATTAATTCATTTGTTTTTGTTATTCTTTTTTCTTCATTATTTCTATTCCATATTTCAATTGTCGGAAAAATTATAGCTGAATAGCGAATCGCCAATATCATATATTGGCACCAAAATTAAAACCCATGACGAAAGTCACTTATTAAGGGGCCGTCAACCAGGCGATACGTTTTAACAAGCACTCCCTTCACTTTTCCTTTATCGTATGAGCTTTCAACAGGCGACATGCGATTTTCAAGCACTCCCTATCAATTGCGAGTAGAATAGTATTCTAATGCACCTTCACCTTTATCTCACCCTCAGCAAGATAAGTCTGGCCGCAAATGCCACCAAATTTGCAACCCCCTTTTTTGTACTTTTTGAATATATGTTGCTTTAATTTTCAACTTGTTTTCGTATTCTTTCATCCAAATTTATTTGCTTGCCACCGGGAGATTTTTATCTTTGTTATTTCTCTTAATTGTGGCACATAAATTTAAATTCAAATTGAATCTTGTGTTTAATTTTCCAGGCATTGGATGGAGAAGTTTATGAAAAAATCCAAGAATATTTTACAATCCACACTGCAACAAGTGCAGAAGTTAGTGCCATTGAAACCAACTGTTTTCAGAAATTATCTCTTGAAGCAGAAAAGGTAAAAACACACATGTCTTGATTTTTTTTTTTTTTTTTTTTTTTTACAAAAGAAAAACAATTGTTTATTCATCCTTGGATAGTAAAGTATTTAGGGAAAATGTTAGATTTTCCTAAAATTATATATATATATATATATATATATATATATATATATATATATTTATATATATGTATTTATAAAAAATGTTAGAGTTTTGTAAAATTATATATATATATATATATATATATATATATATATATATATATTGGTTAGGAGGTTGATTTAGAAGGCTATCACAATGCAGGTGTAAAGAAAAAATAATAAGGTAACAATGGTGTTGTTTATTAACCTGTAATTTATTCTTGATATTTCAAGATAAAATCTCTTTTTCAGAAGAACACTGGAACTGAAGTAGTTGTTGTCTTATGGCATTTTTAGTTAAATTTTAACTAAAAATGCCATAAGACGACAACTACTTCAGTTCCAGTGTTCTTCTGAAAAAGAGATTTTATCTTGAAATATCAAGAATAAATGCAAAACCTCCTACAGACCAACATAGAAATTAATGTGTATCCATGCATGTGTGAATCCGTGTGTGTGTGTGTGTGTGTGTGTGTGTGTGTGTGTGTGTGTGTGTGTGCATGCGTGGTAAAAAACATGATTATATTAATTAATAATAACGTGTAAGAATTATAAATTATAAATCTAGATATTATCAATAATTTTTTTTTTCCAAGTCAGATAAAAAGAATTTGATTTTCTAAAAGTTTCTAATGTTTTTATTTTTTATTTTTATGTTTCAGATTAGTCGTAATTATAACTTGCAGTGCTTCTTACACGAAAGTAACGTGTTTACAGACCTTCTACAATATCAATTTGAGCCTTGCTGTAATGACCAGGTAAGATTACAATGTCCAATGCATTTTTATAGTAAAAATAATTGTTCAATGCATTTTCATAGTAAAAATCATTTCCAATGCATTTTTATAGTAAAAATCATTGTCCAATGCATTTTTATAGTAAAAATAATTGTTCAATGCATTTTCATAGTAAAAATCATTTCCAATGCATTTTTATAGTAAAAATCATTGTCCAATGCATTTTTATAGTAAAAATCATTGTCCAATGCATTTTTATAGTAAAAATCATTGTCCAATGCATTTTTATAGTAAAAATCATTTCTAATGCATTTTTATAGTAAAAATCATTGTTCAATGCATTTTTATAGTAAAAATCATTTCTAATGCATTTTTATAATAATGACCAGGTAAGATTAAATTGATATACTGTTATATGCTTATTATTTATAACCTGCTCCTTACTTCACAGTGGTGCCATCTATTGCACAATGATATCACAACCTATTTCTTCACAGTGATGTACCAAGTTATGGGTTAAATAGTACCACTACTGTTCTTCTACAGGGATGGCTTTGGCATTAAATAACCCACGAAGATTGATATGCAATTAAACAAAGGAACCAAACCAAACCCCTTGGGAAAGTTATGAAATCCCTCATTCCTCACAGCTATGTGTTAGATATTACCACTACTGTTCTTCTACAAGGATAGCTTTGGCATTAAATAACCCATTGATATGCAATTAAAGGGACCAAGTAACTAATAGGCACCCTAAATCTTCAACTTAATAAATAACATAAATAACTAATGGAATTGTGACTTGAGTAGTGATATAGTTTCAGTTACAGACAAACACACAATCTCCATTGTATTAAGATGTATAAAAGTTTTTGGTAAATATATAAAATTCTGGACCAAGTAACCAATAAGCACCCCAAATCATCAACTTAATGAAAGGTTTATATTCTACCTCATCACCGGTATGTTTCGTTTTCAAATATTTGAAAATCAACGAACAGATGAACTTTGCAATTATATTGTATCTGACAAAAACAAATTTTACAAATTGTGTGATACTATTTCTGAATGATATCCTTTTATTTAAATAAGCATAAAAATATTTTGTAAATAAAAACTGTATTTTTATTTAAATAAACATAATTGCATTTCTCTTCTGATTAAGTAAAATCTATTTTAGTATAAAAATGTCTTTCGTCTTTTTTTAAATCATCGTAAAGTGTTGAAAAATATTCATAAACTTCCGATTAAAAAATATTATATAAAAAAAGATTTTGCTATTGAATTTTAATTTGATTATGTTTACCCAACCTCTATTTATTTAATTTATTGTGAGTTCAACATTTCCATGAACTTCTAATTAAAATCATTTGTTTATAAAAATTTGAAAGTGGAACTTACCAGTGATGAGTTAAAATACGACCCTTTCATTAAGTTGATGATTTGGGGTGCCTATTGGATACTTGGTCCAAAGATAGAAACCAAACCAAACCAAACCTTACTCAGTGAACCTTTTTGCGAGGTCATGAGAAGTGACATGAATAGAGGATCAAAATACCTACTTAGTAAGAAGGGGGGAAATATTTTTGTGAGGGTCAAATTATCCGAGCAGAGCTAAGCATGACTCATTTCATTAAACCATCTGCAGTCCATGACACCATTGAGGCCTATTTTTTGTTTTAATCAGTTTTTTGCTGCTAGTTTAACCCCATTATATCATTGAATCATCAACATCCTGTCGCGCTGGCAACGTGGATAGCCATGTAAATCTCTCACCATCCGTCCCTATCATTCATTACCCCCAGGAGGTCCTCTGCACAGCATCTAGTATCCATGCAGAGCTGATCTATGTACGTCTTTGCTGGGCGACCCACACTGGCATGCCCATGTGATGGCTTTCACAGCGTGTCTTGTTCGCCTCACACGGATGGTTTGTGTGATATGGGGCAGGTGGCCATACAGCTATTTTCTCGTGGGGTGTTGTTTCCATATCTTGTTTAATATTGCACACAACATTTTCATGCAAGTCCCATCTAGCTTATTCTCCAGGCATTTCGTTAAAGTCCAGGTAGTGCAGCCGTACAGTAGCACTAATACAACTACGGCTTTGAAGAATTTTTGCTTTAATTTGTCAGCAAGATCAGATTTCCATATCACTGACAATTTGTTTAAAGCAGCCCATGCCTTTCCTATGCATGCATTGACATCTCTTTCTGTTGATGAGATATTACTACCTAGGTACATGAATTGTTTCACCGATTTCAGGAGTTTACCATTGAGTGTGGAGATGCTTCCTTCAGAGTCTGTTTAAATATTTATTTTGCGCTTAGAATATATTTTTCTCTCCTTCCACTCATCAGAACTATATTTATCTCTCAATAATATCAAAGCATTGTAAAATAAAAAAAACAGCCGCGATGGTGTGGTGGATTGTTAATATCCTTATTTGAAATTCTTTTTAATATCCTTATTTGAAATTCTTTTTAATATCCTTATTTAAAATCCTTATTTGAAATCCTTATTTGATATCCTAACCTAATATCCTTATTTAAAATCCTTATTTGATATCCTAACCTAATATCCTTATTTGAAATTCTTATTTAATATCTTTATGTAATATCCTTATTTAATATCCTTATTTGAAATTCTTATTTGATATCCTTATTTGAAATTCTTATTTATCTTTATTTAATATCCTTATTTAATAACCTTATTTGAAACCCTTATTTAATATCCTTATTTGAAATTCATATTTAATATCCTTATCTAATATCCTTATTTAAAATCCTTATTTGATATCCTAACCTAATATCCTTATTTGAAATTCTTATTTAATATTTTTATTTAATATCTTTATTTTATATCCTTATTTAATATCCTTATTTGAAATCCTTATTTGAAATTCTTATTTAATATCCTTATTTGAAATTAAAAATCTTTATTTAATATCCTTATTTAATATCCTTGTTTGAAATTCTTATTTAATATACTTATCTAATATCCTTATTTGATATCCTTATTTAATAACCATATTTAATATCCAGTTAAATCCTACTTAACGGACATAAATTCCACCATCGTATGTCACTCCACCAAAAGAAAAAAAAATATATACTAAAAATCAGAGAATTACCCAAATTTAATGAAATTTTCAGTGTTGATATATTAATGAATAAAATATATAATACACTAGTTATTTTATTTGAAAACTCATACATTTTTTCAGGTCAGTTAACTTTGAACCATGTATCTTTGAGGCATAACACAGATTCTCAGATATGTGGTTCAAAGTTGACTGACCTGAAAGAATGTAAGAGTTTTCAAATAAAATAATTAGTGCATTATATTGTTTATTCATTAATATATCAACACTGAAAATTTCATTAAATTTGGGTAATTCTCTGATTTTTGGTATTTTTTGTATTTTGGCGGGGTGACATATGATGTTGGAATTTATGTCCGTTAAGTAGGATTTAACCTAATATCCTTATTTAACATCCTTATTTAACATCCTTATTTTAAATTCTTATTTAATATCCTTATTTAATCTTGATTTTATAAAACTAAATTTAATAATTTTAGATGACTTTTTTAATTTAAATAAATTTAGATACTCTTATATTGTTGATCATAGCAGTTTTTAACTCAATTTCAAAAAGACAGTTTAAAAAATTAGTTAATAAATAATAACTTTTTGTTCTAAAGAGACAGTTGAGCACCACCAACCAAAGAAATTCCCTTGCACAATGTCCCAAAGAGGTAAGTATCAGACATTCACATGAAATATTTTCCTGTTTATTTGATGACAGCTTCTGCCTTATTACTATAAAATGCTGTATCGTCCATCTCAGAGGTCAGTTGCTTGAAGAGAAAACATTCTGACTGGAATATTTAGCTCGCTTTGTATACTCAGCTTTGTAAACAAGAAAAAAAGGAAATGAATCCAACAGTATGTTGAAAAAATGATAAAATGTCCCAACACTAAGTGTTTTGATTAATGGATCCACTGTATTAAAACCTATTTGAAATAAATGTCTATCTAGTATGTGTCTCAAATCTTCTTCAGGGTAAGAAATATCACATGTTGATTTATAGATATTTGATAAAATGTCCTGACACTAAGTGTTTTGACTAATGGATCCACTGTATTAAAACATATTTGGAATAAATATCTATCTAGTATGTGTTTCAAATCTTCTTCAGGGTAAGAAATATCATATGTTGATTTATAGATATTTGATAAAATGTTGTAACACTAAGTGTTTTGATTAATGGATCCACAGTATTAAAACATATATAAGTATAATAAAAGGAATAGAAAAATCCGTCGGGTTGGATAGCTGGATCTCTCCACTGAAAAAAGACATTCTCCCAGCATTTCCTGACCAAGTCCTTGTTGCCTGCAACAATCTTTTCTAGCAAAGCTCACTCACCTCTTGTTCCTTGTCATACATCAGTGCCCTCGTCAGCAAGACTGGAATGCAACTCCCGCAGTGTGTTAAGGCAGGCCTTAAATAATCATACTAAAATCCCACATCTGGGTCAATCGCACAGTGTAATAATTTACATGCCCGCCAACCAGGTAGTTCAAAGTCAAGCCACGAGTCACGATCAAGAGGATGTGAGTTCAATCTCCCTAATCGCCTGCTACACTCCCCACTGATCTAATTTTGGATGCCAAACATATTCGTGCACGCTTTGAGCTACCACATGCATGATTTCTCTCGCCACAATAAGATAAATATATATTTAGTATGTGTCTCTAATCTTCTTCAGGGTAAGAAATATTATGTTGATTTATAGATATTTGATTCCATATATTTTTCAGTTCTCTGGCAAGGTCCAAGTATTTTTCCATCTTTTCATTTTCCTTCATCTTTAACCTGTGATCTGCTGGGACTGCAAAATCCATCAGTTGACAAGTTCTTTCTTTTTTCTTAATCAATACTAGGTCTGGTCTCCTGCATGGGATAAGGTGATCTGTTTTTATCTCAAAGTCCCAGAGAATTTTATCCATTTCATTCTCAAGAACAGATTCTGTATTTTTTTTTCACACCTGCTGTAGCTGGTGGTTCACTGGAGGCTGAGTGACAGCAAGTGTCCTCAGGTCTCCAGGACTCTTCTGAGTATTCTAGCTGATCCCAACAGTGCTATAGTTTGGATGGTCTTGATTCTTCCTCTGATTTCTAGTTCACCCAAATTCTGTTCTAGAGCTTTGGGGGATTGTTCCAAGGGCACCAATTATAATTGGTACGACCTTCACCTTCATGTTCTACAGCTTCATCAGTTCTCTGGCAAGGTCCAAGTATTTGTCTATCTTTTCGCTTTCCTTCATTTTCACTCGGTGATCAGCTGGGACAGCAAAATCCACGAGATGGCAGGTTCTCTCATTTTTGTCAATTAATACTAGGTCTGGTCTCCTGACCAGGATTAGGTGATCCGTCTGTACCTCGAAATCCCAGAGAATTTTGTGCGTCTCATTCTCTAGGACAGGTTTAGGTTTGTGCATATACCATTTGGTTGTCTGGTGAAAATTTAATTTCTTATACAGTTCCCAGTGGATCACCTTTCCCACAGAGTCAGGCCTAGCCTTGTATTCTCTTTGTGCTAGTTTGCTGCATTCGCTTATTATATGATTGACTGTTTTGTCTCTATTTACACACATTCTGCACTTGCTATTGAGCTGTGTCTTATCTATTTTTGCCTTTATATAGTTTGTTCTAATGGCATTGTCTTGTATTATTATTATTATTATTATTATTATTATTATTTCCAAAAGCCAACACTCCATATAGATAACTGAAAAGAAAAAAAAGAAAACCTTGTATGAGTCATATAAAACCAGTGATAGTGAATGTGTATATATATTTAATTTATCGTTAATTGTTTTATTTTCATAGTTTCATCCAGACATAAATATATACATACACACCAACTACCCTTTATATATGTACTAGCAGCAGCAACCCGGCATCACCTGGGTAGAGGAGGAATTTTTTAAGTTAGTCCCGCAGATCCATTATTACTGAATCATGAGTTGAATCCTCGTGGGATGCCCCATTTAAATCCCTACGTAAAAAAATAGACCTTGCATCGATCCAGCTACTCTGAAAAGAAATGTTAATGTCTACTATCTGAAATATTAAATGAAAAAAATCCATGCTGTTTTCATTTAAATTTTATTTTTTAATTATCTTCACAAATATAAATCAAATCTCTATTATTTTTGCTCAAACACCTAGCCCTGGTGATATTTAATGTGTATATATATTTACTTTGTCGTTAGTTGTTTTATTTTCAAAGTTTCCTCCGGACATACATATACACACAACTGCCCTTTATATATGTATAGAAGATAGATATAGAAAACCAAAGCCCTAGTGATATTTAATGTGTATATATATTTACTTTGTTGTTAACAAGACCTGATAAAAAAAAGGACCATATGACCTTTAGGCACCCCTTTTGCTTTGCTGATTCATAAGTACATTTTTTTCATTTACACTGTCAACATCCAGTTGTTTGTTAGATGATTTTTAGAGGTTGTTTTTTTAAATTATAAAACTAACCCCTAACCTCTAACAAACAACCGGATCTTGATGGTGTAAATGAAAAAAAATGTACTTATGAATCAGCAAAGCAAAAGAGGTGCCTAAAGGTCATATGGTCAAGAAACAAAACAATGAAATCTTGATGGCATGAGGATTGTTTAGTTTTTGACTAACTTCATCTGAAAAGATCACTTTTAATAGTATTTTGACAGCACTTATATCTGGATGTATTTCAAAGAAACTTGAAATTGATGCATTTTTGTTTATTGGTTCAAACATTGAAGATGGAAGAAAAATTGGACCAAGTAACCAATAGGCACCCCAAATCATCAACTTAATGAAAGGTTCACATTTTAACTCATCACCAGTAACTTCCGCTTCTAAATTTTTGTAAACAAACAATTTTAATCAGAAGTTCATGGAGATGTTGAACTCACAATAATTTAAATAAATAGATGCTTGGTACATGTAATCAAATTAAAATTCAATAGCAAAATCTTTTTTTTAAATAAATACGTTTTAATCAGAAGTTTGTGAATATTTTTTAACACTTACAATAAATTTTTAAAAAAATAAAAGACATTTTTATTCTAAAATAGAAATATTTTTTTACTTAATCAGAAGAGAAATGCAAATATGTTTATTTAAATAAAAGGATGCTGTTCAGAAATAGTATCACAAAATTTGTAAAATTTGTTTTTGTCAGATACAATATAATTGCAAAAATCATCTGTTTGTTTATTTTCAAATATTTGAAAGTCAAAGTTACCGGTGATGAGTTAAAATATGAACCTATCATTAAGTTGATGATTTGGGGTGCCTATTGGATACTTGGTCCAAAAAGTTATATATATGTTTGTTTTTAGATCCTGATCAATATGTAATTATGGTCATTTTTATCTGTGAAGTAGCCAAGAAACCATATACGATTAGCGTACATTGCTTAAGAGAGAAGGAAATAAGCCAATAAATATATGAATAGAGGTGATTTATAAAATACTTAAGTGGCTACCTGGCATTGCCTGGGTAGATTGGGGAAGTTAGTCTCACCGATCAATTATTACTGAATTGCTAGTTGGATCCACACATTCTTGGGTCTGGAATGAAAGGTACACCGCCACCAACTTTTTTTATCATATATGTGCTAGAAATCAGTGTCCGAAGGTTTTAGTGTCCTGGGTATGATGTTAAACCCTATTTGATGCTGAAGCTCTGGGGAATGTGGAGTACAACTTCATTACTATTACTCCCAGGTCCAGTCTGACACGGAGTGGTAGTACCTGTTAGGGTCCCATCTATGGATTAAATAGAAGAAAGTGAGTTATTAAAAAAAAGGGTTTTAAAAGAAAATTGAGTTTTTTAAAAATTAAGTATCTATCAAGAATGAATAAAACAAAATGTCTTTGGCATAAAATTACCCAACAAGGGTTGACATGGCATAAAATCCAGTCAACTGACCAACAAACCTAGTTTTGTATTCCTTTTTATTATTATTATTATTATTAGTTTTTCACATCAGCATTAGCTAATGGTCTTTCACTGAAGTCTGAGTGACAGCAAGTCTCCTCAGTTCTCCAGAACTCTTCTGAGTATTCTGGCAGATTGCAGCAGTGCAGTATTCTGGATGGTATCAATTCTTCCTCTGATTTCCAGATTTTCCAAACTTTTTTCCAATCTTTTTGGGACTGTTCCAAGTGCATCAACTACAACTTTGACTTTCATATTCCATAACTTTTTCAGTTCTCAAGCAAGGTCCAGGTATTTGTCCATTTTTTCGTTTTCCTTCAGCTTCACCCTGTGATCTGCAGGAACTGCAAAATCCGCCAGTTGATAAGTTCTTTCTTTTTTATTAATCAACACTAGGTCTGGTCTTCTTGCTGGGATAAAGTGATCCGTCTTTATCTAAAAATCCCATTTTATGCATTTCATTCTCAAGAACAGATTCTGGTTTATGCATATACCATTTTGTTGCATGGTCAAAATTTAATTTTTTGCATGATTCCCAGTCATGCCTAACTTTGTATTTCTGTTGTGCTAGTTTGCTACATTCACTTAATACATGGTTTACCGTCTCATCTCTGTCACCGCATAGTCTACATTTACTGTTTTGTTGAGTCTTATCAATTTTTGCTTTGATATAGTTTGTCCTTATGGCATTATTTTGTGCATCAATTATTAGTGATTCAGTTTCTCTCTTGAGGTTTCCTCTTCTTAACCATGTCCAAGTCTTTTTATGTGCAACCTCTGAGGTTTTTTTTTCTTCTTCTTCTTCTTATTATTATAATGAAATTGCTGCTTGTAAAAGAGGGTGAGACGTTGAGGTTCCTGTGTTACATGACCAAAAAGTAACTCCTGAAGTGGAAGAGTTCTTCAAAGTCTGTGACAAGGGAGACTACTCCATTTAGTCTCCCAACACTATATCTGAAATCAACTAATTCATTCTTGAATTTTTGTTACACTGTAGTTTTTTTGGGGGGAGGGCTGTTTTTGATTTTATTAGGTAATTTGTTTAACAATTATATTACTTTGTTATCCCAAAAATACAGCTGTAAGGTTTCTATCTAAAAATCATTGTCCAATGAATTTTTATTGTAAAAATGATTTTCAATGCATTTTTATAGTAAAAATCATTTCCAATGCATTTTTATAGTAAAAATCATTTTCAATGCATTTTTATAGTAAAAATCATTTTCAATGCATTTTTATAGTAAAAATCATTGTCCAATGCATTTTCATAGTAAAAATCATTGTCCAATGCATTTTTATAGTAAAAATCATTGTCCAATGCATTTTCATAGTAAAAATCATTGTCCAATGCATTTTTATAGTAAAAATCATTTTCAATGCATTTTTATAGTAAAAATCATTTTCAATGCATTACCCAATAATTATTTTAATATGTTGATATATATATATTTTTTTTTCTTTTTCAGATAAGTAAACTTAGCAAAGAACATGGTGCCGAGCATCAACTGGAAAAAGAAGCAAAGAAATGGGCCTCAAAAATATCTAAAGAATCAAAGATCATACGGGAACAGAATAAAGCTTTACGATCTCATCAAACTGTATCAAAGACTGATCAGGTAAGAAAGATGATGATGATGATGATGATGATGATGAATGCTGAAAGTAAGACTAGAAGAGCACCGTAAAGTAGTGGTTCGAGGAGAAATAGAAAAGTTAGGTATGGCTGACCATATATGGAATGAAAAGGGAAACCATCTGCCCTTATGGGATGAAGTTAAGATAATAATAGATAGAGAAGAACATTGGAAGAGAAGATGCCTCAAAGAATCAGCTCATATGATAGGCTATAGTAAACCTCTTAAGTCGACCTTGCATAGAAATGAACATATAATTAAAAAGACTAGGTTAGATTTTTTTTTTTTTTTTTTTTTAAACACAATATGAGTCTACATAAAAAATTATACAGAAGTGAACAGGTAGATATTCTAGGTAAAACAAGACATTAGGTTTATAAGTTCACAAAATTCACACTGGATTGTCCAATTGGACACATAGCCTACTGGATAAAGGAGTTGGGTTAAGACAGTTCTAAGTGACAGTTATGCAGGTTCAATCCTGGTCAAAGGTAGCAGTAACATAGAATAATAATTAGCACAGCTTAACGCCTGTACCCCAGCTATGGTTAGCAGAATGAGAACAGGATACTCCCATTGATTTAATAAAGGGTTAGGTTCAAAGTTCCGTGATGGCTCCCGAATTCAAGAAGGTTTCCGAGTCCAAGAAGGTTCCTGAGTCCGACAAGAAATACCTGAAGAAGGCTGGAGGGCACATCGTCTGAAATGTTGTACAGATAACAATGAAGATGAGGACAATAGTCCGATTAATACAAATAATACGGAAAATTGATTTGTATGATTATAATCCTAATTATATTTTTCGATGTTGTATTACATTTAAAAATTACAATTCTAATTTTCTAGAATCTGGGGCGTTAGAATGCACTGACTGCACCTCTGCAGAGGGGTAAGGCCCCCCCTCCCAATGGGACCACCTGTTGGCCGTGGGTAGCGACCCGTGATGCTTAAGGACGGAACCCAGGTGGATGAGCAATCAATGACTTGCAACACTCCATTTTGGTCCTTTCTTAGGCTAGAAGGGTGGTCGGTTGTAGAGGCCCCCTCCAATCGTCTAATTGGATGAGGAGATGAGAAAAAAAAGTTAGTTAAAGGCATGCTCATCTGGTGTGTTGTTCATTTGAACAAAGGGCGAACAAGAGTTGCCGCCCTTAGACTGAAATTTGAAAATTGTAAACAAAAGAGCTAGGTGGGAAAATTGAATGAAGCAGACGTTTAAATTTGAAGAAAATGTTTGTTAAGAAAAAGAGTTAAAGTTGTCTGGTTGGATGAGGAGATGAGAAAAAAAAAGTTAGTTAATTAAGAATTGGATGGTTGGATTGAAAAAAGAAAGAGAATTGGGAAAAATGAAACCAAGACAGAAATTATTGAAAGTGTAAAAAAGTAATGAGAAAAAAGAAAGGAGCTTATATTTTTTACGGAACTAAAAAGTAAAAGGAAAAGAAAGGTATTTATTGTACATGTGAACTATTTGTTTATGAACTTTTTATGTATTTGTATATGTTTGTTTCTGAAAAATAAAAGTAAATAATAATTATTTTTTAAATAAAATAATTATTTATCACTTATAAATTGTCAAATTGGCTGAGGTTTTTTCCATTTTCTTAAAAATGAAAACATTCCATATTTTTTCCCCTGGAAATACTTGTTTTCCCTTGGAGAGTTCACGCCTTGGCTGCTCAGGACTCACACGACTGGATGAAGGGGTTTGAATAGATCGACAGCCACTTTATGACATATAGAATATACTCATGAAATGTAAATAACATTATATTTTGGATCTGATTTTTTTTTTTTAGGGAAGTGGAACAAGTGCCGAGAAAAATGATAGTACCAGTCAAGATCCTGAAACTCAGTTCGAAGAAATAAAACAAAGTATCAGACGTGCGGAAGTAAGTATATATCTTTTTATTTATATAAAACACATAATTTGACTGTTTACCAATCAGAAAAAAAACCTCTTTAAACATTGTGTTATGACCCAAAATGTTAGGAACAATAGAATATTATAACAGAAAATAGTTAAATATATTTTTAAACTCAACAATATTTGTTTTCATTTCTTGCTGACCATGCTACAGGAGGATTTATATGGATAAGACATTTACTGTCCTCATTTAGCATGATGTCATGCACCCATCTTCTTTGTCTCTGCCTCCTTCCTGTTGAGGAAAGAGACCATGACTACTATAAACTGAAAATGTTAGGTACAACAAAATATAATACAAAACAGTTAAATGTATTTTTAAACTCAACAATATTTGTTTTTATTTCTCACTGACTATGGTACAGGAGGATTTATATGGAAAAGACATTTACTGTCCATACATGCATGTTGTCATGAAGACATCTTATTCTTTATCTTTTATAGTTGCTGCTCATGCTCTTTTTCATGTTGCTAATGCTACACATTTTCTTTAAAGAGTTATGTCTCTCATTAGGGAATAATAAATTTGTTGACAAAAAAAAGAATTGAACACGAGTTTGTTTTTAATCAGAACAAGGTTACCCAGGATCTTAATTTAAGGGTAATTTTCACAAACAAAAAGACGAACCCATTTATAAGAATGGCAATTCTATATAAATTATAAATATAAATTATAAACACTACTACAAAATAAAAAACGTCCCCCGGGCGATGTAAAAATAGATTTTTGAAACATATTGCCTGAGGGGTGGGAGTTAAAAATTCAATGTCAGCGAGTTTGTACCCTAAGTAAGTAAAATCATCAAATTCATTAAAGGATTAAAAAATAAAACAATTTGAAATGTAAACTTTAAATATGTATTAAAATAAAACAAACTATATATAGATATATAATACCAGTCATGTATTTATTAAAACTTGTTTTAAAAAACAAGGAGGACTGTCTAATGTTGTATGTTCATTTTTTTTGTGTTTATTCTATGTTATGGCGATTTTGGGTAATGTGACATAAGCAGTGACGTAATTTTTGTTACAGACAAAAATCGGAGGCGAATCTCCATTATTAATAGAGATATTTATATGTTTTGTCTTTATTTCTATTTATATTAATGCAAACAATAGATATATGAAAAATAAATCATTAAAACATATGAATTACTTAAGGCAAAAAGGAAAATGAGAAAATTATATTTTCAAAAAGAGTAAGCAAGAATTGAAATTAATGTTTTAAAATTTTTTGATTCCTATTTTTTTTTTTTACAGACTGGCAAAATGAAAGCAGAAGCCAGGATAGAATTATTAAGAACTAGTGGAGGTAAATAATCACCAAATTTTCTTTTCTTTTTTTAATGTATTTTTGGTGTTACCTTGGTATGTGATTTACCTGTGATTAAATTGATTTGGTATGACATATACCCTAACCCTAAAATGTAAGGGTGGCCTAAAGTCAGTATAAGCCAAGCAGCGAGGGAGTCTATCCCCTTTTCACTAGTGCTAGACCAAGGAGATAGTTTTTGCATCTGAGGTGGAGTGCCACACCTACCATCAGCTCCTTACTTTACCACACAGATCCCTGTACTACTCATACGCTGAGTTGGCGAGGGATGGTATCGAACCAGGAACCTTGTGGTTTCTAGCCAAATGCTCTACCGGCTGACTTAACCTGGCCCCTAACCCGGCTCCTAACCCTAATTTGATTCATTTTAATGTCTTTTGATAATAAATGGCTTATTTCTTATTATCTTTTTTTTTTTGGTTAATATTTAATAAATCATTTTCAAATTTGTATAATTTTTTATCTTTTTAATTGATTTGGTATGAAACAAGTTTGTGGAGTTTTTTGGCATTTTCTGTGACAACTGCTGAATTTGGGCGACCTGAGAGTTCAGCATCATTTATGTCTGACCTTCTTCAGGTATTCCTCATCAATGCAAGCATAGTAATGAATAAACGGTTATTTCCTATAACTCCAACATAAACAAAGGGGAACCACTCTTGACTTATAAATTATTTATTTATTTTCCCATTAAACTAATCCTAGACACTAACTCTAACCCTAACCCGTCTTCATTTTTCCTAGTAGATCAATAAATAAATAAATAATTTATCAGTCAAGAGAGGTTCCCATTTGTTTATGTTGGACTTATAGGAAATAACCAAATAGACTTAACTGTTTAACAAACAAGAGAAATTCTGATAAATACTGAAATGTCATTCTATAACAAAATAAAGTTAACAATAATTTAATTGTTTACATTTTTCAGTAAATGTTGATGATTATTTGGCTAGTGCTCAGGTTGATAGCCTTGGTGCAGAACCAGATAATATTTCGCGCACACCAAGTCAGGCATCTTTAAGGACAGAAAGCTCCGGCGGGGTAAGCTATAATTCCTTTCACTTTTTAATCCTTTATTCTTTTAATTCCCTATTCTGACAATCCCCTATTCTTTTAATCCTTTTAAGAAAACAAATAAAATGATATCACAATTAAAAAAAATCTTTTGATTTTTTTGCAAATTTCCCAAAACCCTTTTTATAATAAGTTGGAAAGCTTAGAGTGACCTTCCAACATGGGTACATATAAGTACAAGAAATATTCCGACAAAGAAGTTATAAGATATAACAAACATAGACTTTATTCCACGAGCACACGGATGTAACATGATTATGAAGGTCCAGAGTTTTGTGCGAACTGCTATAGAAAGAGAGGAAGAAGAAATAAGAGAAAGTAAAGGTTAAAAAAAAAAGGAGTAATGGACACACAACAGGTTGCCAGGAATTTGACTGAGGTATGAACCCCGGATGGAGAATTGGAAGCCAACCGGAAGTTTCGGGGGTTGACCAAAACGGGAAGTCATGTGGTGACAAGGAACGATGAACAACAAGATCGGTCTCTTTTTGCTTTCTGGCGGTGTAGAGTTCGGATGGGCCTCTGGTCCCTAGTGTGGGATTACAGTAATTTAACTGTGTCCTCTCTCTTGTTCTCTCTGCCTTTCCTTCTCTCCGAAACAGCCCACAACATGAGCCCGAAAATAAATGCTAAGCCCTTATGATGATATATCTCATGTGTTATACCTTTTTTATCAACAAGATGACTGCCGTGTAACAAATACCTTTAGTGCTGTGAATTTGGAGACACATTGACAAGACCCGCTATACTACACGGAGAAATAGATGCAAGACAGGAATACATATACTAATTACAAATGGTACAGCAATACATAATGAAACAGATATATAACATGTTTAGAGAAAATAGTGATACAAAGTTCCTGCAGGAATGTCACTTACTTATAGCTGGCTGGGGGGCAATGTTCCCTACCCACTTAAAAGTAAGAGGCACAAGCTTCTACAGCATGTGAAGTGTTTGCTGGTCCAGAGGAAAGAGGATTTAAAATTCCCGAAGGGAAGATAACTCTTCTAGACCCCACTTCTATCCAAATAGGGGCAGACAATCGCTACACCCTCTTTGAATTCAAAATTCTTTTTCCAATTATTTCATTCATTTTTCAACAAGAAAATCAAAAAGGGGGGGGGGTAAAAAAATATTTTATGTGTATTTAATATTGTCTCTAAATATTTATATCTTATACCAAGAAAAGAAAAAAAAGAAAAATAACCGAACCGTATATTGATTTAAAGCAAAAGCCCGAAAAATAAAATTTACTTTGAATCAACATACGATTTCGATTTGTTTTAATTCTTTATATTTTTAATCCCCTATTCTTGTAATTGACTCTTTTAATCCCCTATTCTTGTAATTCACTATAAAGGGAATATATAGGGAAATAAAATTATACCATAGAATACAGACATGAACTTAATCAATACCATACAACATGATCCCCAATAATGCTAACACATTGTTAAAACCAATTACTAAAAAAGTATAAATATAAATACAAAACATATATTACTTCCTAACCGTTAGGCATGACATAACCCCAGATGGGTTGATATGACGTTAAAATCAATAAACCAACCAACCAATTTAAAACAGCTATTATTAGGTATTATTTATTATCAAAATCTATACATTGTACCACTCCAATCTATCTATCTGTCTATCTATCTATCTATCTATCTATCAACCTGTTCATATCTATCTATATATTAATCTATCTATCTGTCTATCTATCTATCTATCTATCTATTTGCTATTGATGTCTCTTATTTTGAATTGCAGCCAACAGAAGAACCTGAGCCCACATATACACACTTTGATGACGATGACGATTATGTCGAAGAGATTCCTGATGTTACAGAAGCAACATCAATGAGCCCAACAACCCAAAATTCATCATCGTCCCGGCAATACCCTATGCAAGCTAAGGCTTTATATACATTCCAAGCTACAAATCCTGATGAATTGGGCATGGAAGAAAACGAAGACATTGAAGTTATTGGTGACGGTGATGGAGATGGTTGGGTGCAGGTAAGACATTTTGTTTGTAGTATTCATAGAAAAATAGGACCAAGTAACCAATAAGCACCCTAGCTGGAATCTGTTTTAAAAGGAACACCTTTTGCTTTTCACCGTAAACTCCTGGTTGTTTATTTACAAACACCAGGAAACTGTACAAGGAAAAACAAATAACAATTAATAACGGATAACAGCGAATACTTTTAAAAAGAAATAGGAAATCCTCAAAGAAATATGAAAGCACTTACTGTTGTCGCCTATCCCGACCAGTGACATAAAAACTTTAAAGGCTTGTCCTTGACTTCCCTTTACCCTTTTCTGGTTAGGATTCGCAGAAACCAGTGGTTGGCACTAAATGGTATTAAACCCATTAAACTACTCTAAATTGAATTTTTATAAACAAAAATAACTATATAAAAATAAGACATAATTAACTGGTCGGTTTAGCAGCAGTTACATCATTAAACATATGAATGTTTATATAATGACCCCAAAGTAGAGAGATCACTGCATATTTAGTACTGTTACATAATTGGATAATTAAGGTTGGACCAGGTATCCAATAAGCACCTCAGCTGGGAGCTGTTTTGAAAGGAACACCTTTTGCTTTTTATTTATTACTTATAAATTGTCTAATTGGCTAAGTTTTTTCATTTGGTTAAAAAAAAAAAAGCTACTCTGAAACACACAACTTGGTGAAGGGGTTTGAATAGATCGACAGACACTGTGACACATTCTATGTCCTGTTTTATTTCATCCTTATGCTTCCATACATACTTATTCATACTATGCTCAAAGTAATGTAATCAAATAATAACAATGATATAAAAAAACAATATTTGGACCAAGTAACCAATAAGCACCCCAGCTGGGATCTCTTTTGAAAGGAACACTTTTTGCTTTTCACCATAAAGTGCCAGTTGTTTGTTTACAAACAACAGACAATTTTTTTTTTGCATTAGAATTTCACTGTAAGATTTTTTTAAATGTTTGTTCATGTATATTTACGACCCAAAGGCTTAAGTTTTTATACTAAAATAGTTTTCGATTTTTAAAAAAAAAAAGTTATTTATTGGTTACTTGGTCTCAACATCCTTTTATTTAAATAAACACAAAAAATATTTTGTAAATAAAAACATATCTGCATTTCTCTTCTGATTAAATAAAAATTATTTTAATATGAAAATGTGTCTTTAATATAAAAACGTGTCTTTTGTTTAAAGTTTTTAAAACTTAAAAATTCCTGTTGAATTAACAGCAACAACATGAAATAATTAATTTTTTTAATTAAAATCGAAAACTATTTTAGTATAAAAATGTGCTTTTGGGTTGTAAATACATGAACAAACTTTTCAAAAAATCTGATGAAGTGGGCATGGAAGAAAACGAAGACAGTGAAGTTATTGGTGATGGTGATGGTGATAGGGGGTGGTAGCTGCATGGGAGCCACAAAAGGGTGGATTTCAAGACAATCCAAAGACCTACCCAATGGGTCTGGTCGTTGTTGGATCCTGTTTGTGAGGTTACCATACTACAAGCTACCCTACTGATAGTATGTGTTTGCAAGACAATCCCAGGACCTACCTGAAGGGTCCAGTCATTGTTGGGTCATGGTCGGCGTCCTGGTCCATATGTCAGTCAATCAGCAAAGGGTTAGGGTTAGGTCAGCCACCCTACTGATGGTATGTGTTTGCAAGACAATCCAAGGATCTACCCAAAGAGTCCAGTCGTTATTGGGTCCTGGTCAGGGTTCCCCGCCCATATGTCATTCAATCAGCAAAGGGTTAGTGTTAGGCCAGCCACCCTACTGATGGTACATGTTTGCAAGACAATCCAAGGACCTACCCAAAGGGTCCAGTTGTTGTTGGGTCCTGGTCAGGGTACAAATTTATAAAAATTGACATGGGTAGTGGGGGTTGATATATTTTTCTATGAATACTACTTTATGAAAATTGACATGTATTAGATTAGGGGCCCTATATTATAGATTCAGTTTGAGGGGGTGGGGCTCATAAAACCCAAGCCTCTGAATCTATGATACAGGGCCCCCACTCTAGTACATTTCAATTTTCATAAAGTAGTATTCATAGAAAAATATATTAACTGCCCTCCCCCCCCCATGTCAATTTTCATAAAATCATAATGATTTTTAATAAAATTTGTATCCATAGAAAATATATGAGTCTCCATCATGCGTGCATGTGTTAAAGTGGGTTTCTGGAAATAAAGTAATGTGCCCCAAAAGAATACGTGGACCAAGTAACCAATAAACACCCCAGCTATTTGCTAGATTCAAAAGGACAGGTTTTGTTTTTCACCATCAACTTTCTGTTGTTTGTTAACACACAATTTTTAGACCCTTTTTTTTAATTATTTCATGGTGTTGTTACTTCAGTAGGATTTTTTTTTAATTATAAAACTATAAACGAAAGACACGTTTTTATATCAAAGACACATTTTTTTGTACCATTATAGAATGTGGCCTACCTTTTGAATGTGGCCTACGAAATCATGTCTCTCTTATAATATGTGGCCTACCATAAAAAGCATATTATAAGGTTATAACTTTTAGAAACATTTTTTACTTATTTTCATGTTGTTAATTCGATAGCAAATTTTTAATTATAAAACTTTAAACGAAAGACATGTTTAACATGGGAATGGTTAACAGTTTTATGGGAAAATCCTAAATCATGCTCAATCGCTCTGGCACCAGAAAATTGATATCTTTTCCTAATTTAAAAAAAATTATTGTTAGTGTTGAAAAATATTCATCAACTTCTGATTAATAAGCAAAACTTCTGATTTATTAAAGTTGTAGGTGTTATTTTCGTATTCACCTGGGGAGTTGTCTGCCCATTTAGTTTTGCTGGTTCCCGCTAGGGGCCTTTGATATTTAAGCGGCTGATTTGAACGTCTCTTTCTCTTTCCCTGCTGCTCGACCTATGAGACACAATGAGGTAGTCTTATGACCACTCTCTTCTCGTTGGGGCTTCGGCCCTTAACACTGGCCACTCACTGCTAGTAAGTCTCTTGTACGATATATGACTATTCTTTAGTCATGTATCCGTAACTACGTTTTTATGTACATTTAGGTATCTCTTTGATACCTAAATATCTTGCATTTTACTATTCATGAATGTGTCATTATCTCTATTCTTGTATATGTATTTATACTACTTATGTATGTATGTTTATGTACACCTCTATGTATTATGTACCCTGTTTATTCTGTGCTGTATATAAAATGTTTTGTCTATCAACCTTTGTCGGAGTTTTATCTTCAAGTATTATCACTTTAAACCTTACAACTGGTGACCCCGACGTGATGAAAACGTTTTGTGAAGGCTTTGTTTTGCATTTGGAACTTTAATCCTTACAAAGTAATGCTCTAGTGCTAGAAAATAAAACTCTTATTTTATTTATTTTTTAATCATTTGTTAAATTCATTTCTTGCAGGCCAAAGATTCTCGAGGCAATGTTGGGTTCATCCCCGAAAGTTACATCCGATGTTTAGACCAAGCAGGTTCAGCTCAAACAACTGTTGAATCAACAGAAGCCTATGAAACCCCAACCACCAGTGTGGATATACCGCAAACGTCTTCCGTGCCTCACGGAGCTTTATCAACTCCTGATCTACCCCCAGCTCCTGACATACCACCAGCCACAGATATGTCCGCAGAGGATTTGGAAACACCGACTGGTCAAGATACTGATATGCCACCACCCCCTGATTTTACTGTGACAAACCACATGGAACCCCCAAGTGAGCAGACTCAATATGATGTCGCATCTTCATTTTCTTCTGGGGATCTTGAAGTTCAGCAGGCTACTGCCCCGGGTGTAACAGAACCAACCCTTCAAAACCTTCCGTTAGTTCCAAATGATGGTAAGTTCTTCATTTTTACATAGAAAATGAATTGAATGAGATTGTTGAAGTCAGTCAGTCAGTCAGTATACTGTTGGTTTTGACAACAGCAACTGGCACCCATCAATATTGATCTTTAGAGGAGAGTCCACATTTTGTCTCATACCCCACTTGTATGGGCTGGGCACAAGGCCTCGTTTTAATGTGGGCCCACCCACAAGCCGAAGCTCATGAGTGGGAAAGAACAAAAATTGCATTGATCCCTTCGGCATTTCCCTTCAAGGGAAGCACCTCAGGCGCTGGGCTATAAACCCAGCTCTGCCCCCAAGGGGGCAGGTATTGCCTGGGGGGAAAGCCCCCTAGGATCAACGCTATTATTTGTACCTAACCAGTCCAGTGGCCGAAGCACACTGGACCCCTCAGCTAGGCCGGGAGTTATTAGGTCTGTGCTATGACTTTGGTCTTACTTAGACTTATGGAAAGTCTAGACTCCTTACAAGCATGTGTGAGGTGACTGACAAGCTGTTGCTTGCCTAGTGAACAGCTGTAGTGAACAGGTGAGTAAATACTTACCATACAAGGGAGTTTACAGTGAAAAGCAAAAGGGGTTCCTTTTAAAATAGATCCCAGCTGGGGTGCCTATTGGTTACTTGGTCCCTTTTTCTGAACACTTCATCTAGGATCATAGTATAATACTCTGCTTGGGATCAGTTATTACCTAATATTTCTGTTTTGGCTCACCTAATCCTGGCTAGGAGACCAGATCTAGTGTTGATTAACAAGAAGAAGATAACTAGTTATCTCATGGATTTTGCCATCCCGGACGATCACCAAGTGAAAGCGAAAGAAAGTGAAAAGATAGACAAATACTTGGACCTTGCCAGAGAACTGAGAAAACTATGGAACATGAAAGTGAAGGTGTAGAATAATCGGTAATCTGAACATTAGCTACATAAATGAGAGTAATATCCCCTTGTTTGTTTCACTTTGAGGAAGCCATATGTTTTGGTCGGCCGATTTCATTTTGCTGTAAATCTACACTGAAAATACAAATTTGCTTGAATCAATAAAACTGTATGTTTTAACACAGAAATATTATAAAATGTGTTCTTAATTGTGCTTTCGCATTATTTTAAATAAACTTAATTGTTATTAAGAACACATTTTATGATATTTTTGTGTTAAAACATGCAATTGTATTGATTACAGGGAAATGAAAATGGCCATCAAAACATATGGCTTCCTCAAAGTGAAATAAACAAGGGGAGGTTACTATCATTTATGTAGCTAATGTTCAGATTACCAGATATCTCCTGATTCACAAAATTGACTATTTATTGCAGTACATAGCAATGATCTTAAGGAGTGTAAAACCAATTCCCAGTACTTTTCAGGTAAGTTACGCGACCTAACGGCTAAACGAACCACCTTCCATATAATGCCGTTAAATCATTCGAACTGTGCATTCCCAGTTGGATGGTATGAAGTAGTTTTACTTGTTGCAATCACTTTTTGTGAGAGATAGTTTTTCAATTCTTTAGACATGAAGCATGCACCCCTGTCTGAGTGTATATAGCTGGGCATTCCAGCTAAGCTGAACAATAGATCTAGGGATTTAATTACAGCATGTTGTGTGCATGTTTGGACATGGAAAGACAAATGGAAACTGTGAGTATTCGTCAATTACTACGAGTAAATACGTGTTACTTGATAAGCGTGCCTTCAGGTGGGTTATAGAAATGAGGTTTAATTTCTGCACAGACTCTACAAGAAGTGCACACTTTTATTTCTAACAAAATGCAGGAGTCGAGTAATCCCCAGGTGGCATAGTCCATTGTGAATATCTATGAGGGTTGAAGTATTAATGGCTGAACAAACGTAAGCTCGGCTAAATGTGTCAGGAACCACATTCTCTCGGCCAGGACGGTATTTTATTGTGTAGTCAAATGTTGCAAGTTCTAACGCCCACTCACCAACAATACAAAATGTTAACAAGTTCACCGACAGAGCCATGGCTTTTGGATAAATGAAAAATGTGGCTCAGCTCAACAAATTCATATTTTCAGTCTAGATTTACGGGGAAATTAAAATGGCCAAACAAAATATAAGGCTTCCTCAAAGTGAAACAAACAAATGGAAGTTACTCTCATTTATGTAACTAATGTTCAGATTACCAGATATCTTTATTTGTGTATATAACACACATAATTTGACTGTTTACCAATCAGAAAAAAAACATGTCTAAACGTGTTATGACCCAAAATATTAGGAACAATAGAATATAACAGAAAACAGTTAAATGTATTTTTACACTCAACAATATTTGTTTTCATTTCTTGCTGACCATGCTACAGGAGGATTTATATGGAATAGACATTTACATATATGTCCACATATAGCGTGATGTCATGCACCCATCCTTTTGTCTCTGCCTATTGCATCTGCCCAACTATTACACTTGCAAATGGCTTTCCATCGCTTGCATGCTTTCATTCGTTTGCGTAATTGTGCATAAGACCATACAGACTACTGATAGTGTTTTCATAAGTTTTATTTCCACACAATGTAACCATGAAAACTTGTTAGCACCTTCGGATTTGAGTGACTATTTCTTAGTACCCTTACTAAGAATACAGTGACAAATGACCACCCAAAATGCCAGTATTTTACTGGATGCCAAGAGAAATTTTGTGACTGACACCAACTGTCGCCAGATTGGAAAGAAACCTACTTTGCTAGTTTCCGAATTAGTGAATTTTGTAAATCAGGAGATATCTTTATTTGTGTATATAACAATATCAAACTTCTGCTTTAAAAAAAGACAAACCTTTATATCAAATTGTCATATTAATATCAAACTTCTGCATTTTCTCTTAAAGGTGAAGTGTGGGCACGAGCTCTGTATGACTATGAAGCAAATACAGACGATGAGCTCTCCTTTACTGAAGGTACATTAATTCGAATTGTTCGAAAAGATGAAACTGGTATTGACGACGGCTTCTGGCAGGGTGAAATTGAAGGACAGTTTGGCGTTTTTCCTTCCTTAGTGGTGGAAGAACTCGTAGAAAATGGCGAACCTAAGGTAAGTGGAATTCCAAGTGGAACTTTCCTGCAAGTCTGAAAGTTTGAAAGTCTGCAACTAACTCTTTGAATATATCTTTTTCTCCTTTTTGAATCGGAATGTGATTCCTGCTTTTGAATAATCTCATTAATCTATTCTTTCTTTCTCTCTCTCTCTCTCTCTCTCTCTCTCTCTCTCTCTCTCTCTCTGTATCTGTCTGTCTGTCTCTCTCTATGTATATGTGTATATGTGTTTGTGGTCCTCTGTAAGCGACCTTAATGTGCTACTGGTACTATGTAATCCTTCACTCCTTATATATATATATATTTATATTTATATTTGTATATACATATATATATATATGTATGTGTTGGCATCCTTCCATCTACTAAAGGCGGTGGCATAGTGTCCACTTTTTAAATTTTTATTTATCTATTTGTCTGCAACTGCGTAAGTGGCTGAACAGACCAATTTTTGAATGGCAATCTCTGGTGCAGTGACTGCAAACAAACGGTAATGCTTACTGGAGTTGCTGTTGTCTCTCCTTCCTTTTGGCTCTCTTTACTGCAGCGGCTTCTTTCCTCTCTTTTTCACTCCTTTTTGTTCCTTGTTTGATGAGGAGGCACCAGGTCACACAGTCTTCTGCACAAGCCTCCCATGTGTTGGTATTGATGTGGCATGTCTTCATGTCCCTCTTGTAGACATCTTTAAAGCGCAGGCGTGGTCTCCCTACCAGTCGGGTGCCCTCTACTAATTCACCATACAGTAGGTCTTTGGGGATGCGACTTTTGTCCATCCAATATATGTATATATATTTATATATATATAAATATATATACATATATTGGATGGACAAAAGTCGCATCCCCAAAGACCTACTGTATGGTGAATTAGTAGAGGGCACCCGACTGGTAGGGAGACCACGCCTGCGCTTTAAAGATGTCTACAAGAGGGACATGTCTACAAGAGGGACATATATATATATATATATATATATATATATATATATATACATGTATTTATATGTATATATATATATATATGTTTATATATATATATATATATATATATATATATATATGTATGTTTGCCAGCCAGCGTTCAGGTATACATAAATGTATGTATATATATATATATATATATATATATATATATATATTTACCTTTGTGTCAGGTCGCTTAATGCGCCACTGGTACAATGTAATCAAGTACAACCTGTTTTATAGTTGAATCATCAGCGACTAAACAGGTAACCCCAGAGATTTTATCTGGTGAGGAGGGTGGCTAAACACCCTGCAGGACGAAAAACAAGACCTGCTTAAAGGGCGGAGGAAGCTATTTGCTCAATGGCCATCTAGAACATTATTCCTTGGAGTGTTTGACCCTTTATTCCTTGTTAGGTTATCCATCTAGGAGAACGACAACTCTGATTTAACACCTGCGATTGACATGGTTACCGGTTATCTTGTTTCGGTTTGTCACTGGATAATAATCAGGAAGATTTAGAGAGTGGTATTTGTGTTGTACAAGTGTTGACCACTATAATACCATGATGTACAAATGTTCCCTTGGTCCTCTTTAACATCTCCATTTGCTCTGTGTATATATATATATATATATATATATATATATATATATATGTGTGAAAATGGAAAAGGAATTGAATCTGACAATATGAGGAAAAATGAGTAAAGAAAAGAAATGTAAATGGATAAAATGAATTTAATCGATATCACATTAATCGATATCACTTACACATGTGTTTCGGTCAGTTTATGTGTGTGAAAATATTTCGCACACATAGAAGAATCGACCTTCATCAGAGTGAACATTTATTTATTATCTTCAAAATAAATGTTCACTCTGATGAAGGTCGATTCTTCTATGTGTGCGAAATATTTTCACACACATAAACTGACCGAAACACATGTGTAAGTGATATCGATTAATGGGATATCGATTAAATTCATTTTATCCATCTACATTTCTTTTCTTTACTCATTTTTCCTCATATATATATATATATATATATATATATATATATATATATATATATATATATATATATATATACTGGCAGATTATTACTGTCGGTTTCAAGGCATCGGATGCCCCTCATCAGATAAATCACCTTGGAAGTGACATCTAAATAAATATCCGTTATGAACCAAGTTCATGCTTTATTTACTGCACGCATTTCTTGTGTGTTCATGATGTTAACATAATGTTCAGAAAGATTTTCCTTTTAAGGTGGTTGATCGTCTGTTGTTACTTTTTCAGTCCAAAATCTTAATAAAAATTTATTTCCATGTGGACAAGCTCTGAATATTTCCAATTTAGTATTTAAATGTTTATGCATTGAATTTAGACCTTGTAGGACCTGGAATTTCTCTGCAGAGCATAGTTCACATCTCTTGGATCCATTAACACATGGTTTGTGCTGTTCCAATATCTTCCACTCTATTTTATATGGGGTGCCTAGGTCTTTGTACTCCAATACGTGATTTACAAGTGTTGTAGCTGCCCTCTGAATGATTCATTATGAGAGTAGAATCTCTGTTTAAAATCTCCTTGAACCATTCAGACATATTTTTTGCTGGTTATGAGTTGGTCAGAGGCAGCTGGTTTTATTGTCGCTTCATATATAACGGATTTCACGTCGCACTTTTGTTCAGAATATAGTTAATAAAAAAAGGCTCAACTAACTAAGTTATATCCTACAACAATTGTAATCATAAACAATAACACAGATAGGCTTAAGAAAGCTTTATTCTACTTAGAAGTAGATATATATCTATATAGATATATATATGAATTACAGACAGACTATTTATCTAGCTATATAGATAGATAGATAAATATTGTCTGTAATTCATAGTATCTATCAATCTATGAATGACAGACAGTTAGATAGATCGATAGATTGATAGGAACATCCTAAGATAGATAGATAGATAGATAGGAATAGAATGAGATAGATAGATAGGAACATACTGATACATAGATAGATAGTAACATACTAAGATAGATAAATCAATAGATAGATAAAAACCTACCGATAGATAGATAGGAAAATACTAAGATAGATAGATAGATAGATAGATACATACATACATACATACATACATAGGTACATGCTATTGTAGATAGATAGGTAGGAAAAGAGCAGATTAACTAGCAAGATAGATACAAACAGAATGATGTAGATATATATATATAGATATATATCTATCTACTTAGAATAATGGTACAGTTTACCGAGAGCTTATATACTCTTGTAAACACCAAAGAGTTCTCCAAAGGTAAGGTAATAATAAGATAGGGGAGGTAACTCTCAATTACTTATTAGAACATTGTTGCTTTTTTTATTTGATCTGATACTTCTCACTACCTATCAAAAACTAACAACTTTCAATGAAACTAACAAAACTAACATGTCTAATGCTTACCCCGTGCTTATCTTTTACTACTAATAAAACTGCATTAGTTGCAGAGTTATCTCTCTTTGTGAATGCAAAACATTCTCATTGGTCAAAAGACTAATCCTCTCTAAGCGCATGTCTTCAAAACTTTCCTCCAAATGCATATCTTTCCCAGCATGCCTTTGAAGGCTTCATGGATTAACATATTAATTTTCACAATTTATTACAATTGAAAAATTAATTAAATCTCTTTTTCATCTTTGGAAGTATTAGTTTAAAAAAAAAAAAAAAAGACTTCTTAAGAGAAGAAATGGCATCCATGATGGAAAAACAATTTTGGAGATGATGACATACAAACAAAGAGGAACGCATTCGTTTTTGCTTATCATTGAAAAGAAATTCTGGAAATAAACTTCCCAAAATTTGCAAGAGTAGGATTTTATTCATCAATTTAAAGGTAAGTAAAAAAAAAATTAGTATTTCTCCTTTTTTTCCCTTTATATATATATATATATATATATTATATATATATATATATATTCTTTGGTGGGGTACCAAGTTTCTTGGTATTAGGATGATTCTAAACTGGTCCTTTCCTCCAACATTTGGGTGCTGCAGGAAAAATAGATAAGATCCTTTGGTGTTAGAAAAACATGGGAATTAAGTAGACAGACCCAAGCGCCAACTCATAAGGAAAAAGACTACTAAGAAAGGAGCCAGCATAGCATCAAAGCTCTACAGCACCAAAAGGGTTAAGAGGAAGTGAAATACGATACCATCCCAGGGAGCAGAGAAAGATGTATAAATGTAAGATGAATTTGATTGTTTGCCAGTTTGAATAAAGAAAGTGATCTGAAGAAAATTGTAGGATCTCAGATACCCACAGGTGGAAATGGACCATAATCACTATATACCTGGTCTTTAAGCTTTTTTCTTTACAAATATATATATATATATATATATATATATATATATATATATATATATATATTATTGGTATTTCAGTCTCGGAAGATTATAATAAAGTTTTTGTGCCCCTGAAGTTACAGCATCTCCTGTGACTGTGAAGTCCAATGTTTGAAAAACATTCTCAATCACAGATATCACATGTGAAGGTTGTCCCTGAAGATGTTGATGTGCCAGTGCTTTATTGCTGCTGCTTTCTTCTGGACCTCTTAGCTTCATGGTGTTGAGTCAGAGTGACTTCAGACATAAATAATCCTCTACGGAAAGTCTGCCGCCACCAAGGGCGGCCTGAACCAAATTTTCCTAACTGGAAGGGGCAATGTCAAAGCACCTGTGATCATTCATGCAGGCATCCTTGAAATGCAGCAGGGGGCAACCAATCTGTCTCTTACCAGATGAAAGCTCTGTATATAGAATGTCCTTCAGGATTCGTCCATCAGCTGATGCCCAGTATACGTCTGAGGCAGCAAAGGTAGAAGCTATTTAGCTGCCACATGCCTTATACACTTGTACCTTAGTAGGATATTTTTTCCTTTATATATATATATATATATATATAAACAAAAAGTGATAAGGCACACAGGAATATTTCTTTTATGTTGTTTATTTTTCTCAACTAGTTTTGACCTTAGGTCATCGTCAGGAGAAAATTTCTTGTTTGAAGAAATTGTTTTTAGAGAGTTTTTTTTTAAAGAGATCATTATTTTTAAAAATTAAAAGATTTTTTGAGTGTTTGACAGGCCACTATAATCCGGGTAGAGAAGTGTGTTAGAAGTGGCAAGTCCATCTATTCCATGAAAAAAAACAAAAAACTTCTTTGAGTTGAATTCATTTGAAATGTTCTTATATATATGTGAAGGAGGTTTTTTTAGAAGTTGTGTGTATATCCATATATGTACATATATAAATTTATATCTGTGCATACACATATGTGTGTGAGTGCGAGTGTGTATGTATTTGTGTGTGGGTACTGTGCGCCTGACTGTTAGATTTTTAAATGGGTCAAGGAGTGTTTTTTTTATGTGGGGTGATCAGTGTTTGTTTATTTAGGTGTTACTCACCCCCACATTTTTTGTCACCTCGACTTTATTGCCAGGGTAGAGTATCAATTCTTCTGTTGAGGCCAAATGGATGAAAACTTCTTATCTTTTTAATCCATCTGTACTCTGTATATATATATATATATATACATATATTTGTGTTTTCTTTTTCTTGCAACAATTAATATTTCTTTTCTTTCCTATGAAAACAAATTAAAAGCAAAAAAAATCTGTAGAATAATCATACTAAGTTCCAATTACCATCGAATTGGTAAGACAAGGCAACAAGTAGCCATAACTTAATACAGATCTAATTTTGTTACAATCCTGTTCACAGCACCATATTGAAGTCAGTCAGTCAGTCAGTATATTACATAAAATAAAAATACCAAAAGAAAAAGAGGGGGGTAAAATATCTACATTTACTTGTCGATAAAAAAAATATGGATGCTGGCTTACTTTTAACATTTTCAAACCACTAAAGAAAGTTATTTGTCGATAAAAACGCCTTCAAACTGGTAAAAAAAATATTTTAAAGAGGGGGGTTAATATTTACATTTACTTGTCAAGAAAAGACTTGGTAGGTGGGGTAAAATATTATTCTCTAGGTGTTCCATTAGGTTCCATGTGGTTCAGCCATACAGTAGTACTGATACTGCTTAGAAGAATTGTTGCTTTAACTTGCAAGTGAGATTGGATTTCCAGATGACTGATAATCTATTAATGCCAAACCATACCTTCTCTATACGTGCATTAACATCGCTTTCTGCAGATTGTTGAGGTCATTCAGTCAGTCAGTATACTGTTGGTTTGGATAACAGCAACTGGCTAAGCACAACTGAACTAGTGCCCAAGACAGCTGGTATTTATGGAACTCAAGAATAGTCCATTTCTATGAATGTTTGAGATGAGGCTTGATAATTAGTATCATTTGCATTATTCGGACTATTGTCCTCATCTTCATTGTTATCTGTACGTATGATATGCCCTCCAGCCTTTTTCAGGTATTTCTTCTCAGACTCGAGAACCTAACTGCTTTATCCACTAGGCCATGTGTCCAATTGGACACATGGCCTAGTGGATAAAGCAGTTAGGTTAAGATAGTTATAAGTGACAGTTATCTCTAGACTGCAGGTTCAATCCTAGTCAAGGGCAGCAGTAACATAGAATAGTAATTAACACAGCTTAATGTCTCTACCCCAGCTATGGTTAGCAGAATGAGAACAGGATACTCCCATTGATTTAATAAAGGGTTAGGTTCAAAGTTCCGTGATGGCTCCTGATTACGACAAGAAGGTTTCCGATTACGACAAGAAGGTTCCTGAGTCTGACAAGAAATACTTGAAGAAGGCCGGAGGGCATATCATCTGAAACGTTGTACAGATAACAATGAAGATGAGGACAATAGTCTGAATAACACAGATAATACTAAGAATAGTCCATTCATGTATTTGGGTGATTCCATTCCTTGAGTCCTGATTGGCTGCTTGTAAGATTTCAACAAGATTAGATCCGTATTAATTTATTTTTTCATAATTAACTCCCCTCTCCTCCACGACCTCTTGACCAAAGAAGATAGATATCTCACTTTCATATAAGGGACTCTAGCACCTTTCTCAACCAGGAACTTGAAAGATGTGAGGGGGGAGGGCATATACAGGTAAGTATAGATATCTCATAAACAGGGGTTTTACTTTAAAGACCCTCAGTTTATATCAATATCTATACTTACCTATATAACTAATGCAAGAAACAGAATTTGTAGCAGAATTTGAGGAGGTGGGAAAAACAAAGTAGAAGAACATACTCACTTATTCTTTGCCAAACCAACTGTCTCTAATATGGATGCTCTTGCAAAATTTCCCTCGCTCTCAGCAACATCCCTTAAATAAAAGGATGCAAAAGTGTTCTCTGAAGACCAATGAGCCGCTTGGAGGATGTCTCTCAGTGAAGCTCCATTAAACAAGGCCCAAGATGAAGCCAAACGTCTAGTGTCATGGGCCCTAATATCTTCAGAATGTGGTTGATCAGCTGCCTCATAAACTTGCCTAATAGTGGATACAATCCACCTAGAAATAGTACTACTCACTGCCAGCCTATATTGTTTCTTCGACGGTAATTGGAACTTAATATGTGTTCTCTTTTTCTTGCCACAATTAATATCTCTTTTCTTTCCATGTTAAATCATCCAGGCCATGTGACTGACCCACTTCAATTTTTCTGAAATTTTGTCCTGGTGTGGACTATCTGAAAGTTAGACAAGATAGTTTTTGTAATCTATTTTTGTCTGTAAAATGAGTTGTAGAGCTTCCCTACTCCTAAAAATTGGTTTATAAAAGCATTTTTACCCAAGGAATCCAAAAATACTATCAAAAAGTATTTTAAATTATTGATGATTTTTTATTTTTTTCATAGCAAGATCAATATCCCATATCATATATGACAAAATGTGTTTCTATTATCATTTCACATATATTGAACATCATTTATACCAAAAAAATAGTCTTTGTTTTTGCTCAGAACCGAAGCTACAACAAGATTTCAACATGTGTCCTGATGAAGGTTGCAAAAACCAAAATGTTATAACGTTGACATTACCATCAAGAATGAATTCATCTTTTGGAATACTTCATATTTTTCTATTTTTTCTACACATCTATATATATATAAATATATATATATATAAATATATATAAATATATATATATATATATATATATATATATATATATGTTGGAGGTGCATGGAGTTTTATAAACCAATTTTTTCAGAAAAACTGAAGTGGGTGGGGGTGACAATTTTACTTTTTTTCTGGATGATTTGATATGGAATTGCCCCTATGAAAACAAATTAAAAGCAAAAAAAAAAACGAACAAGAAAATCTTCATTCAATTTTTTCTTCTCTTTTTCTCTCTTTCTTCTTTCTTCTTCCTCCATCTTCTTTTCTTTGAACCTACAGCAGGATCTTTTGACTCCGGTGAAGGGAGGTCCACCAGATTTTGTCCCTCCACCTCCTGTCATGGTCACCCTGCCAACCCCTGATAGAATAACCCCGCCTTTTCTCTCAAATGGACAGGGTAAGATGAGTAATTCTTTTTAGCATGACAGAAAAAAAAAAGGCACAATTCACTTACACTAGGTACCACCAAAATACGTCACGTGATCAGTTTAGGCCATATTAAAAGAAGAAATGTAAATATTTTCTAACTTTTTTTAAAATCTTGCAAAAAAGAAATAACAAACATAAAGAGTTGTTACAAAGAAAAACAGTTAATTCAAAGATCAAATTATCCGACTGGGAAAAAATTACTCACCGTTATCTTGAATAATAAGTAAAACAGTCTGTTTTTTACAACACGGTCAGTTTCTTTATTGATATTTTTTAGCTGAATTCTGTATTCATGGTTCTTTAACTAAAAAACTATCGCATTGAAACTTATAAAAATCTTCTGATATAATTATTCAGACTCTTATCTTTATGGAAAAAAAGGAAAAATAGTTTTTTGTCGGTTCATTTTTTTCATATTTCATAAAATAAAATAGGCCACGTAAAAAAATATTTGCCCTAATACATTTTAGGAAAAAACTATTTCAAACATATTTTCATCAAAAGGTAAATAATTATAGAAATTTCCATGAAAATCAGACCAGTAATTGATTTTTTATAGAATTTTTCAAAAAGCCTCTGGTCATAACTTGTTTTTGGCTAAATTAAATTTCAATTGATTTAACAGTGCAAAAATGTAAACATTATTTTTCGTTTATAATTTTCATTATTTCCGTAAACTGAAAAAATTTTTTTTAAATCATCAGAAGTTATTTTAATGTTTCTTCTTTCGAATAGACTAAAAATCTTCAAGATAATATTAACCTTTATGCAAGTTTCATTGTGTGAAATATAGTGGAGGGGGGGGGTAAATTTCACAGGGAATATTGGTGGTACCTAACTTACACACACGTAGTTGCCATGTTTATTGTGTCATATTGTATCAATGCCAATGACTTTTCTGTTTATTATTATATTTGTTAGATATTTTGAATTTTGAACCAAGTAACCAATAAGCACCCCAGCTGGTTGTTAGATTCAAAAGGACAGATTTGCTTTTCACTGTCAACTTCTGGTTGTTTGCTAACTGACAATTTTTTTAGAAACGTTTTTTAGTTATTTCATGCTGTTACTTCAGTAGTCATTGGTTACTTGGTCTCAGTAAAAAGAGGAGTAATTCTTTTTAGCATGACAGAAAAAAAAAGGCACAATTCACTTACATACAAGTAGGGACCAAGTATCCAATAGGCACCCCAAATCATCAACTTAATGAAAGGTTCATATTTTAACTCATCACCGGTAACTTTGACTTTCAAATATTTGAAAATAAACAAACAGATGATTTTTTGAACTTATATTGTATCTGACAAAAACAAATTTAAAAAATTGTGTGATACTATTTCTGAATAACATTCTTTTATTTAAATAAACATAAAAAACATTTTGCAAATAAAAACTGTATTTTTATTTAAATAAACATAATTGCATTTCTCTTCTGATTAAGTAAAAACTATTTTATTATAAAAACATCTTTCATCTTTTTTTAATTTATTCTAAGTGTTGAAAAATACTCATAAACTTCTGATTAAAAAGTATTTATTTAAAAAAAGATTTTGCTATTGAATTTTAATTTGATTACATGTACAAACCATCTATTTATTTAATTTATTGTAAGTTCAACATCTCCATAAACTTCTGATTAAAATTATTTGTTTACAAAAATTTGGAAGCAGAAGTTACCGGTGACAAGTTAAAATGTGAACCTTTCATTAAGTTGATGATTTGGGGTGCCTATTGATTACTTGGTCCACAAGTAGTAGCCATGTTTATTGTGTTATATTGTATCAATGCCAATGGTGTAATACTTTTTTGGTACAGCGTAACAATTATTCACTTGAGTCCAACTACATGACGTCAGCTTTAGACACGCGCAGAAATGTTTACTAGACTCTTCTTTTAGCTAGTACAGCGTCTTTTTGATAAACAGAAAGAAAAAAAAGATTTACTTAGAAATGAAACTATTTTATTCTTAAAACGTAATATTTTTTAGCTTAGAAAATTGAAAGTTTTAAATAAAAAAACAACTTTGAATCATGTAAATGTTTTGTAATTACAACTTTTAAATACACATTTTGCACGAAGTTATTTACATTTGTTTTTTTCTTTTAGAAATCAAACAATCATTTTATGCTTTTGTGATGAATGAGCTTACTTACCTCCGGCGAAACAGAGTTTGTCAGGTTTTGCCTAAACTAAGCTAAAGAAGCATAGTCACCATTGACGTGCAGATTTATAAGGTGTGGTCTCGTTCTGTCTCGTTTGTGGCATGAGTATAGTGTCGCCCATGCAAATTATGCCAACAGTATAAAAGGAGCTCATTTCTTTGCCAGGGAGGCAGCAATCTATGTAGTAAGTGTGACTTAATTGCTACTAGAACTCACAAGCTATTTCGGTACTACTCCATAATGAACTGTTTCGACGTGAAATTAATACCCGAGTTTGATGGATCTCCCACTGATCCGTCTATTGTTGAATGGTTTGAGAAAGCGGAGCGCGTCTGCAGGCTGTCCAAAATAAAGGCGCCAGCAGAAGTTATCCCGTTGAGATTGATGGAAGGTGCTTACGCAGTCTACCAACAACTCAAGGATGAAGCGGACTTGGATGAAATAAAACATGCTCTGTACACAGCATTCGGCAAAGGACGAGTTGACGGAATGATCAGCTCCCACACTGTCCAGGTCAATAGCATACCACGCTATGTGAGAGATCTTCGCCCACGGCGAGAATCAACTGCTTTGGGAGAAAGCTATCAAGAGACATCATCTAGTAGTGAATCAGAGACACCGATGCTGTATGTGAGGCGGTCGGAAGACTCACTTACTGTATCAGAAGATGCAGGGACAGACCTGGATGACAGCGGTGATGACACCGGGAATGACTCTGATCCGTACGACATAGATGCAGAAATGTTGCCAACTGAGGAGCCCCCTCCTCTCCGAAGAAGTACTCGTCGAAGGTGGTCGCCCCGTCACTGCCATCTGTGTGATCATGAGATCAGGGGGGAGTGTAATGAACAAGCTTACTTACCTCCGGCGAAACGCATCTGCTTAGCTTGTCAGGTTTTGCCTGAACTAAGCTAAAGAAGCATAGTCACCATTAACATGCAGATTTATAAGGTGTGGTCTCGTTCTGTCTCGTTTGTGGCATGAGTATAGTGTCGCCCATGCAAATTATGCCGACAGTATAAAAGGAGCTTGTTTTTTGCCAGAGGACAGCAGCAATCTATGTAGGAAGAAAGACTGTAAGCGTGATGTTATTGCTACTAGAACTCTCAGTTTTCCATCACTCAATAAATTTTAAGTAGATATTTGAGTTTAAAGTTTATTAAAAAACAAAACAAAACAAAAAATGAATAAATTAGGAAATTTCTGCTTATATTCACATACTGTCAATAAGAGAAATTACATAAATTCTTCAAAACGTCAACTAATGATACAATTTTAATAAAATTTTTGATAAAAGTTGTAATTAAAAAACAAAACAAAAACTAATTGAAATTAAATGTCAAGTTTTAAAATAAATTTTTTAAAAATTACTTTAATTATTAATTCTAAAAATTTATAGGGTCAAAGGGGGAAACAATTAAAATAATTGTTAATAAAAATTTATATAAAAATATAGAATTGTTTTATCTATAAATAAAAATGTAAATAAAATAAAATTCGTGACTAAAGAAAAAATATTCGTAGAACCAGAAATTTACATGATTCAAAGTTGTTTTTTTTATTTAAAACTTTGAATTTTCTAAGCTAAAAAATATTACGTTTTAAAAATAAAATAATTGTTTCATTTCTAAGTAAATCTTCTTTTTTTTCTTTCTCTCTATCAAAAAGACGCTGTACTTGCTAACAGAAAGAAATTTTGTATTGATAAAGATTCGTGGTCATGTCTAAAGCTGACGTCATGTAGCTGGACTCGAACGAGTAATCATTACGCAGTACCAAAAAAGTATTACCGACGCCAATGACATTTCTATTTATTATTATATTTGTTATATATTTGTTGTGAAAAGATATTTGTTGTTTTCACACAAAGTAGTCTTTCACATCCAATACAATTGAAACACAAATATATCAACACACATTCACCCCACTCACTCGGTTTCTTTTTCTTTTTCTAACAGTCAAAATTGTGTATCCTTTATCTTTAGTGTGTATTTCAATGTGTATTTTCATAGATGGGACCCTAACATAACCAGTAATTTCCTTTTGGGGATCTTACACATCTGCAAGGGTTACAGTTAGCGTATTGTCAGCTCCAGAAACAAGATGAAGTGCATAGTAGAGATTAACATTGATTGCCTTGAAAGAAAGGCTAAAAAAACTAGAGTTATCTTTCTTTGATACTTTTTAAACACACCCCTTATATGGAATAAGCTCTTCACTAACTACAAAAGAGAAATAACTAATGTGAATTTCAATCTTCAATTAATAAAAGATTTCTACCCTAACCTACAATACCCAGGTGTGATATTTTATGATGACCGTCAAATAACTTTCTTCAGCAAGTTTTCAGAATAAAAGGTCGAAGATTTCCAGTAGAAATATCATGTCACAGAGATTGTTTTGCCTGAGGAATATATATTTCCTTCATTTGTAATAAAGTTCTTTGTTATTTTTTTGTTCTTCTAAGTCAATTACAGGGATTATGTTAATTGCTGAAATATTTCTGGAAAGAGATTGATTGATTGGTCATCTTAGAGATGTGCAAAACTCCTATTTTATTTACACAATTATCTCCCTTAGATCGCTGAAGAAATTTTTATGCTTACCCAAAAGTGCTATTTTTTACTATCTTGTATGTTTTCACATTCAGGTATTTCGAAGTAAAAGATAAACATTGGATTTTCTATCCAATATCTTTAAAAATATTTTTTCTTGCAAGTTTAGCCAGAAAGACTTTTCTCTGTTGCGATTGATATATTTATTTAGACTGGGAGAGAATTTGGCCCATTTTGTCATCCATAGTTGAAATTAACGATTATTTAGAAAAATTTTAAAATCTTAGAAAATATGCTGCATATCATTGCATAATTTTTAAGTTAAATTTTTTCAAAGATAAAATTCAGGACTATCTTTTGTTAAATTTTCAAGTTAGTCACAGATATTGACAGACATGTAAAATTGACCTTGAAATGTTTAAGGTAGTAAAAAATCTCAATTTAACTTAAATAAAATAAATTTTTTTTGCATCAATTCAAAGAAAATATTTTTTTTATACTACAAAATAAAAAACATACTACATTATTTATTTTTTGAGTTTTAAGAAAATAACTTTTAAATTTTAAAACCACTTTTATAGGGGATTGAAGTTTTATTTTTATTTTTTATTTTTGTCTATATATTCTTCAAGATATGATCTTTCAAGAAATTTAAAAATTAGGGTCCGGAATTTTTTTTCTTCAAATAGTCAAAGGTCAACTTCTGAGTTGATAAAAAAAAATTTCAAGTTTCTTTTATAAAATAAGCTAATTGTTATAAAATTAAGTTGTTGAAAAATAATTTGGCGAAAATTTCATTACAATTGGACAATTCCCTGATTTCTGGTAATTGTTTTAAAATTAAGAAATTTAAAAAAAATTTCATTCAAATTGGACAATTCCCTGATTTCTGGTAATTGTTTTAAAATTAAGAAATTTTAAAAAATCATTATCTCTCTTGGCAATTTATAAGCATGACTATATTTTCGCATTGATTTGAATTCCCTGTCTTCAGGGAAATCCTTATTTAATAATGATTATAAGATTTTGGGATGGAATAATCATAACCCTACAAAACGATACCAAATTTACTAAAATTGGACAATCCAAAGAGAAGTTATTGGCTTTAAGGTTTCCCCCCACATCCATACAGATTTAAATTTTTTTATATTTAGGTATGGTGAGAATAAGTTTACTGCAGGCAAAATTTTCTGTTTACCAAATCAATTTTTTTTTCTTTTTTCGCATAAACCTTTATGTGGAGAAATGTAGACAAACACAGGATGTTACACAGAATTAAGTTTATTATTGGTCGTAGTGTTGACGTTCGAACATATTGGTTTATATAGAAATCTTCTTCAGGACAATATGAAATAAGAAAAATAAAAAAGATTTTTGTTGTTAAAAAGATGATGGATGTTTTTGAATCATATTTTAAAAACAAAAATGTTTTTTCATTCAGTCTCTGGTTATGTCTTGCCAACTGCCTATGGAGATGTTAAAGTCCTTCAGGTTTCTCTTGATGTTGTCTTTGTACCTGAGCTTTGGTCTACGAATTCCACATGATCACTCTCTCAGTTGAGAGTACAGAATCTACTTTGGCAGTCTGTCATCCCTAAGTCTGTCTAAGTAGACAGCCCATCTCAGGTTGTGCTAGACAAGTATTTCATGCATGCCAGGGAGTCCAGTTCTCTTCAGGATGGTCCTGGTGAGTCTGGTTCTCAATGTGTAGAAGAAAACCATTACTTGATAAGTAATGGAAACTCCCCAGAAAGCAACCGGGCTGTTGAATGCTCCTCATTCTAATAGCAAAACCGACAAAAAGTTCAATTCCATGATTTTTTTGTTTTGTTTGTTTTTGATTTCTTATATATTTGGTTTTGGGGTCATCAGGAGAGAATGTGCACCGTTTCGGGACCTTCATCTCAACGGTTTTATTTGGACACACACACACCCTCACTGATGTGAGGACCCACAAAATAAATCCAATGTATCATACAATCAAATATACAACTGAATAACAGCGAAAAGATGTTTTTAAACAGTACGTGTTATGGAAATGTATGTATATATTATATTAGTATATATGTTATGTATATATAAATGTACATATATATAAATGTATATAATATATATTATTTGGGATTTAGTGTGAATTGTTGGGTGGGAAATATATAAGAAAGAGAAATTTATGTATATGCCAGAGAATAGATAATTATATATATATATATATATATATATATATATATATATATATATATTTAAAACCTGTGTGTATATATATATATATATATATTATATATATATATTTAAACCTGTGTTTTTTCATTTTTCTTGATATACTACATACCGTCGGATTCACTTCCTTTCTTCACATATATGTATATATATATATATGATGAGTCTGGTTCTCAGTGTGTGTATATTATATTATATTAATATATATGTTACGTATATATAAATGTCTATAATATATATTATTTGGGATTTAGTGTGAACTATTGAGTGTGGAATATATAAGAAAATCAGTTTGTGGGAAGTTTTGTTTTATTTCATTCTAATATTTCAGAGACTTGACTCTCCTTCTTCAGAGGAATGTCGACTAAATGAAAGCCATCTTAAAAAACTCGAACAAACATAATCGGATGACCATAACCTCAAGTATAAAGATGAAGAAAAAAATAACACAAAACAGTAAGTCTACATTCCTCTGAAGAAGGAGAGTCAAGTCTCCGAAATATTAGGATATAATATAAGTCGTCGTGTATGCTTCTAAATTATTTAGTTAAGAATTAATGAAAAAAATTAATGAATGAATGAAATAAAAAAATAATGAAATTAATGGAATGAATTAAAAAATCTTTTCCAAAGGACCTCTCTTAAAAGAAAAAAATGATAATTTTTAAGAGAGGTCCCTAATGGAAAAGCCTTCATCATTTTTACAGGACTCTTTATTGAATAATTAAATTGATATAATTATTATATAAGATATTGGAGAGAATAGAATAGGATAAATTTTAATCATTTCTCAACAGAACCTCACAAAGGTAAGACACCTATTTTATCCTCTCATCTCAGTAGCAGCAGAGATAGAAAATAGCCAGGGACCCAGATCACTGAAGCTAGTAATCGACTTAGAGTTAAAACAACTTTCTTGCCAGCTGACATAGACCTAAGTGTGCACTACTATAACACAAACTGCACAAAGTGTCACAACTTCCTCTTCCATTTATCAAACTGTTATCAAACTTTGTGTTGTGTTTCTTTTTTTTTTTTTTTATCCTTGTGGACCTGTCTCTGTCTTTTGCACTTTGAATCGGTCAGCACACAATATTACAATATTGGGGTCATTGTGCAACAAAGGTGTAACGAGAACAGACCAAGTATTATCACAGTTGTAGTAAGACAATCATGTTTTTTTTAAATGTTGGCATATAGAGCTAGAATCTGATAATTGTAAAGTAAGTCTTTTTGATAATTTTGTTGTGGTATAGCCAATGTAACTCATAATTTTTTTTTATTATTGGAGATGCATTCTCCCAATGGACATTTAAATTGATAAATAACATTGGTTTTTTCAATACTTCATGCTGATGATAACATAAAAAATTTTAAATCCTTGAATTTAAAATTGTATTTAAATACATTTAAATAAATACTTATTTATATATATATAATATACATAATTTATATATAATATTTTATATACATAAACAAAATACATATAAATAAATACATAAAATTGTATTTAAAATTGTTAGGAACCTTGAAAGAAGAAATTTAAAAAAAACTTGAAAATTATAAGGATCCTGTTTTGTTTAATCAAATTTGTTTGAATATATATATATATATATATATATATATATATATATATATATATATATATCAAACACCTCTGTCACAGACAGGATGCAACATATGTCAATTTTTAAGTGGAGCTTACCAGGTTTGAATTTAGTTTTCCTTCTTCTAGACTGGTTGACATAAAAAGCCTTAAAGAATCTAGTCTGTCCTACCACACATAGATACACATGCACACACACACACATATGTGTGTATATGTATATGTGTT
>CM042179.1:36271429-36306429 GCA_023376005.1 Doryteuthis pealeii
ACCTGAGCACTGTACACATACATGTATATTATTACTGTACCCTATTCATGTTCCTCACACTAATACATTATTCTATGTACTAGACATGAAACTTTGATGAGTTGTGGTGCACCTGAGCACTGTACACATACATGTATATTATTACTGTATGCTATTCATGTTCCTCACACTAATACATTATTCTATGTACTAGACATGAGACTTTGATGAGTTGTGGTGCACCTGAGCACTGTACACATACATGTATATTATTACTGTACCCTATTCATGTTCCTCACACTAATACATTATTCTATGTACTAGACATGAAACTTTGATGAGTTGTGGTGCACCTGAGCACTGTACACATACATGTATATTATTACTGTATGCTATTCATGTTCCTCACACTAATACATTATTCTATGTACTAGACATGAGACTTTGATGAGTTGTGGTGCACCTGAGCACTGTACACATACATGTATATTATTACTGTACCCTATTCATGTTCCTCACACTAATACATTATTCTATGTACTAGACATGAAACTTTGATGAGTTGTGGTGCACCTGAGCACTGTACACATACATGTATATTATTACTGTATGCTATTCATGTTCCTCACACTAATACATTATTCTATGTACTAGACATGAGACTTTGATGAGTTGTGGTGCACCTGAGCACTGTACACATACATGTATATTATTACTGTACCCTATTCATGTTCCTCACACTAATACATTATTCTATGTACTAGACATGAAACTTTGATGAGTTGTGGTGTACCTGAGCACTGTACACATACATGTATATTATTACTGTATGCTATTCATGTTCCTGGCACTAATACATTATTCTATGTACTAGACATGAGACTTTGATGAGTTGTGGTGCACCTGAGCACTGTACACAATTAATTTCATTATTATTATTATATGGTTTCAAGTAACCTTAGTATAAATAGTTTAGTTATATGACATCAAGTATTCCTATAGAATATGAATCATTTTTAGTTGAAACATTAAAAATCTACGAACAATAAGAAAAAAATAAAATTTACATTTTTCTTTTAGCTTCAAGTTCTGTCTCAACTGCCGAATCCTCAACAGATTCTAATCAACCAGCCCTGGACTCACAGCAATCAACAGTAGATGCTGGAAGTCCAGGGGATACCTCCCAAGTACCTGCTGGGTCTGAAGTTCCCGAATCAACCAATGTTACTGAAGAGAAGCAAACAGCAGATGAAGCCAAAGTTTCTGCTGAAAAAATTACTGGGTCACAGGATCAGACTGAAGAAAATAAGAACGAAACCTCCAAAAACGATGAAGAGAAGACAAAATCTCTTGACCATTCTGGTTCCCTTGATCAGTCAAAGACTTCTGACAAAGCGCAATCTCAAGAACAACCTGGTTCTTTAGACAAAACCGATTCTTTAGATAAAACACTTTCGGAACAATCCGGATCATTTGATCAGGCAGGATCATTGGATAAAACTGGATCGCTGGATGATGACGGAAACGAAGCTGTGAGTTGACTATGTTTTTATTTTTATATTATATATCTATTTCCTTTTTCAGTCTGTTTTTCTTCTTCTTTTTTTTTTTTTTTTTTTTTTTTTCAACTATCTGTCTATTAGGTACCACCAAAATAGGTCCCGTGATCAGTTTAGGCCATATTGAAGGAAGAAAAGTAAATATTTTTTAACGTATTTTTTTAAAAATCTCACAAAAAATAAAAAAAACGAACATAAGGAGTTGTTACAAAGAAAAACAAAGAATTAACTGTTTTATTTGTAACAACTCTTTAGGTTCATTATTTCTTTTTTGAGAGATTCAAAAAAAAAAATAAGTTAAAAATTTTACGTTTCTTCTTTCAATATGGCCTAAATAAGTGGTTCTCAACCGGGTCCATATGGACTCCCAGGACCGTATAAAAGTTTTGGGGACCCAGGCAAGTAAAATGTATTTAACTATAAAAATAAAATGGGATTTTTAAACACCGAATGGCTATGGGGGGGGGGGGTCCACCAGATTAAAAGGGGTTCAGTAGGTAAAAAAAAGTTGAGAACCATTGGCCTAAACTGATCACGTGATGTATTTTGGTGTTACCTATTACTTACGTATTTTGAAAATGATTGTTATTGACCTATTTTAAAAAAATGTTTTTATGTGTATTTTTCATAATCACTAAAGATCCTTAAATTTACTGTTGGAATTCTTGAGTTTACTTAAATATTTGTAAAGGATTAACAGAATTAATCTATTCCTTTATTCCTTCATTCCCTATGGTTGCTGCTTTTTTTTATTAAGTTGCTCAAAGTAGTATATGCAGTTTATAAACCAATTATTTTATAACAAAAATCTGGGTAATCTGAACATTAGCTACATAAATGAGAGTAACCTCCCCTTGTTTGTTTCACTTTGAGGGAGCCTTATGTTTTGGTTGGTCATTTTCATTTCACCGTAAATCTACACTGAAAATACAAATTTGTTTGAATCAATACAACCGAATGTTTTAACACAAAAATATCATAAAATGTGTTCTTAATTTTGCTTATTGTGCTTATTTGAAATGAACTTAATTGTTATTAAGAACACATTTTGTGATATTTTTGTGTTAAAACATTCAGTTGTGTTGATTCGAACAAATTCGTATTTTCAGTGTAGATTTACGGTGAAATGAAAATGGCCGACCAAAATATAAGGCTTCCTCAAAGTCAAACAAACAAACAAGGGGAAGTTACTCTGATTTATGTTGCTAATGTTCAGATTACCCAAAAATGTGTGTGTTATTTTCGCTAGGAAAGTTTAATTTTTGTTTGTAGTAGGAATAGCAATAATTTTAATATCTTAGTTTTCATGTTTTTTTTTTTCAATTATATATATATATATATATATATATATATATATATTTTGTGTTTTAGAACAGAATTGGTTTTTCAGAGATGCATGGTTATATTGGTGTTTAGTGAAATGTTTGATATTTTTATATGTTTAAATTCTGTGACAGTTTTATTTATGAACAGAAGAGAAAATCTAAAACAATTCATTTTTTTTTTAAACAAATAAGCAAAAGAATCAATAAAATGGTCAGAAAATTATTTTTATAATATAATATAATGAAATTTATTGGGTACAGTGCTCAGGTGCACCACACCTCATCAAAGTCTCGTGTCTAGTACATAGAATAATGTATTAGTGTGAGGAACATGAATAGCATACAGTAATAATATACATGTATGTGTACAGTGCTCAGGTGCACCACAACTCATCAAAGTCTCATGTCTAGTACATAGAATAATGTATTAGTGTCAGGAACATGAATAGCATACAGTAATAATATACATGTATGTGTACAGTGCTCAGGTGCACCACAACTCATCAAAGTCTCATGTCTAGTACATAGAATAATGTATTAGTGTGAGGAACATGAATAGCATACAGTAATAATATACATGTATGTGTACAGTGCTCAGGTGCACCACAACTCATCAAAGTCTCATGTCTAGTACATAGAATAATGTATTAGTGTGAGGAACATGAATAGCATACAGTAATAATATACATGTATGTGTACAGTGCTCAGGTGCACCACAACTCATCAAAGTCTCATGTCTAGTACATAGAATAATGTATTAGTGTGAGGAACATGAATAGCATACAGTAATAATATACATGTATGTGTACAGTGCTCAGGTGCACCACAACTCATCAAAGTCTCATGTCTAGTACATAGAATAATGTATTAGTGTGAGGAACATGAATAGCATACAGTAATAATATACATGTATGTGTACAGTGCTCAGGTGCAGCACAACTCATCAAAGTCTCATGTCAAGTACATAGAATAATGTATTAGTGTGAGGAACATGAATAGCGTACAGTAATAATATACATGTATGTGTACAGTGCTTAGGTGCACCACAACTCATCAAAGTCTCATGTCTAGTACATAGAATAATGTATTAGTGTGAGGAACATGAATAGCATACAGTAATAATATACATGTATGTGTACAGTGCTCAGGTGCACCACAATGCGTATAGTTATAATATACATGTATGTGTGTGTTGGGGGGGGGGGGTTATCAGGTATGGTGTTGGCAAATTACAGGAAGCATGGAGACTTTGAAAGATGCAGTGTTTCGGCAGCCTACAATGGATTCAGGCAGTTTATTCTATGCGTCGGCAACTCTGAGGGTGAAAAAATGTTTCCAAAAGTCATGTGAGCTATGCTGTTTTCGAACTTTGTAGGCATGCTCACATTAAGAAATTAAAAATAACTTTGGATTATTATTATTATTTGGATTATTCAGACTATTGTCCTCATCTTCATTGTTATCTTCACATATGTGTACATAACAATAAAGATGAGGACAACAGTCCGAATAATCCAAATAATCCAAATTATCAAGCCTCATCTCAAAAATTCAGAGAAATAGTGTAGATAACAATAAAGATGAGTACAACAGTCCGAATAATCGAAATAATCCAAATTATCAAGCCTCATCTCAAAAATTCAGAGAAATAGTGTAGATAACAATAAAGATGAGTACAACAGTCCGAATAATCGAAATAATCCAAATTATCAAGCCTCATCTCAAAAATTCAGAGAAATAGTGTAGATAACAATAAAGATGAGGACAATAGTCCGAATAATCCAAATAATCCAAATTATCAAGCCTCATCTCAAAAATTCAGAGAAATAGTGTAGATAACAATAAAGATGAGGACAATAGTCCAAATAATCCAAATAATCTAAATTATCAAGCCTCATCTCAAAAATTCAGAGAAATAGTGTAGATAACAATAAAGATGAGGACAATAGTCCAAATAATCCAAATAATCTAAATTATCAAGCCTCATCTCAAAAATTCAGAGAAATAGTGTAGATAACAATAAAGATGAGGACAATAGTCCAAATAATCCAAATAATCTAAATTATCAAGCCTCATCTCAAAAATTCAGAGAAATAGTGTAGATAACAATAAAGATGAGGACAATAGTCCAAATAATCCAAATAATCTAAATTATCAAGCCTCATCTCAAAAATTCAGAGAAATAGTGTAGATAACAATAAAGATGAGGACAATAGTCCAAATAATCCAAATAATCTAAATTATCAAGCCTCATCTCAAAAATTCAGAGAAATAGTGTAGATAACAATAAAGATGAGGACAATAGTCCAAATAATCCAAATAATCTAAATTATCAAGCCTCATCTCAAAAATTCAGAGAAATAGTGTAGATAACAATAAAGATGAGGACAATAGTCCAAATAATCCAAATAATCTAAATTATCAAGCCTCATCTCAAAAATTCAGAGGAATAGTGTAGATAACAATAAAGATGAGGACAATAGTCCAAATAATCCAAATAATCTAAATTATCAAGCCTCATCTCAAAAATTCAGAGAAATAGTGTAGATAACAATAAAGATGAGGACAATAGTCCAAATAATCCAAATAATCTAAATTATCAAGCCTCATCTCAAAAATTCAGAGGAATACCTTTAAATTATACATAAATTCTAAAACTGATCTTTTAAATTGAATTACAAAGAAATGAAAAATCTACAGGTATTAAATTTGGTCATCTGAACATTAGCTACATAAATGAGAGTAACCTCCCTTTGTGTGTTTCACTTTCAGGAAGCCTTATGTTTCGGGTGGCCATTTTCATTTCACCGTAAATCTCCACTAAAAATATGTATTTGTTCAAATCAATACAACTGCATGTTTTAACACGAAAATATCACAAACTGTGTTCTTAATTGTGCTTGCGCATTATTTGAAACAAACTTAATTGTTATTAAGAACACATTTTATGATATTTTTGTGTTAAAACACTAATTAAAAAATGATGCCTATGCACACATACATGGGCTGAATGCAGATCTAGGAGCCCTAAAGCTGTATAAATATTTCTCCAACAGCAAAGCCATCAACATAGAAGACAGATGTAATCCCCAAACGTCCCCAGTCTAAATGCCAATCACCTGCAGACACAGAAATAACTCCAAAACCGCCAACATATAAGATAGGGTGTTATTGAATATATAAAACTTAATAATAATGGGATTAAGTAACCATTAAGCACCCCAGCTGGGTGCTGTTTTGAAAGGAACACCTTTTGCTTTTCACTGTAAACTTACGGTTGTTTGTTTACAAACAACAGACGATTTTTTTTGCATTAGAATTTCACTGTAAGATTTTTTTAAAGTTTGTTCATGTATATTTACAACCCAAAGGCATGTTTTTATACTAAAATAGTTTTAGATTTTAATTAAAAAAAATTAGTTATTTCATGTTGTTAATTAAATAGGATTTTTTTTTTTAAATTATAAAACTTTAAATGAAAGACACATTTTCATATTATATTAAAATAGTTTTTGTTTAATCAGAAGAGAAATACAGATATGTTTATTTAAATGAAAATAGTTTTTATTTACAAAATATTTTTTATGTTTATTTAAATAAAAAGATGTTCAGAAATGGTATCACACAATTTATAAAGTTTATTTTCCATGTGCCTCTCGTACCACAACCGGAAGTGTGTGGTGAAAAGCAAAATGTGTTCCTTTCGAGGCAGCTCCCAGCTGGGGTACCTATTGGATACTTGGTCCTTTTTTTTTTTAAAATCCCCTAGGGTGTGCGGCCCTAATCTATAGCTTATTTAGCTTATAGGTAATTCTAGGACTGACTAACTAACTAGAGTAATATCTGAAAGTGAAAACTATAATTAATTTTCAATCTTATATTTTATGAAACAAACTATAATAAAATAATGTGAGACAGGCTTATATCTACACATAGAATGGCTCAAGGATTATGAATTAATGTCAGGCATCACCAGATGCCAAAGGCAGTCAGACTGAGGTTTCACCCAGCCTTAGAGGGAAGCCAGCGGCACAGATTACCAGTCTGGGAGCCAAGAGGTGGGGCAATGTGAGATAGGCTTATATCTACGCATAGAATGACTCAAGGGTTATGAATCAATGTCAGGCATCACCAGATGCCAAAGGCAGTCAGACTGAGGTTTCACCCGGCCTTAGAGGGAAGCCAGCGGCACAGATTACCAGTCTGGGAGCCCAGAGGTGGGGCAATGTGAGATAGGCTTATATCTACGCATAGAATGACTCAAGGGTTATGAATCAATGTCAGGCATCACCAGATGCCAAAGGCTGCTGGATTAGAAAGCCAGCAGCACAGATTACCAGTTTAGGAGCCTAGGGGTGGGGCAATGTGAGACAGGCTTATATCTACACTTATATATATGTGAGACAGGCTTATATATTATATCCTATCTTATTATTTAAATCTAACCACCTCCGATTTTAAATTTCAACAACCTTGAATTCAAAATCTATCTGTCAAACACTCTAGGCGGGCCAAGGTGTCTGCAGACTCTTTCTGCACTTCTTTTCTGAATTTGCTGCAACTTTTTCTCGCTGGCCATGAACATCCATGTTGTCTGTTATCTAACTTAGGACCTCTATTGTCGTTGTGTCTGTAATACTGCTTTGGGGCAATCCCGCCAAAAGGTAACAATTAATAAACAAGAGAGAGGAACAAAGAAAGACAAGACAAGTTGGGTTCAGATTCAAATGACAAGAGATGAGGTATACAACTTGCACTTCCTTCTCATTCAGTCATTCTCCCATCTGTTGCTATCTCATCTATTATGTACTGCCGAGCCGAGAGAGGGTGGGGGAATCCTGTCAGAACCTCTGCTAACAGTTGACTTCACTCTCCAAGTCCCGGGTTCCAACTTTCCTCGTCAACTGCCAGATCCAAACAGCCTGTCCTTTCAAATTTTCCACTACTTCCCAAATCCGGTTTTTAACTCTAATGCCTTATCGTTTTCACGGGATTTGAAAGTCCTTTGTCTAGGAGACCACCAACGTGGACTGTTTATTGCTGATTCCTATCTATCTTGTATCTATTTAAAGACACACCAAGTTGTCACTTTTCTATTTTTATGGTTTTCTTGACCGAACATTCACATACATCAAGCACCTGTGATTGTCAAGACCATATATACATATACACACACACGCACACACACACACACACATATATATATATATATATATATATATATATATATATATATATATACCTTTCAAAGAAAGGAAAAAACTCAACAAACCGTCATTCTGTAATAAATTTATTTCGACCAAAACTCAAAAGGCTTTTAAAAATTTAAAGAAATGTCTAAAACTCCTTAAAAGTTCAGTCTCATCAGACAGAATTACAAATTAAAGTGATTAACCCAAAGAAAATCTTACCAGAAAATTCATCAATTGTAGGTCAGACAGCAAGTATAAAATTACAATTTTAAGCCAAGAAAGAGATATAAGCGTATCTCTAGCTTCCTGTTAATCTGATATTTTCAAAAAAATATATATGTATAATTTTTATAATAAGAAAAAATAGAATAAAGATTTGTCTAGACTCTATTTATAAAAAAAAATGTTTTTAAATGATTAAAAATGGGTGTTTTTAAATGATTAAAAAGGGGTGTTTTTAACTTCAAGTTAGTCTATGTTAGAATTCAGTATATAATCTAATATTAAATATGAAAAAATAAAAATGTAAAAATATATAAAGAGATAGAAATATAAAAAGTAAAAAATTAATATTATTATACTAATAAAAAAATATATTAAAAAAAAATATATATATATATGCATGCATGCATACATACATACACACATATACATGTATACACATACATGTACCTATATGAGGCTAATCTTACTCACATAGTACTTATTCATAACTAATATTCTCTCTATATATTTATACACACACACACATTTACTTACTTGCGTGCACCCATGCGTTGTGTCATATATCTCTACACTAACCGTCTAAAAAACGACAGTACTTATCAGTATACAACAAAGCATACCATGTTTCTAGGGTTAATCTTGGCATAACTTTGATTATTATTTTAAAAGACAAAAAAAAAAACAACTAATGTATCATTTCTCAACTAATAAATAAAATCCTAATTTACAAATGAACTTGTTTTTCTGAATATTTACCATTATTTCAGACACAACCTTTGATATAGGTAAGTATATTAATATATATTGATATATATATACTTATATACTTTATATATATATATACTTTTGAAATTTGTAAGTATGTATAAGTATATTGTTGCTTGCATTTATGTGAAATTTTTACAACTTTTCTTATTTTTATTTTGTGTTTTTAAATTTTGTCTTTTTCCCTCTGGTCCCAGCCCTGACAATTTTTTTTCCCTCTGGCCCCGCCCCTGACAAATTTTTTTTATTCTTAAATTACTCAAATTCCTAATAAAACACCCAGAACAATATTTTCAAATTTTATTCAAACTTTTTTTCTTTCTTTTTGTTTTTTTTATTGAATGAAATTAATATTTTATTAAATTTTTTTTCATCAAAATTTTTGGAATGTCACTTATTATTTAAAGTTATTATTGTATCATTATATTCATCTTGTCTTCTTTAACTTCATCATTTTTTCAAACATAAATTTAAGATTTATATCATACCTCGGATATATAACTCTAACCTATCTGTAACAAGGCTACTGCTGCACAATGCACATGTACAGACCACTGGCCACTTCGCTAAGAGGGTATTTACAAGGCAAGCAGTCTTTTGTTACGGGATTCAACACGGTTGGCTTTGTTTACCAACACAAATCCTAGCAGTCGTGTTTGGGGCCTTTCTCCCTTTGTGGTCATGGGATATCTCGTTACAGTGGGCAGAGGAGGAGAAGATCAGTGGACACATGTTGTTGTCATGGTCAATTAAGTCAACAGATTATCTTTCTGTTTGGCTATCGTCTTGGCTTGGGGTAAACTACTATTTGTTTTGTTTTGTTCTTTCACTCGCAAAATGCCATTAACAAATCTTTTTGTAATGACAAAGTTTTTACACAGGAACTTCTTTCTTTTTAACTAATTTCCAGACAGTTTTCCAAAAGAAAGAGGGAGGAGAATCTTATTCGGATTTGTTTCCTATAACTTGCTTAAATTTGCTTTGTATTCTTTGTTAAGTTCAGCTTAATTAATCTACTGTCTTACCTTCATACCATAACCATTAATGAACAATCCTTCAAACGGACTACTACTGCTGGGTAGACTACATCCGCTATAGAAAATACACACTTAGAAAATTACTTACTTAGAAAAATTCACTACCTTCATTGTTACGATTATGCTAAGGGATGTATTGGACAATGATTTTTACTATAAAAATGCATTGGACAATGATTTTTACTATAAAAATGCTTTGGAAATGATTTTTACTATAAAAATGCATTGGTCAATGATTTTTACTATAAAAATGCTTTGGAAATGATTTTTACTATAAAAATACATTGGAAATGATTTTTAATATAAAAATACATTGGAAATGATTTTTACTATAAAAATACTTTGGACAATGATTTTTACTATGAAAATGCATTGGACAATGATTTTTACTATAAAAATACTTTGGACAATGATTTTTACTATAAAAATGCATAGGAAATTTTTTTACTATAAAAATGCATTGGAAATGATTTTTACTATAAAAATACATTGGAAATGATTTTTACTAAAAAAATACATTGGAAATGATTTTTAATATAAAAATACATTGGAAATGATTTTTACTATAAAAATACTTTGGACAATGATTTTTACTATAAAAATGCATTGGACAATGATTTTTACTATAAAAATGCTTTGGACAATGATTTTTACTATAGAAATGCATTGGAAATGATTTTTAATATAAAAATACTTTGGACAATGATTTTTACTATAAAATGCATTGGAAATCATTATTCAAAGTTATCATTGTATCCTTATATTCATCTTGTCTTCTTTGACTTCATCATATTTACAACATAAATTAAAGATTCAAGCTATCATTATTATCAGAAAAATTGTAGTTGAATTATCTCCCCCTGTCGTCAGAGGGTGAATCGCCAATATATGATATTGGCGCCTAAGTTAAACTCTTTGACAAAAGTCACTTATCATATAAGCTTTCACCAGGCGAGTCACGTTTTTCAAGCGCTCCCTATACCCTGTCACCAGCGAGTAGAATAGATTTTTAGCGCTTACCATTACTTGTCAAACAGTGAGTGGAAAGATATTACAGCGCTACCTTACATTAAACCTTAGCAAGATAAGTCTGGCTAGCAAATGCCACAAATTTGCAACCATTTTTTGTACCCTTTGAATAGATGTTTCTTTATTTTCAATTGTTATCGTCTTCTTTCATCCAAAATTACTTGCTTATCACCAGAGAATTTTAAGAGTCCTGAATATTTTTTATTATCACATATAAAAAGTAACAAAGAAAGTAACAAAGAAGCTAATAACTAAACATTACCTTATTTGTAGGTGGAATATTTCGCGTATTAATTTAATAATGTTTATTTCATGAATAGTTTCTTTCAAAAAAGGTTTGAGTTATACTGATTAAAAATGGATATATTTTATTCTAGAATAAAAGTATTAATAGTAATAATAAAAAAAATTGAGTTATTATTAATCGTTAAATGTTTTCGTTTATTATTGTTATTTAATTTGCTGTAAAAAAAATAAATTCAATGAATAAAACCACATACAAATTACATATTTAGAAATATTATTTTATTTTCTTTCTAACCAAATATTATTTTATTTTCTTTCTAACCAAATAAATATTTCTAAGATTGGACTGAGAATATGCGAGAAATTCCGAGCTGAAACGATTAGGGCTCAAATTTGTCTATTTCAAATTATCAGCAGGCGGCACTGTGCGGCCATTTTGAATCACACTGATATAGCCAGCAGCCAGAGAATTTTTTTAATATTAGCAGCAGTAGCAGCCATGCCATGATTATCACAAATCGTTTGATTTTTGTTTAATTAATTAATTAAATTATAATTAATTATAACCCTTAATCAGTAGAAATCAATAACCAAATTTGGTGTGTTTCTTAGTTATAGGGATATCAAGGTATATGCAAGATTTCTAATCTGACTGACATCTCTTTTCTGATTTATACATCAATACGTACATACCAAACTTTCTTCTATATATATATAGATAATGCTCTGCAAACCGTATATACTCATGGATAGATTGTACCCCGAATTTATGTTTGTCAAAGTGGGTATTTGCAGTTGACCCGCAGATAAGATGTATTATAATCTGGCTAGTTACATGACTTATTCTAACAGAAAACTTATATTCACTGTTTCAAGACTTTGCTCAAAGATATTAGATCTAGAACATTTACAACATAAATTTAAGATTCATATTACGCCTTGGCTATACAACTCTAACCTATCCAAGGCATCACAGCTGTATTTTCCTGTGTGTAGTTTCTAAATAAATTTAAGATTTATATTACGCCTCTGCTATACAACTCTAACCTATCCCAGGTGTCACAGCTGTATTTTCCTGCGTGTAGTTTCAAAATAAATTTAAGATTCATATTACGCCTCTGCTATACAACTCTAACCTATCCCAGGTGTCACAGCTGTATTTTCCTGCATGTAGTTTCAAAATAAATTTAAGATTCATATTACGCCTTGGCTATACAACTCTAACCTATCCAAGGCATCACAGCTGTATTTTCCTGCGTGTAGTTTCAAAATAAATTTAAGATTCATATTACGCTTGGCTATACAACCTATCTCACAGCTGTATTTTCCTGCGTGTAGTTTCAAAATAAATTTAAGATTCATATTACGCTTTGGCTATACAAATCTAACCTATCCAAGGCATCACAGCTGTATTTTCCTGCGTGTAGTTTCAAAATAAATTTAAGATTCATATTACGCTTTGGCTATACAACTCTAACCTATCCAAGGCATCACAGCTGTATTTTCCTGCGTGTAGTTTCAAAATAAATTTAAGATTCATATTACGCTTGGCTATACAACTCTAACCTATCCAAGGCATCACAGCTGTATTTTCCTGCGTGTAGTTTCAAAATAAATTTAAGATTCATATTACGCCTTGGCTATACAACTCTAACCTATCCAAGGCATCACAGCTGTATTTTCCTGCGTGTAGTTTCAAAATAAATTTAAGATTCATATTACGCCTTGGCTATACAACTCTAACCTATCCAAGGCATCACAGCTGTATTTTCCTGCGTGTAGTTTCAAAATAAATTTAAGATTCATATTACGCTTTGGCTATACAATCTAACCTATCCAAGGCATCACAGCTGTATTTTCCTGCGTGTAGTTTCAAAATAAATTTAAGATTCATATTACGCCTTGGCTATACAACTCTAACCTATCCAAGGCATCACAGCTGTATTTTCCTGCGTGTAGTTTCAAAATAATTTAAGATTCATATTACGCTTGGCTATACAACTCTAACCTATCCAAGGCATCACAGCTGTATTTTCCTGCGTGTAGTTTCAAAATAAATTTAAGATTCATATTACGCTTGGCTATACAAATCTAACCTATCCAAGGCATCACAGCTGTATTTTCCTGCGTGTAGTTTCAAAATAAATTTAAGATTCATATTACGCTTTGGCTATACAACTCTAACCTATCCAAGGCATCACAGCTGTATTTTCCTGCGTGTAGTTTCAAATAAATTTAAGATTCATATTACGCTTTGGCTATACAACTCTAACCTATCCAAGGCATCACAGCTGTATTTTCCTGCGTGTAGTTTCAAAATAAATTTAAGATTCATATTACGCTTTGGCTATACAACTCTAACCTATCCAAGGCATCACAGCTGTATTTTCCTGCGTGTAGTTTCAAAATAAATTTAAGATTCATATTACGCTTTGGCTATACAAATCTAACCTATCCAAGGCATCACAGCTGTATTTTCCTGCGTGTAGTTTCAAAATAAATTTAAGATTCATATTACGCCTTGGCTATACAACTCTAACCTATCCAAGGCATCACAGCTGTATTTTCCTGCGTGTAGTTTCAAAAAATTTAAGATTCATATTACGCTTTGGCTATACAAATCTAACCTATCCAAGGCATCACAGCTGTATTTTCCTGCGTGTAGTTTCAAAATAAATTTAAGATTCATATTACGCTTTGGCTATACAATCTAACCTATCCAAGGCATCACAGCTGTATTTTGCGTGTAGTTTCAAAATAAATTTAAGATTCATATTACGCCTTGGCTATACAACTCTAACCTATCCAAGGCATCACAGCTGTATTTTCCTGCGTGTAGTTTCAAAATAAATTTAAGATTCATATTACGCCTTGGCTATACAACTCTAACCTATCCAAGGCATCACAGCTGTATTTTCCTGCGTGTAGTTTCAAAATAAATTTAAGATTCATATTACGCTTTGGCTATACAAATCTAACCTATCCAAGGCATCACAGCTGTATTTTCCTGCGTGTAGTTTCAAAATAAATTTAAGATTCATATTACGCCTTGGCTATACAACTCTAACCTATCCAAGGCATCACAGCTGTATTTTCCTGCGTGTAGTTTCAAAATAAATTTAAGATTCATATTACGCTTTGGCTATACAACTCTAACCTATCCAAGGCATCACAGCTGTATTTTCCTGCGTGTAGTTTCAAAATAAATTTAAGATTCATATTACGCCTTGGCTATACAACTCTAACCTATCCAAGGCATCACAGCTGTATTTTCCTGCGTGTAGTTTCAAAATAAATTTAAGATTCATATTACGCCTTGGCTATACAACTCTAACCTATCCAAGGCATCACAGCTGTATTTTCCTGCGTGTAGTTTCAAAATAAATTTAAGATTCATATTACGCTTTGGCTATACAAATCTAACCTATCCAAGGCATCACAGCTGTATTTTCCTGCGTGTAGTTTCAAAATAAATTTAAGATTCATATTACGCTTTGGCTATACAACTCTAACCTATCCAAGGCATCACAGCTGTATTTTCCTGCGTGTAGTTTCAAAATAAATTTAAGATTCATATTACGCCTTGGCTATACAACTCTAACCTATCCAAGGCATCACAGCTGTATTTTCCTGCGTGTAGTTTCAAAATAAATTTAAGATTCATATTACGCTTTGGCTATACAAATCTAACCTATCCAAGGCATCACAGCTGTATTTTCCTGCGTGTATTTTCAAGGCATCACAGCTGTATTTTCCTGCGTGTAGTTTCAAAATAAATTTAAGATTCATATTACGCTTTGGCTATACAACTCTAACCTATCCAAGGCATCACAGCTGTATTTTCCTGCGTGTAGTTTCAAAATAAATTTAAGATTCATATTACGCTTTGGCTATACAACTCTAACCTATCCAAGGCATCACAGCTGTATTTTCCTGCGTGTAGTTTCAAAATAAATTTAAGATTCATATTACGCTTTGGCTATACAACTCTAACCTATCCAAGGCATCACAGCTGTATTTTCCTGCGTGTAGTTTCAAAATAAATTTAAGATTCATATTACGCTTTGGCTATACAAATCTAACCTATCCAAGGCATCACAGCTGTATTTTCCTGCGTGTAGTTTCAAAATAAATTTAAGATTCATATTACGCTTTGGCTATACAAATCTAACCTATCCAAGGCATCACAGCTGTATTTTCCTGCGTGTAGTTTCAAAATAAATTTAAGATTCATATTACGCTTTGGCTATACAACTCTAACCTATCCAAGGCATCACAGCTGTATTTTCCTGCGTGTAGTTTCAAAATAAATTTAAGATTCATATTACGCTTTGGCTATACAACTCTAACTATCCAAGGCATCACAGCTGTATTTTCCTGCGTGTAGTTTCAAAATAAATTTAAGATTCATATTACGCCTTGGCTATACAAACTCTAACCTATCCAAGGCATCACAGCTGTATTTTCCTGCGTGTAGTTTCAAATAAATTTAAGATTCATATTACGCTTTGGCTATACAAATCTAACCTATCCAAGCATCACAGCTGTATTTTCCTGCGTGTAGTTTCAAAATAAATTTAAGATTCATATTACGCTTTGGCTATACAAATCTAACCTATCCAAGGCATCACAGCTGTATTTTCCTGCGTGTAGTTTCAAAAAAATTTAAGATTCATATTACGCTTTGGCTATACAAATCTAACCTATCCAAGCATCACAGCTGTATTTTCCTGCGTGTAGTTTCAAAATAAATTTAAGATTCATATTACGCTTGGCTATACAACTCTAACCTATCCAAGGCATCACAGCTGTATTTTCCTGCGTGTAGTTTCAAAATAAATTTAAGATTCATATTACGCCTTGGCTATACAACTCTAACCTATCCAAGGCATCACAGCTGTATTTTCCTGCGTGTAGTTTCAAAATAAATTTAAGATTCATATTACGCTTTGGCTATACAACTCTAACCTATCCAAGGCATCACAGCTGTATTTTCCTGCGTGTAGTTTCAAAATAAATTTAAGATTCATATTACGCTTGGCTATACAACTCTAACCTATCCAAGGCATCACAGCTGTATTTTCCTGCGTGTAGTTTCAAAATAAATTTAAGATTCATATTACGCTTTGGCTATACAAATCTAACCTATCCAAGGCATCACAGCTGTATTTTCCTGCGTGTAGTTTCAAAATAAATTTAAGATTCATATTACGCTTTGGCTATACAAATCTAACCTATCCAAGGCATCACAGCTGTATTTTCCTGCGTGTAGTTTCAAAATAAATTTAAGATTCATATTACGCTTTGGCTATACAAATCTAACCTATCCAAGGCATCACAGCTGTATTTTCCTGCGTGTAGTTTCAAAATAAATTTAAGATTCATATTACGCTTGGCTATACAAATCTAACCTATCCAAGGCATCACAGCTGTATTTTCCTGCGTGTAGTTTCAAAAAATTTAAGATTCATATTACGCTTTGGCTATACAAATCTAACCTATCCAAGGCATCACAGCTGTATTTTCCTGCGTAGTTTCAAAATAAATTTAAGATTCATATTACGCCTTGGCTATACAACTCTAACCTATCCAAGGCATCACAGCTGTATTTTCCTGCGTGTAGTTTCAAAATAAATTTAAGATTCATATTACGCTTTGGCTATACAAATCTAACCTATCCAAGGCATCACAGCTGTATTTTCCTGCGTGTAGTTTCAAAATAAATTTAAGATTCATATTACGCTTTGGCTATACAAATCTAACCTATCCAAGGCATCACAGCTGTATTTTCCTGCGTGTAGTTTCAAAATAAATTTAAGATTCATATTACGCTTTGGCTATACAAATCTAACCTATCCAAGGCATCACAGCTGTATTTTCCTGCGTGTAGTTTCAAAATAAATTTAAGATTCATATTACGCTTTGGCTATACAAATCTAACCTATCCAAGGCATCACAGCTGTATTTTCCTGCGTGTAGTTTCAAAATAAATTTAAGATTCATATTACGCTTTGGCTATACAAATCTAACCTATCCAAGGCATCACAGCTGTATTTTCCTGCGTGTAGTTTCAAAATAAATTTAAGATTCATATTACGCTTTGGCTATACAAATCTAACCTATCCAAGGCATCACAGCTGTATTTTCCTGCGTGTAGTTTCAAAATAAATTTAAGATTCATATTACGCTTTGGCTATACAACTCTAACCTATCCAAGGCATCACAGCTGTATTTTCCTGCGTGTAGTTTCAAAATAAATTTAAGATTCATATTACGCCTTGGCTATACAACTCTAACCTATCCAAGGCATCACAGCTGTATTTTCCTGCGTGTAGTTTCAAAATAAATTTAAGATTCATATTACGCCTTGGCTATACAACTCTAACCTATCCAAGGCATCACAGCTGTATTTTCCTGCGTGTAGTTTCAAAATAAATTTAAGATTCATATTACGCTTTGGCTATACAAATCTAACCTATCCAAGGCATCACAGCTGTATTTTCCTGCGTGTAGTTTCAAAATAAATTTAAGATTCATATTACGCCTTGGCTATACAACTCTAACCTATCCAAGGCATCACAGCTGTATTTTCCTGCGTGTAGTTTCAAAATAAATTTAAGATTCATATTACGCTTGGCTATACAACTCTAACCTATCCAAGGCATCACAGCTGTATTTTCCTGCGTGTAGTTTCAAAATAAATTTAAGATTCATATTACGCCTTGGCTATACAACTCTAACCTATCCAAGGCATCACAGCTGTATTTTCCTGCGTGTAGTTTCAAAATAAATTTAAGATTCATATTACGCTTTGGCTATACAAATCTAACCTATCCAAAGCATCACAGCTGTATTTTCCTGCGTGTAGTTTCAAAATAAATTTAAGATTCATATTACGCTTTGGCTATACAAATCTAACCTATCCAAGGCATCACAGCTGTATTTTCCTGCGTGTAGTTTCAAAATAAATTTAAGATTCATATTACGCTTTGGCTATACAACTCTAACCTATCCAAGGCATCACAGCTGTATTTTCCTGCGTGTAGTTTCAAAATAAATTTAAGATTCATATTACGCTTTGGCTATACAACTCTAACCTATCCAAGCATCACAGCTGTATTTTCCTGCGTGTAGTTTCAAAATAAATTTAAGATTCATATTACGCCTTGGCTATACATCTCTAACCTATCCAAGGCATCACAGCTGTATTTTCCTGCGTGTAGTTTCAAAATAAATTTAAGATTCATATTACGCTTTGGCTATACAAATCTAACCTATCCAAGGCATCACAGCTGTATTTTCCTGCGTGTAGTTTCAAAATAAATTTAAGATTCATATTACGCTTTGGCTATACAAATCTAACCTATCCAAGGCATCACAGCTGTATTTTCCTGCGTGTAGTTTCAAAATAAATTTAAGATTCATATTACGCCTTGGCTATACAACTCTAACCTATCCAAGGCATCACAGCTGTATTTTCCTGCGTGTAGTTTCAAAATAAATTTAAGATTCATATTACGCTTTGGCTATACAAATCTAACCTATCCAAAGCATCACAGCTGTATTTTCCTGCGTGTAGTTTCAAAATAAATTTAAGATTCATATTACGCTTTGGCTATACAAATCTAACCTATCCAAGGCATCACAGCTGTATTTTCCTGCGTGTAGTTTCAAAATAAATTTAAGATTCATATTACGCCTTGGCTATACAACTCTAACCTATCCAAGGCACACAGCTGTATTTTCCTGCGTGTAGTTTCAAAATAAATTTAAGATTCATATTACGCCTTGACTATACAACTCTAACCTATCCAAGGCATCACAGCTGTATTTTCCTGCGTGTAGTTTCAAAATAAATTTAAGATTCATATTACGCTTTGGCTATACAAATCTAACCTATCCAAGGCATCACAGCTGTATTTTCCTGCGTGTAGTTTCAAAATAAATTTAAGATTCATATTACGCTTTGGCTATACAAATCTAACCTATCCAAGGCATCACAGCTGTATTTTCCTGCGTGTAGTTTCAAAATAAATTTAAGATTCATATTACGCTTTGGCTATACAAATCTAACCTATCCAAGGCATCACAGCTGTATTTTCCTGCGTGTAGTTTCAAAATAAATTTAAGATTCATATTACGCTTTGGCTATACAAATCTAACCTATCCAAGGCATCACAGCTGTATTTTCCAGCATATAGTTTCTACTCTCACCTGTAATGAAAGACTTTGACGGGGCACGAAAGACAGGTTTTTATTCAATTGCACAGAATTGCAAGGAAAAAAGAAGACGGGCTTAGGGTTGAGGGTTATTTCCTATAAGTCTAACATAAACAAAGGGGAACCACTCTTGACTGATAAATTATTTATTTATTTATTGATCTACTAGGAAAAATGAAGATGGGGTTAGGGTTTAGGGTTATTTCCTATAAATCTAACATAAACAAAGGGGAACCACTCTTGACTGATAAATTATTTATTTATTTATTGATCTACTAGGAAAAATGAAGATGGGGTTAGGGTTTAGGGTTATTTCCTATAAATCTAACATAAACAAAGGGGAACCACTTTGGACTGATAAATTATTTATTGATCTACTAGGAAAAAAGAAGACGGGGTTAGGGTTAGGGTTTAGGGTTATTTCCTATAAGTCTAACATAAGCAAAGGGGAACTACTCTTGACTGATAAATTATTTATTTATTGATTGATCTACTAGGAAAAAAGAAGACGGGGTTAGGGTTATTTCCTATAACTCCAACATAAACAAAGGGGAACCACTCTTGACTGATAAATTATTTATTTATTGATTGATCTACTAAGAAAAAAGAAGACGGGGTTAGGGTTAGGGTTTAGGGTTATTTCCTATAAGTCTAACATAATCAAAGGGGAACCACTCTTGACTGATAAATTATTTATTTATTTATTCATCTACTAGGAAAAAAGAAGACGGGGTTAGGGTTAGGGTTTAGGGTTATTTCCTATAAGTCTAACATAAGCAAAGGGGAACCACTCTTGACTGATAAATTATTTATTTATTGATTGATCTACTAGGAAAAAAGAAGATGGGTTAGGGTTAGGGGTTAGGTTTAGGGTTAGGGTTTAGGGTTAGTTTCATGGGAAAATAAATAAATAATTGGTTATTTCCTATAACTCCAACATAAAAAGGGGAACCATGCTGATTGACTGATAAATTATTTATTCATTTATTGATCTACTAGGAAAAAAGATAGGGTTAGGGTTTAGGTTTAGGGTTAGGGTTTAGGGTTAGTTTAATAGGAAAATAATGGGTAGATTAATTAACAGATAAAATTCATTCAGAGTGGTTACCCTTTTTTATGTTGGAGTTATAGGAAATAACCAAATTATTTATCAGTCAAGAGTGTTTCCCCTTTGTTTATGTTAGACTTATAGGAAATAACCTAACATTCTTTACTATTTTCTTTTTAAAAGAAAATGGATTTTTTTTTCTTCTTTCTTTTTTGCCTTAAAAATTTATTCATAAATTGTTGTATTGTTTTTATGTAAAATTGATTTTCTTTTTCTTTTCTTTTTCTTTTTTTTTTTTGTTTGTTTGTTTTGGGTGCTATTCACAAAATTGCGTCCCGGCCTCCTGCCTTAAAAAACGCTAGGCGGTGATAGCTGAAAAAACAACCCTCCCTACAAATGAATATGAAATTGGAATTGATTGTTGGAAATAAATATATTAAAATAAAATAAAAATACCGAAAATAATGTTTTGATTTTTTATTTGTAATTGATTGTCGAAAAAAAATAAAAATAAAATGAAAATATCAAAAAGACAAAAGATATTCTTTTAGCGGATTGAAGGCATTTTTATCGACAAATTATTTTTATTTAGTGGTTTGAAGGCATTAAAAGTAAGCCAGATTTTTATTGACAAGTAAATGTAAATATTTAGTTCCCCATCCTTAAAATATTTTAAAGAGGGGGAGGGTTAAAATATTTACATTTACTTGTTGAAAAAAGACTGGAGTGTGAGGGGGTAAAATATCGCATTAACTTTTCGGGGAAAAACGCCTTAAGTACTGGTTGTTGATTTTCCGCGGGCACTGCTTCAGCTAGGGACTTCATTCGTAGGGAGGGTTGGGTTTTTTTCAGCTATCACCGCCTAGCGTTTTTTTAAGGTAGGAGGGCGGACACAATTCTGCGAAGCGCCCTTTGTTTTATTTTGTTTGATTTTTAAAAAAAAACAACTATTTTTCACTTTTTAAATTTTATTTTTGTCTCCCTTGATTACGTTCTACACTTTCAGATATTTTTTTTTACGTTTTATTATTATTATTTTATTTTTACTTTTTACTTTTTATTATTATTATTATTATTATTAATTGTTTTTCAATTTTTTTATTTTTCAATTTATATTATTTTTTATTAATTTTTTATTATTTTTTATTAATTTTTTTTTTCTTTATTAATTTTTATTGTTTTTTATTATTTTTTTTTTTCACTTTTTTAACTTTTCATTATTATTATTATTATTATCATTATTATTATTATTATTATTACTTTCTTTTTTCATTTTTTATTTTTCAATATTGACAAAATATATTTCCCTCTCAGCAGCATGATTTTGATGCATCTATCTCATCTGCATATATTTGCATGGTAATTAACGGCTTATCATGTGACCTCTCAACCTTCTTACCTCACGTACAAACAATTTCTACCCTACCTTTCTTTTTAAAAAAATCTTTTTATATTGATACACTTGATTTTTTCTTCTCTCTCCAAGCTTGATATATATATATATTTCTTGAATGAGAAAATGCTACATCAATTGCTGAAATAAAAATGTCTTTTTATTTGTTACTTAATGTATAATTGTTTTAAGAAATGCTTCTTTTTTTATACTGCTTGTTTTCCAGGTCTTTCTTCACTTGCAGCCATTATATAGTTTTCATATGAGAATCCGTAATAATTATATAGTCTTCATCATTATACACTCCTTATATGAGAATTTTTAATAATTATATAATCTTTATTATTATATTGTTCTTATATGATAACCCTTAATAATTATATAGTCTTTATCATTATATAGTTTTTAATCATTATATTGTCTTTATCATTATACAATCCTTATAATTAATGACTTAATATATATATTATATATAATATATCATTATATAGTCCTTATATATATATTAATGACTTAATAGTCTTTATTATTATACAGTCCTTATATGAGAACCCTTAATAATTATATAAACTTTATCATTATTTAGTCATTATATGAGATCCATTAATAATTATCTAGTCTTTATCATTATACAGTTCTTAAATGAGAACCCTTAATCATTATAAAGAAGTTGCCACTAACATCCCATATATATATATATATATATATATATATATATATATATATATATATATATATATTATATAAACTTCAACACTCCCTGCCACTTTGCAAGAATCATATGACCTCATAGCTATATCAAAGTAATTGTTATTCTTTTCTTTTTGAGGGACTTATTTTCAAATAGTATTATTTTTATTTTTATGTTTTATAATTTCAATGTCATTTTTGTTTGTATATTTTCTTCCATATACAATGGCATTATCAAGGATATTTTCTTATATTGAAGTATGATATTCCATATATATATGTATATGTATATATATATTTGTGTGTGTGTGTGTATGTGTGTATATATTATATATGGTCTCCATAAAAGAAGTTTAGCTTTAAAGTGCACAGGGACTTTGTGGAAACCCTGTATGTATGTATGTATGTATGTGTATATATATGTATATATATGTATATATATATATATGTATGTATATATATATATATATATATATATATATATATATATATATATATAAACACTATATATGTGTATAAACACTATATATGTGCATAAATACTACACACACACACACACACCACACACACACACACACACATATATATATATATATATATATATATATATATATATATATATATATAACACTTCATTATCTAGCTCATCCTTAATGGGGAACTGATTGAGTTAGTCTATGAAACCATTATCAATATTAAACGGTCGATTCAAAAGTTCATTAAAGTGCTCTCTCCAGTGATCATGAATATCTTCTGGTTTGTAAAGCAACCTAGAGCCATCCTTTGAGTGAAGTGGGGTGATAGAGGATGACCTCAGCCCATAGATTTCAGACAGAAGACTATAAAAGGTTTTGACGTCCTGAGAATCAGCAGTATGTTGAATTTCAGCTGATTTGTCCTTCCACCATTGATCTTGAATTTCCCTCAGACGTCTCTGAACCTGGGCTTTTACTGTTTTGAGCTTTAATTGAGCTGCAGATTGTTCAGTGATGGAGATGTTGTTCAGAATCGATCTGTTGATGAGAAGTTGTTTTTGCTCAAGTAACTTGAGTAATGCCGGTGTTGCTGTCATCAAACTAAATCATTGCTACATAGCCTGGAGAAGGCAGCAAGGAACATTGGGCTCTATATGAACTCCAATAAAACTGAGTTCATCTGTTTTAAAAAAGGCAAAGACATTTCCACATATGGGGAAGCCGCTTAAATTGGCCCCTTAAATTGGCAGGCCAGTTTATGTACTAAGTTTATGTATTAAGTAGCAATATCTCATCCACAGAAAACAATATTAATGCATGCATTTGTTGCAAAGTTTTAATTATACCTATTTTATTAATAATACTTCCACTAATTTTTGATCACCACTTTTTTCCTGATTTTAGATATAAAACGTACAGATTTAAATGTTGAAACTTACTAGAACAAATTTTGGGTAAAAATGTCAGAATTTGACATTTAATTAATAACTTATCACTATCACCAGAAATATCTAATTTATTACTTTATTTATTTATTAAAAAGACTAAGATTATAGAGTTGCAGTAAAGTCAGTGGGCAGTAATATTATATATTGTCTTGGTGTTATTACACACTTGGACTAAAGGAGCGTCTCAGGATTAGAGAGATGTACTTCTCATCCTTTTGTTCACAAAGGGTTCTAGAAGCCTATGTGACAATTATCAAGGAATTGCTTTGCTCTCCATTGTTTTTTGCAAGAATTCTTCTAAATCGTTTGAAAGAACATATATCACCAACTATTCTTCCAGAATCCCAATGTGGTTTCCGCTCTGGGTGTGGCACAACTGATATGATCTTCTCAGCTCGCCAACTGCAAGAAAAGTGCATTGAGCAGAATCTTGACCTCTACCAATGTTTCAGCGATCTCGCGAAGGCCTTTGACACAGTCAACCGCGAGGCATACTGAAGAGTTCTTGGGAAGTTAGGTTGTCCTTCACATTTTATAGCCCTTATTCGGTCTTTTCATGATGATATGAATCCTTTGGTCACATATAATGGTATCCTTGCAGAGCCTGTCTCACTCATGAATGGTGTGAAACAGGGCTGCGTTCTCGCACCACAACTATTTGGAATATTCTTTGCAATCATCTTTAAGATTGCTTTAAAAAGTAATATCAATGGGATTTACGTTCGTTACAGATCATCTGTTAACATATTCAATATAAAACGTCTAAAGGCAGGTTCAGATGATCGTGCGTCGAGCTACTATATGCAGATGACTGTAACCTGGTAACACACATACAAGATGAGATGCAGAACCTTATGGATTGTTTCTCCGAAGCATCTACAGCATTTGGATTAACCATAAATGACATGTATCAGCCTGCCCTGAACAAATGGGAGCACATTTATCATAGGACAACTCTTTAGATAGAGAAATTTCCCTTAGGCTGCAGAAAGCAACAAGATCCTTTGGTTTGCTTGAGAAGAGGGTTTGGAGCCAACGTGGTATTAAGATCTCCACCAAGCTGGGTGTATACAGAGTCTGTGTGCTCACTGCCCTTTTGTACGTCTGTGAGACTTGGGTTGTTTACAAATGACATCTCAGGACACTCGAGAGATTCCATCAGAATTGCCTTAACAGGATTTTAGGGATAGAATGGTTGTCATTTACACCAGACAACACAATACTTGAAATACTTGAATGCCTAGTATTGAGAGTTTGATCTTTAGATTACGTCTTCATTGGTCTAGATATCTAGTTCGCATGACTGATTGCTGTTTCCCAAAACAACTATTTTTACAGGGAAATCTCAACTGGCAAACATTGTCAGTGCAAACCCAAATTGAGGTTTAAGGACTGCCTCAAGGACACTCTGAAGAATACTGATATTGCTGTGGAGGACTGGGAGAAGCTAGCTTGTAATAGACCTGGCTGGAGAGCCACCATCTACCTGTCTGTGGAAGAATTTGAGTCCAACTGAATTAAACACCAAAAATTGAAGTGGGCTATTAGAAAGGGTAATTTTCAGCCCAGCAACATTCAAAGTGGAGAAGTTCCAACATGAGTTTATGTGGAAGAGTATGTCTCTCCAGGGCTGGCCTGGTGAGTCATCTGAGAAAACACAAGGATAGAGTGTTAAATGCTACTGGAACCCAACTATGATTTTTTTTAAAAAGAAGAAAAAAACAAAACAGGAAATGGTCTTACTCGAACACGAGTTGACAGCCATATATATATTATATATATATATATATATATATATATATATATATATATAATAAACTTATCAAAATACTATTTTTTCTAGTGGAATATTATACATTCAAAATAGATATTAAGTGTTAAAAAAAAAATAGAACTAAAAATTTTGTCTATATCATTTCAACTAATTATAAGAAGTAATTCAACCAAGTCTTACTTTTTAAGAAAATAAACAACAATTTTTTTAAAAGCCAGTAAACATTAATTCAAAGAATATGATAAGCTGTAACTTAAAAACTCTTGAAACAAACAATGTACATTGAAAACTTTCAACACAAAAACTAGGTACCACCAAAATAGGTCACGTGATCAGTTTAGAACATATTGAAGGAAGAAATGTAAATATTTTTGAACTTTTTATAAACAGTCCGTATTTTTACAACACGGTCAGTTTCTTTATTGATATTTTTTAGCTGAATTCTGTATTCCTGGTTCTTTTACTAAAAAGCTCTCACTAAAAACTCTGGCATTGAAACTTATAAAAAAACTTGATGTAATTATTATATATATAGACTCTTATCTTTATAGAAAAAAGTAAAAATTATTTTTTGTCTGTTCATTTTTTCATATTTCATAAAATAGAATAGGTGGGGAGTAGACCTCATAAAAAAATATTTCCCCTAATATATTCTAGGAAAAAAACTATTTCAGACGTATTTACATCAACAGATGAATAATTATGGAAATTTTTTTTGAAAATCGGACCATTAATCGATTTTTCATAGAATTTTGAAAAAAGCCTCTTGTCATAACTTGTTTTTGAGTATGTTAAATTTCAATTGATTTAACGGTGCAAAAATGTAAACATTGTTTTTCGTTCATAATTTTCATTATTTCTGTAAGCTGAAAATTTTTAAATCATCAGGAGTTTTTTTAAGTTTTTTCTTTCAAATGGACAAAATAATTTTCAAGATAATATTAACATTTATGCAAGTTTCATTGATAAACTGATCATGTGACCTATTTTGGACGTACCTGGTGTATACACACACACACGCACACATACATGGCTTGGTAAGGAAACCAATCTAGGAGAAGGAAAACTATATATATATATATATATCACACTAAGGAAATGATAACCCGTGCATACTGTGCCCACAAGAAAAACTAAAAATAGCAGAATTCAGGAACCCAGAGAAGATATTGAACTTACGTGCAGAGTTAACTAATAGATGTAGGCATAAAAATAAGCATAGGCTTTGCCTAGTAAGTTCCATTGTTACATAGGGTGAGAAGGAGGGTATATAACACACCGACTGTATTGAAAATGGGCACAACCCAGTTATAAAATACAGACCGATGATTGGACAAAAAATACCCAGAAGATTCGAACTAGTGCGAGAAACTATATTCGGTAATTTTAAATGGAGACCACTCTAATTCTACAAAAATTATTTTATCTAACAAGCAACACTGAAATTAGTCAATTAGAGTGGTCTCCCTTGTCATCTTTGAACAAGAAAGCAATAAGACATGTCAGCCATCTTTGATTGCAGAGAGTATAATAATAAAAATGATGATTCTGTTCACATTTTCTTATATACCTATCTTTAAGTCTAAAATAACATAAATCATGTCCTTAGTAATAATTAAATTCATTAAAATCTATGCCCAAACCAAAATTTTTCGTTTGAATTTTGATGACAATTTGCAATTTTAACCATAAACTTTTGTATATATTTATGCTGTAAATTTTTAACTTATTGTTTCTTTCTCTCTTTATTTATTTATTTATTTATTTATTTATTTTTCTTGTAGCAGCAGAAAAAGAAGCAGAAAGCCTCTGTAAGTAGAGAAGAAGTTGGTGAGACTGTAGAAGAAAAACTTGAGACTGTTACAGACGAAGCAACCACCGCCTCCAACAATATCGCTACTACAACTGCTACCACTACCACGACTACTACTACCAGTATGCAAGATGATGGAAATGTATCTGTCTCTGATCAAGAACCAGTTGTAAAATCATCAGAGGAGAAGGGAGAGGAGACTGAAAAGAAGAAGGAAGAGGAGGCACAGGAGGAAAATGAGTTGGAGGTACTTCTATAAAGAAAACAAAAAAATGGCAGAAAAATTAGCCCGTAAATAAAGAGGGAAATAACTCTATACGAAAATTGGTCTATAGGAAGTAACTCTTCCTCTGTGAAAAATCATGATAAAAAGATATGAACTTTTTTAAAAAATTCTAAATGTCCCGAAATCAAATTAAAAAAACAAAAACAAAAAAAAAAATGTTTAAAGATATAACCAAAAGTAGTTGGGTAATCTGAACATTAGCTACATAAATGAGAGTAACCTTCCGTTGTTTCTTTCATTTTGAGGAAGCCGTCTGTTTTGGTCGGCCATTTTCATTTCAATGTCCCGAATTCAAATTTAAAAAAACAAAAAAAAAAAAAAAAAAATGTTTAAAGATATAACCAAAGGTAGTTGTTCTCTACAAAAAAATTTAAAAGTTACCGTGTGTAGTTATTGGTATTAAAATCAGCAGTAAAAAAAAACAAAATGAAATTAAAAAAAAAAAATTAAAAAAAAAAATTAAAAAAAAATTAGTAATGATGATTACAGATTGGTAATCTGAACATTAGCTACATAAATGAGAGTAACTCCCCTTGTATATTTCACTTTGAGGAAGCCATATATTTTGGTTAGCCATTTTCATTTCACTGTAAATCTATACTGAAAATACGAATTTAGTCAAATCAATACAACTGCATGTTTTAAAAAGAAAATATCATAAAATGTGTATTTACTTGTGCTTGTGCATCATTTAAAATTAACTTAATTGTTGTTAATAACACATTTTATGATATTTTCAGTGTAAATTTACAGTGAAATGAAAATGGCTGACCAAAACATATGGTTTCCTCAAGGTGAAACAAACAAGGGGGGGTTACTCTCATTTATGTAGCTAATGTTCAGATTACCTATAGATTTACTCTTATGATCATTATTATGCCCAAATAATGATGAATATTCAACAAAGAAAAAATATTAAAAGATGTATTACTATTCCCATCAACTCTAGAAAAAAAAGAATATTTATCTCTTCCCTGAACTAGAAAAAAAATGGAAGGGGATCATAGTACCCCCCAAAAAAAAATCGAAAAAAAAAGGGAATTGGACTGTAGTACCAAAAAGGAAAAAAAACGTCTTAAATTTTGTTGTTGGTGGACTACAATATCCAGTTTAGTATTATTTGGATTATTCGGACTATTGTCCTCATCTTCATTGTTATCTGTACAACGTTTTGGCTGATGTGCCTTCCGGCCTTCTTCAGATATTTCATGTCAGACTCGGGAACCTTCTCAGACTCCACCTCAGATGCTAAAATAATCTCCTTGGTCTAGCACTAGTGAAAAGGGGATAGACTCCCTCGCTATCTGGCTGATACCTGCATTAGGCCGCCCCCATGACTTATTTTACTTTATATGGTCTCCATAAAATCTGTGACCACTATAAAGAATTTATAACTTTAAAGTGCACAGGGACTTTGTGGACACCCTGTGTGTATGTGTGTGTGTGTCTGTGTGTGTGTCTGTGTGTGTGTACATACCCTCGGGAACCTTCTCAAACTTGGGAACCTTCTTGTCATAATCGGGAGCCATCACGGAACTTTGAACCTAACCTTTATTCAGTTTCACGGGGGTATCCTGTTCTCATTCCTCTAACCATAGCCTAGTGGAATGAGAACAGGATACCCCCGTGGACTGAATAAAGGGTTAGGTTCAAAGTTCCGTGATGGCTCCCGATTACGACAAGAAGGTTCCTGAGACCGAGAAGGTTCCCAAATCCGACAAAAAATACCTGAAGAAGGCCGGAGGGCACATCGGTCAAAATGTTGTACAAATAACAATGAAGATGAGGACAATAGTCCAAATAATACTAATTATCAAGCCTCATCTCAAAAATTCAGAAAAATAATATCCAGTTTGTATGTAGAAGAATGAAGTCAGTGTTTTTTTTGTTTTTTTTGTCTTTTACTGAACTGAAAATATTGAAGGAACGCAAAATCATATAAATGAGTAGTTACTGGTTTGATTCAGGTCTTCTTTTTTTTTCAGACCAAGTAACCAGTAGGCACCCTAGCTGAGATCAGTTTTGAAAGGAACTGAATTTTATTTTTCACCAGTTGTTAGTAAACAAAATCAACAAACAATACAAACCAAAGATACATTTTTATATTAAAATAGTTTTTGATTTTAATTACAAAAATTATGTGAAAAAATTAATTTTTCTCTAAAGATAAACTAACATTATTATTTTTTAGATAAAACTTTAAACGAAAGATGCGTTTTTATATTAAAATAGTTTTTATTTAAATCAGAAGTTTTGCTTATTGATCAGAAGTTGACAAATATTTTTCAACACTTGGAATAATTTTTTTTTAAATTATAAAAAAATATTAATTCTTAATTTGATCACATACACGTAATCAAATTAAAATTTGATATCAAAATCTTTTTTTTTTAAATAAATACTTTTTAAGAGAAATGCAGATATGTTTATTTAAATAAAAATTGTTTTTATTTACAGACTATCTTTTAGGTTTATTTAAATAAAAGGATGTTGTTCAGAAATGGTATTACACAATTTATTTTTTCATATGTCTCAAAAAACAAAATTCAGTTCCTTTCAAAACTGATCTCAGCTAGGGTGCCTATTGGTTACTTGGTCCTTTTTTTCTTTTTTTTTTTCCTTTAATGTCAAATTTCTTAAGAAGTATTCTGCGGGCCCTATCCTACCCCCTTATCTGTTGGATCTGCTAAGGAAAGTAAAAGACCAATTTAATAAATAACTTTTTGGACCAAGTATCCAATAGGCACCCCAAATCATCAACTTAATGAAAAGTTCATATTTTAACTCATCACCGGCAACTTTGACTTTCAAATATTTGAAAATAAATGAACTGATGATTTTTTTTAACTTATATTGTATCTGAAAAAAACAAATTTTGTGATACCATTTCTGAGCGACATCCTTTTATTTAAATAAACATAACAAATATTTTGCAAATAAAAACTGTATTTTTATTTAAATAAACATAACTGCATTTCTCTTCTGATTAAGTAAAAACTATTTTAGTATAAAAACGTTTTTCTTTTTTTTTCCAAATTTATCATAAGTGTTGAAAAATATTCATAAACTTCTGATTAAAAAGTATTTATTTAAAAAAAGATTTTGTTATTGAATTTTAATTTGATTATGTGTACCAACCATCTATTTATTTAATTTATCATAAGTTCAACATCTCCATAAACTGATTAAAATCATTTGTTTACAAAAATTTGGAAGCAGAAGTTACCGATGATGAGTTAAAATGTGAACCTTTCATTAAGTTGATGATTTGGGGTGCCTATTGGATACTTGGTCCAAATTTTTGAATGAAACCAAGGAACGCTAAAACATATAAATGAATAGTTACTGGTGCCATTCAGGTCTTTTTTTTTTTTTTTCCCTTTAATGTCAAATTTCTTACCTTCCCCCTTCCCTTATCTGTTGGACCTGGTTAAATGAGAAAAAAATAAAAATAAAAATGTACTAGTCAAATATTGTGGTCCCAAAGAGAAAAACGTGCTGTCTTTTTTTTACTTTATTGCACGTTATTACTCAACTGACGATGTTACTGATTTACTTAAGACACCAACCCTAAAGCTAACCCTATTGAAAGAAAAAGATGGATTACCGTAAATCCTTGAGTATAATCAGCATTTTATTCCCCAAAAATTTAAAGGTCAAAATCTCTAGTGCATACTATATACAAGGTTAAAAATGAAAAATATTTTCTGAGCAATATCCGAGTTTCTATTTGCTGTCCAGCAATGTTTATTCAGACGCATTTTGTGATGTCGGGCGCAAATATACCTTAAGCTTCGCCTGAAAGCAATTAAGTCATAAAAGAATCATCCATAACTTGAAGTAAGCAATATTTATTAAAATAAAAATATTCAGAACACAGAATAACATGTAACAAAAACAATTTGTAAACATATTTAAATTCCCATATAACAGTTAAGAACATCACCATTATTGTATTACGCATGTGCGGAAATGTTTGTTCGATGAGCTGCTGCTGGCTTAATTATGTACGAATTGTGCTTAATAGTTTATAAACCTATATATACAATAATAATAAAGGATGTTACTGTATACATTTTACAAACCAAGGACGTTATATAGACCTCCTAGACTCAAGTTAGAGAAGGGGTGCATATTATACACAAGGTTTAGGTTTTTCAGAGGTACAGCCCCCTAAAAATCCCCTGTGTATTATACTCAAGGGTGGACTATACTTGAGGATTTACAGTATATATTCTGTTCAGGGACCACAGTACTAAACTAGTACCAAGTAAAAATTAAGTAATACATTATTATTATTATTATTATTATTATTATTTAAAGTTGTGATATAAACTTGAATAAGCAGAAATGTATTACTATTATTGTTGATTGTTTGTTTTGGGTTTGTTTTTTGTTTTTTTTTTCTTCTTTTGAATAGCAATAATATTAGACCCCCGCCCAAACAAACAAACAAACAAACAACAACAACAACAACAAATACATAATAATAACAATATTCTAATGAGATAGAAATATATAAATACAGACAAGGAACACCTGAAGAAGGCTGGAGATTACAGTGGCTGAAATGTTGCGTTTTTATATCTATTATTATACTAAACCTGAGTTAATCAACTTTTGCTTCCTAAAGGCTTTTTTACTGTTTAGTTTAATGACACGAAAATTATACTAAATTATTCCTTACTTTTAGGATTGAATTATGTTTTAGAAAATTCTGTTTTAATTGGTTCTAATTAGTCGTAATTTGCAATAAAGTAAAAAAAACAACCAATCTCTTTCTTCCCCTCTATGTATCTCTTGACTACCTCCTCATTATATAATTATTATTATAATAATTATATGTTAGTTTCTCTGAAGAGTAGAGAGAGAGAGAGAGAGCTGGGAGAATTTGAAATGTATTTCTATGTTAAATTTCACAACCAGCAACCCGTAGCTTAAATGAGGACAAACATTTACTTTCTGAGAAAGCTAACAAAATGATTTTAAGGTTTCGTCCAGCCATATTTATTTTATAATAGCCAGCCTATTATAAAATGAATAATAAATTTAGCTCAGTCGGTAGAGTATCTAATAATAAAATTTATTGTGTACAGTGTTCAGGTGCAACACAACTCATCAAAGTCTCATGTCTAGTACATAGAATAATGTATTAGTGTTAGGTACATGAATAGCATACAGTAATAATATACATGTATGTGTACAGTGCTCAGGTGCACCACAACTCATCAAAGTCTCATGTCTAGTACATAGAATAATGTATTAGTGTGAGGAACATGAATAGCATACAGTAATAATATACATGTATGTGTACAGTGCTCAGGTGCAGCACAACTCATCAAAGTTCATGTCTAGTACATAGAATAATGTATTAGTGTGAGGAACATGAATAGCATACAGTAATAATATACATGTATGTGTACAGTGCTCAGGTGCACCACAACTCATCAAAGTCTCATGTCTAGTACATAGAATAATGTATTAGTGTGAGGAACATGAATAGCATACAGTAATAATATACATGTATGTGTACAGTGCTCAGGTGCACCACAACTCATCAAAGTCTCATGTCTAGTACATAGAATAATGTATTAGTGTCAGGAACATGAATAGCATACAGTAATAATATACATATAATGTGCCGGTTTAGCTTAGTCAGTACTAGACTTGGAACCACAAGGTTCCTGGTTCGATACTGGCTTTCGCCAACTCAGCGTATGAGTAGCACAAGGATTTGTGCGGTAAAGTAAAGAGCTGATGATAGGTGTGGTGCTCCACCTCAGACACAAAAACAATCTCCTTAGTCTAACGCTAGTGAAAAGGGGATAGACTCCCTTGCTGTTTGGCTGATACCAACTTTAGGCCACCTCAACATCTTTACTTACTTACTTTATTTATAATAGAGATTCAGTCTCTATTTGTCTGTAACCAAAACTATGTCACTGCTTATGTCACAATAATTTCAGGAATTACATAACTTTATCAATGAGTATTTAATTTATAGTCAATAATGATATTACATTAAACAAAGAGAACACTGTATTGTAAATATGTATATATATATATATTATATATATATATATATATAATATATATATAAATGGTATGAAAAACACATATGTTGTTAAATTGAATTTATTTTATATCTTTTTCATTGCTAATATATAAAATAAATTCAATTTAACAACATATGTGTTTTTTATACCATTTTATCTATACATATAGCGTCGTATTTTTTTCCTTACTCTTAATATATATATATATATATATATGTAATATAATGAAAAATTGAAAAAACACTAGTTCATAAAATGAGTAATGTTTATTTCACCTACGCTGCAGTGTTTCGATCTGTTTTGTAGATCTTCATTGGGGCTTTTGTTAATTTGAGGAAAATAAATTTATCACAGAGAATAAGAAAACTGTGAGAGTCTTTTGCTTTGTCGGTCAATCTATTTAAAAAATGGTTGAATGAAATTTAAATAGACTGACTGACAAAGCATCAGATCGAAACACTGCAGCATAGGTGAAATAAACATTACTCGTTTTATGAACTTGTGTTTTTTCAATCTTTCATTATATTAAATACTGTCGGATTCACTTCCACTTTTTTTTCACACACAAATATATATTAAGAAATTTGAAAAACAAAGTGTTCCAAAACTAAGATGAATTTATTTATCGATGCTTAAAAGTTTTGGTTTATTTAAACCTTCATCAGGATAGATTATGGGGTGAAGAAATTGATGGATGTTTTGTTAATTCGTCTTATTTTTGGAACACTTTGTTTTTCAAATTTCTTAATATTGTCGGATTTATTTCCATATTTACTTCCATATATATATATGTATGTAATATAATGAAAAATTGAAATATATATATATATATATATATATATATATATATGCTCAGAAAGTAGTATGCCACAAAGGATCGTCCATGGTGTTTTTTAAAACAAGTTATTAGTGAATCCTGATATACAAATGAGACAAAACA
>CM042179.1:36311429-36333471 GCA_023376005.1 Doryteuthis pealeii
TTTTGAAAGAAAAAAAAAAGAAAAATTAGACTATATACCTTTGGTAAAATATCAATCTCTTTATTAACAAAAAAAAAAAAAAAAGAAAAAGAAAAAAAAAAGTTGATGACTTTCTTGGATATGTCTATTTGCCTAACATAAAATTGTTTTAGTATTAAATATATATCCTTATCTTGAGAAAAAAACGAGAGAAAAAAAAGATATATATATATATAAAGCTTATGGCTCCATAGATTCATGACTGAACTAAACAAACACACACACACACACACACACACAGATATATATATATATATATATATATATATATATATATATATATATATTCATTATATGTACTTCGTAGGTGGGATACCAAGTAATTCGGTATTAGGATGATTCTAAGTTGGTCCTTTTTTCCAACGGAAAGATGTTAGAGAGTTCAGGTTTGGTTTGAGAGCTCAATTTTGAATTTTTATATACAGAGCAATATATTTAGTAAAGAAAAAAATAGTAAAGCAAAAGATATATATATATATATATATATATATATATATATATATATATATATATATATACATATAGCATAATACCTGATTTTTAATTTTATTTCATTACTAACTATTCATTATATATATATACATATATATATATGTACATATATATATGTATATATGTACATACACTAAAGAAAAGTTTAAAATAAAAGTAATAATAACCATTATTTGATTATATACAAACATTAAATAAATAGCAATATCTTGAGAAAAAAAAATATCTTGACAAAAAAAACAAACACACACATACACATATATATATACATACTTATTGGCATTTCAGTCTCGGAAGATTATAATATAGTTTTTGTGCCCCTGAAGTTACAGCACCTCCTGTGACTGTGAAGTCCAATGTTAGAAAAACATTCTCAACCACAGATATCACATGTGAAGGTTGTCCCTGAAGATGTTGATGTGCCAATGCTTTGTTGCCGCTGCTTTCTTCTGGACCTCTTAGCTTCATGGTGTTGAGTTAGGGTGACTTCTGAAATGAACAGTCCTCTATGGAGAGCCTGCCGCCACCAAGAGCGGTCCTGAGACAAAATTTCCCAGCTGGAACGGGTAATGCCAAAGCACCTGAGATCATTCTTGTAGACATCCTCAAAACATGACCGATCTGTCTCTTATCAGATGAAAGCTCTGCATAGAGGATGTCCTTCGGGATTTGTCCATCATCCATTCGACAGACATGACTCAACCATCAGAGACAATGCTGTCTCAGTAGAGAATATAAGCTGTATTGACACCAATCTTGGGAGAAAAAAAATATTGCTTCCATTAATTACAAATGTTTGCCAAATGACAAGACTTTACAAGCCCTTAGAGCTTCAAGGAAGAAGCTACAACAAACTGCACGTCGCTGTGCTAACAGTTACTGGCTATAGCATTGCAGCAGCATTCAATCATATATATATACATACATACATACATACATACACTAAAGAAAAAGTTCAGAATAATAGTAATAATAACCTGTATTTGGTTATATATATATATATATATATATAGATGGAGTGGAGGATTTAAGTGAATCTGATAAAATGTGGTTGAGATTAGAGGAAATTGTGGATAAAAAACATAAAAACAGCATAAAATTTAAAGAATATTTCGCCTCATATTGAATGAAGCTTCTTCAGCTTTATTGAACACAGGCATACATACATACATTTGCTTTTATAGTGAAAGAGGTGAATGGGGGAGGGGAGAGACACTGATGGGTGCACACACATCTGATATGACCCACAAGCCAATATCAAATCCCTCTTCTAAGTCAACTGACTGACCCTACAGAAGAAATCCCTACACTCAAACCCACCTATTCAATATGAGGCAAAATATCCATTAAATTTTATGCTGTTTTTGTGTTTTATCCATAATTTCCTCTAATCTCAACCATATATATATATATATATATATTCATTCTTCCTCATATATATATATATATATATATATATATATATATGAGGAAGAATGAATAAAGAAAAGAAAGTACAGAATGGATAATAAAAGATGAATTTAATCAATATCACTTACACATGTGTTTCGGTCAGTTTATCTATGTGTACACTATTCAAACTATTATTATCATTAAATAAACAAATGAAATGAAATAATAATAATAGAAAAATGTAAAAATATTCGGTCGAATTTTCTCTGTGTATGGAATATTTTAACATTTTTCTATTATTATTATTTCATTTTATTTGTTTATTTAATGATAATAATAGTTTGAATAGTGTACACATAGATAAACTGACCGAAACACATGTGTAAGTGATATTGATTAAATTCATCTTTTATTATCCATTCTGTACTTTCTTTTCTTTATTCATTCTTCCTCATATTGTCGAATTCATTTCCAATTCCATTTTTACATACATATATATATATATATATATATATATATATATATATATATAATGAAAATTAAATAATGTTACTCATTTGGTTTCAAATTATTTTATTGAATTATTACATTTCTAATCATCATTATTAATTAATTCAATTTGATTTTCAGTTTTATTCAAATCATGAAAATGATTTTTAAATAAAGTTTGTTGCATTTTATTAGAAACCGATCATCCTTGTTGAGTTTTTTTTTTTTGTTTTTTTTTGTTTTGTTTTTTTCTTAATATTTTTGTTATAATTCTGAGTATAATCAATATTATTGGTGCTGATATTATTATTATTATTATTATTATTATTATTATTATTATTAGTTTTTCACACCTGCCGTAGCTAGTGGTTCACTGGAGGCTAAGTAATAGCAAGTCTCCTCAGAGTATTCTAGCCGATCCCAACAGTGCTGTAGTTTGGATGGTCTCCATTTTTCTGATTTCCCGTTCACCCAAATTCTTTTCCAGGGTTTTGGGGATCATTCCAAGGGCACCAATCACAATTGGTACTACCTTCACCTTCATGTTCCACAGTTTCCTCAGTTCTCTGGCAAGGTCTAAGTATTATTATTATTATTATTATTATTATTATTATAGAGTTCTTCAGGTAGGAGAAAAATATATAGAGATCTGATAATGGAGATTTGGTGACTGTCTGTAACGGGGACTCCCCCAACAAAAGAGGTAGGAGAAAAATATATATAGATCTTATAATGGAGATTCAATGACTGTCTGTAACCGAAACTATGTCACTGCTTACGTCACAACATCTAAGGAAATGTGTAAGTTTATCAATGAGTATTTTATAGTCAAAATCACTAATACATAAGATAAATCTTATTTATTAACGATGTCTCTATGAAAATCTGAGTTAGATTTGCCTCAAAACAGCCCATGTTGTTAGTGCGTTTAAAATCCCGCAATGTGTCTTATATATCAAAAGAAATCAAGGTTTACATAATATAAGGTGTGTTTAATTTGCATACTGGTTTTACCAAAACCAGGTTTAATAAATGATTACTTGGTGTTATTGATTTCTAATATTATTGTTTTATTCTGCAACATATTAAAATCAATCCTATGAATGATTTTATAAAGAAACCAATTAGATATAATTAAAATAAGTGTAATCATTTTATATTGTTAATAATATTTTCATTATCATTATTGAATAAGTCTCATTATTATTGATGAGATTATTATTATTATTATTATTATTATTGTTGTTGTTGTTGTTGTTGTTGTTATTATCATAGTTATTGTAAACAATCTTTCTATAAATATCTTTGCATTGACGACTGCTAGATTGTCACAGCCATAATAAATGTTTGTTGATGAGAAGTTGCCTCCGAGTTTGTTTTTAATCAGTACAGAACTTGATTTAAGGGACGTTTTTCACACACAAAGAAATGAGCCCATATATAAGAACGAAGACCCCCCCCCCGTATGTTAAACAGTCAGCTGATAAACAACAATAGACCACTCTGTCACAGAACTGTGCAGTAAAATGTGAAGCTGATAGTAGGTGTGGTGCTCCACCCCAGACACAAAAACAATCTCCCTTGTCTAGTGCTAGTGAAAGGGAGATAGACTCCCTCATTGTCCAGCTGTTAACAACAATAGACCACTCTGTCACAGCTTAGATATATGCAGTAAAATGAATAGCTGATAGTAGGTGTGGTGCTCCACCTCAGACACAAAAACAATCTCCCTTGTCTAGTGAAAAGGGGCTAGACTCCTTCACTGTCCGGTTGATAACAACAATAAACCACTCTGTCACAGCTTAGATCTGTGCAGTAAAATGGGTAGCTGATAGTAGGTGTGGTGCTCCACCTCAGTTGAGCTATTGTTATCACCAGGTAACTAGATCAAAGTAACAGTTGAATTGTCCAAATGAAGACAAATGAAATCTTTAAAAAATACAACAATTTTTCTTGTTCAATACTTGATCTTGATTTGAATTTCTTTTGTTAAAAAAGAAAGAAAGAAAAGATTTCAAAAAATAACTAAACCCCTGTCACTATACCTCAATACCAATAGAAGCAAGATCTGGAATGATATGCAGATGGCAAAGAAATAAAACAAAATGTATTCGGCATAGAATAACCCAACAAGGGTTGACATGTTGTAAAAACCAACCAACTAAACAAACAACCAATATTTCATTCCCCTGTAAGTCATCTTCTTTATTATATATGTGTATAACTATAGACAATCTAATATGAACCTGTGAATAACTCCACCTTTCCTGGGCATTGTCGGGTACTACAGCTAGTGTAAGATTCAAAGTTATAACAAAGTCCTAACTAGTTGAAACATAACAAACTCCGACACGTTTGTGTGACAAAACATTTTATATAGATAACAGCACATGGAAACGATACATAAACAATACAAGATAGTGTACATAAACATACATACATCAAAGGACTGGAGCATCCGTACATAGAGATCAGCTACTAAGAGGGGGGACCGAGCCCCGACGATAAAGGGGTAGGCTAACCCATGTGCTCGTTCTGGAGATGTAGCTAAAAGAGGAAGCAGCGTTTGAATGAACGCGCTTAACTACCAGAGGTCCCTCTAGTGGGAACAAACAGCAACGCAGCAAGGAGATAACTCTTCCGGCAAAAGGAAGATAATTCCCTACACTAGTATTAAATAACTAATAAGAATCAGTTGTTTGCACACAGCTTTATGGTTTCCTGTATTCCTAGACAATACTACTAATTTCAAAACAGATCTATTTGATATATATGTTATATACCCCTAATAAGACTATCCCATCTAAGCTGAATCTTTGCTAGTAAGGTTTCAATGCCAGCAATGTTACATATTTGAGATATTGTGCTATTTTTCATTCTATCATCCCATTTTATACCATCATTTGCAGTATAAAATGGGATGATAGAGTAAAAAATAGAACAACATTTTTTTTTTTAAATACCAAATGCTAAGCGTTCTATAGGACATCCACTCTTACACTATAAAAACAAATTGAAGGACAATTCGAAACGCCTCAATATTGTTATAAACGGGGGTTAGTATGGAGTGTATGGTGGCAAAGGAAAAACAAACACAGGTTTTATATATATTTACCAACCCCTCCACACGAGCAGGATGTGACACAAGGTCAATTTATTAAGCGGAGTTTAAAAGGTTTGAATTCAGAGTTTTCCTTCTCCTAGACTGGTTACCTAGCCACGGTTAAAGAACCCAGTCTGCCCTGCTATTTACCCATAGCTGGAGGGAGAATTGGATTCATACCTTTCCCAAGGGTATTAGCACCATGTGGAATTCAAACAGCTACGTCCAGGAATTGAACTCGGGGCGACAAGTCCATTTCCTATGACTCTAACTATTAGTCCACGCGCCTCCATACACAGGTTTTAAGAACAACAAATTGTATTTAAAAAAAAACAAGAAAAGGGTTAGAGTGATGGAAATGATATAAAAGAAAGTCTGATGTTTGATGATCAAATCAGTTGTTGTGTGAGTAGTAATGTCAGCAGAAAGCCTAATGTTCGGTGGTCGAGTCAGTTGTAGTGGAGGTGATGATGTAGACAGAAAGCCTGATGTTAGTGGTCATATGTTGGTTATAATGTGGGCAGAAAATCTGATGTTTTGTGCTCAGGATGTTGGATGTTGTGTGGGTAATAATGTATGCAGAGGATCTTATGCTCGGTGGTCGAGTCAGTTTAAGTGTCGGGATAATGTAGGCCTGATGTTTGGTGGCCGAGTCGGTTGTGCTGATGGTAGTGATGTAATGTATACAATCAGGTATTTTGTTGATAGGAAGTTGGCAGTTGGAGTGTGATGATTCTTGACGGGTTTTCCTTGTAGTAGGTTGCCCCTTTAAGACTTTGTCGGTCGATTAGATCATGAGGGTAAGAGGTGAGGGGCGGTATCGTCGTATACTTTTCGACTGTAAAGCTGTATCTGAGAGCTTCGGGTAGTTGGTCCGAGGGGTGTGGAAGGGTAGTCAGTGAAATCAATAACTTTTATTTTGCTGTACGACTCGGCTGTCTGATCTTTGCGATGTCGCCGCTGTATCTGCTACTGGTATCTTTCAAGTCGGGTTTAAATACATTTTCGCTTGCCGATTTCGGATCAACTTAAACATTTTTTTATTTTTTCCCGGACAGTTATAGATTGGACGAAAAATGCGAATTCTGAATATATTTGCAACTTTATTTTTTTAAATTCCCATGTGCGTCGATCCTACGCGTACAGACGAGTTTTCCTCATTTTTCAAAAAGCCACGACTCTGTCAACATCCGGTTAGCATTTTGTATTGTGGTGTGTGGGCGAATTGAATTTTTGTGAATCGGGAGATATCTTTATCTGTGTATATAACAATATAAACATGAGTGCTTGGGAAAATCTAGCATCAAATCGTAGAGAATGGCGTAAGACATGTTTCGCTAGATTAAAGAGCTTTGAAGAAAATAAACTGAAACACTTGAGATCAACTCCGTCTAACTTTTAAAAAAAAAATTTGCCTTCCGCTTTAGGAAATTCCATCTGTCGGCGTGGCTTCATAGCTCACAGCAAGGCTGGGCTGCTATCACACTCGAGGAAACAAAATGTCTTTTTGATAGCATGTACAACGTAGGCGGAAACAAATCACTCAATCATTCATGATAGATGAGGGTCCACCATAAGACATCGGGTTTATAAACGGGGAGAGAGAGAGAGAGAGTAGAGTAGAGATAATGGTCTTACTTATTAACTTCTGTTTACTTCTCTTCGGGGCTTTCTGTTAAGGGTTGGTTATTCTTCGTGTTGGGCTGGTCATTTCTTGTTCGCCTCACACAGATGGTTTGTGTGATATGGGGCAGGTGGCCGTACAGCTGTTATCTCGCGGGGTGTTGCTTCCACGTCTTATTTAAGATTGCGTGCAGCATTCTTGTGCAACTCCCATCTAGCTTATTCACTAGGCACTTCGTTAGGGTTCAAGTAGTGCAGCCGTACAGTAGCACTGATACAACTACGGCTTGGAAGAATTTTCGCTTTAACCTGTATATATATATATGAATATATATATATATATATATATAATATGTAAAATATGATATATATATATATATATATATATATATATATGTATATGAATATATATATATATATATATATAATAAGTAAAAATGCAATCTCCAATATAATAATATAATTAATCTATGCTTCTTAACGACCTGATTAATATATATATATATATATATATATATATATATATATATATATTATATATATATATATATATATATATAGGTCGTTAAGAAGCATAGATTAATTATATTATTATATTGGAGATTGCATTTTTACTTAACCGAAACTATGTCACTTCTTAAGTCACAATTCCCTTAGTTATTTATGTAACATTCTCCATGATTTTATTTCCGTTTAAACCTCAATTTAAAAAAAAAAATTACGTTATTAATTCTGTTGGCTTTATATATATTGGAATTTTAGTCTCGGAAGACTATACTAAAGTTTTTGTGCCCCTAACGTTACAGCGCCTCCTGTGACTGTAAAGTCCAATGTTTGAAAAACATTCTCGACCACAGATGTCGCATTTGAAGGCTGTCCCTGAAGATGTTGATGTGCCGGTGCTTTGTTGCCGCTGCTTTCTTCTAGACCTTATAGCTTTATGGTGTTGCGCCAGGGGGACTTCAGACATTAACAGTCCTCTATTTGATGATTTGGGGGTGCCTATTGGATACTTGATCCAAATATCATTATTTACATACTCATTTTTTTCCACCGACAAAAAAAACAAAAAAAAACAGCTCATTAAAAAACAACTTGTTGATCAAAAAAAATTTTCCAGAATTTTCTCATTTTGTTATTAGAAAATAAAATCACAATATTAAGATGTCAATAGATTTTATGAATGATAATTACTACTACTACTTATTATAGTTATTCAGTAGTAATAGTAGTAATAGTAGTACTAATAAATTGTTATTAAACACTGTTTAGTCTTAGCTACTTTTAATGGACCAAGTAACCAATAAGCACCCCGACTGTTTGCTAGATTCAAAAGGACATGTTTTGCTTTTCACCATCAAATTCCGGTTGTTTGTTAACAAACAATTTTTTAGAACCCTTTTTTTAAAAATTATTTCATGATGTTCCTTCAGTAGCAATTTTTTTAAATTATAAAACTATAAAAGAAAAACATGTTTTTATATTAAAGACACGTTTTTTTACAAATTACTTATTTCATGTTGTTGTTAATTTAATAGCATTCTTTTAAATTATAAAACATTAAACGAAAGACACATTTTTTTGGTTATTTCATGTGGTTGTTACTTCACTAGCATTTTTTTAAAATTATAAAACTATAAACGAAAGACGTGTTTATATTAAAGACGCTTTTTTTTACCTATTTCATGTTGTTGTTAATTCAATAGCAACTTTTTCTAAATTTATAAAACTTTAAACGAAAGAAACGTTTAACACGGGAATAGTTAACAGTTTTATGGGAAAATCCTAAATAACGCTCAATCGCACTGGTAAAGACTATTTAATTCTAAAATATTCTAAATTCTGAAATAGGGTTAAGGTTGGAGTTAGGATTGGCAGTTATTATCAGAACTTTAAATATGCATTTTATAATAGGCCGTATACAAGAGACATGATTACGTACGCCACAACAAAAAAAGATAGGGCACAAACTAAAATAGTACTAAAATATGAGTCTTTAATATAAAAATGTCTCTTTCGTTTATTGTTTTATAATTTTTTTAAAATCCTACCCAATAAAAACCAAAAACATGAAATAACAAAAAAAAAAAAAAAAAAAAAAACTCAAATGTCAACAAAAAACCGTACTCTCACGTTTAAAAGCAAAACCTATACTGTTGAATCTAGCAAACAGCCGTGGTACTTATTGGTTACTAAGTTCGAAATGATGAGAAGACTTTCCACCATTTTCTGTTTAATAGAAAATTAAGAAATCCCAGGTCAAGTGTACTTATTTAAGAGCGATAACGTGAATATTATGTCATAATGTCCGCTAGTAATCGATTATATTCGAGTAGAAATGAAAAAAAGACTTTCCACCATTTTCTCTTAATAGAAAATTAAGAAATCCAGGTCAAGTGTACTTATTTAAGAGCGATAACGTGAATATTATGTCATAATGTCGCTTGTAATCGATGATATTCCAGTAGAAATGATAAAAAGACTTTCCACCTTTTCTCTTTAATAGAAATTAAGAAATCCCAGGTCAAGTGTACTTATTTAAGAGCGATAACGTGAATATTATGTCATAATGTCCGCTTGTAATCGATGATATTCCAGTAGAAATGATAAAAAGACTTTCACCATTCTCTCTTTAATAGAAAATTAAGAAATCCCAGGTCAAGTGTACTTATTTAAGAGCGATAACGTGAATATTATGTCATAATGTCCGCTAGTAATGGATTATATTCGAGTAGAAATGACAAAAAGACTTTCCACCATTTTCTCTTTAATAGAAAATTAAGAAATCCAGGTCAAGTGTACTTATTTAAGAGCGATAACGTGAATATTATGTCATAATGTCCGCTTGTAATCGATGATATTCCAGTAGAAATGATAAAAAGACTTTCCACCATTTTCTCTTTAATAGAAAATTAAGAAATCCCAGGTCAAGTGTACTTATTTAAGAGCGATAACGTGAATATTATGTCATAATGTCCGCTTGTAATCGATGATATTCCAGTAGAAATGATAAAAAGACTTTCCACATTTTCTCTTTAATAGAAAATTAAGAAATCCCAGGTCAAGTGTACTTATTTAAGAGCGATAACGTGAATATTATGTCATAATGTCCGCTTGTAATCGATGATATTCCAGTAGAAATGATAAAAGACTTTCCACCATTTTCTCTTTAATAGAAATTAAGAAATCCCAGGTCAAGTGTACTTATTTAAGAGCGATAACGTGAATATTATGTCATAATGTCCGCTTGTAATCGATGATATTCCAGTAGAAATGATAAAAAGACTTTCCACCATTTTCTCTTTAATAGAAAATTAAGAAATCCCAGGTCAAGTGTACTTATTTAAGAGCGATAACGTGAATATTATGTCATAATGTCCGCTTGTAATCGATGATATTCCAGTAGAAATGATAAAAAGACTTTCCACCATTCTCTCTTTAATAGAAAATTAAGAAATCCCAGGTCAAGTGTACTTATTTAAGAGCGATAACGTGAATATTATGTGATAATTTCCGCTTGTAATCGATGATATTCCAGTAGAAATGATAAAAAGACTTTCCACCATTTTCTCTTTAATAGAAAATTAAGAAATCCCAGGTCAAGTGTACTTATTTAAGAGCGATAACGTGAATATTATGTCATAATGTCCGCTTGTAATCGATGATATTCCAGTAGAAATGATAAAAAGACTTTCCACCATTTTCTCTTAATAGAAAATTAAGAAATCCCAGGTCAAGTGTACTTATTTAAGAGCGATAACGGGAATTTATGTCATAATGTCCGCTAGTAATGGATTATATACGAGTAGAAATGACAAAAAGACTTTCCAACCATTTTCTCTTTAATAGAAAATTAAGAAATCCCAGGTCAAGTGTACTTATTTAAGAGCGATAACGTGAATATTATGTCATAATGTCGCTTGTAATCGATGATATTCCAGTAGAAATGATAAAAAGACTTTCCACCATTTTCTCTTTAATAGAAAATTAAGAAATCCCAGGTCAAGTGTACTTATTTAAGAGCGATAACGTGAATATTATGTCATAATGTCCGCTTGTAATGGATGATATTCAGTAGAAATGATAAAAAGACTTTCCACCATTTTCTCTTTAATAGAAAATTAAGAAATCCCAGGTCAAGTGTACTTATTTAAGAGCGATAACGTGAATATTATGTCATAATGTCGCTTGTAATCGATGATATTCCAGTAGAAATGATAAAAAGACTTTCCACCATTTTCTCTTTAATAGAAAATTAAGAAATCCCAGGTCAAGTGTACTTATTTAAGAGCGATAACGTGAATATTATGTCATAATGTCCTTGTAATCGATGATATTCCAGTAGAAATGATAAAAAGACTTTCCACCATTTTCTCTTTAATAGAAATTAAGAAATCCAGGTCAAGTGTACTTATTTAAGAGCGATAACGTGAATATTATGTCATAATGTCCGCTTGTAATCGATGATATTCCAGTAGAAATGATAAAAAGACTTTCCACCATTTTCTCTTTAATAGAAAATTAAGAAATCCCAGGTCAAGTGTACTTATTTAAGAGCGATAACGTGAATATTATGTCATAATGTCCGCTTGTAATCGATGATATTCCAGTAGAAATGATAAAAAGACTTTCCACCATTTTCTCTTTAATAGAAATTAAGAAATCCCAGGTCAAGTGTACTTATTTAAGAGCGATAACGTGAATATTATGTCATAATGTCCGCTTGTAATCGATGATATTCCAGTAGAAATGATAAAAGACTTTCCACCATTTTCTCTTTAATAGAAAATTAAGAAATCCCAGGTCAAGTGTACTTATTTAAGAGCGATAACGTGAATATTATGTCATAATGTCCGCTTGTAATCGATGATATTCCAGTAGAAATGATAAAAAAGACTTTCCACCATTTCTCTTTAATAGAAATTAAGAAATCCCAGGTCAAGTGTACTTATTTAAGAGCGATAACGTGAATATTATGTCATAATGTCCGCTTGTAATCGATGATATTCCAGTAGAAATGATAAAAAGACTTTCCACATTTTCTCTTTAATAGAAAATTAAGAAATCCAGGTCAAGTGTACTTATTTAAGAGCGATAACGTGAATATTATGTCATAATGTCCGCTGTAATCGATATATACCAGTAGAAATGATAAAAAGACTTTCCACCATTTTCTCTTTAATAGAAAATTAAGAAATCCCAGGTCAAGTGTACTTATTTAAGAGCGATAACGTGAATATTATGTCATAATGTCCGCTTGTAATCGATGATATTCCAGTAGAAATGATAAAAAGACTTTCCACCATTTTCTCTTTAATAGAAAATTAAGAAATCCCAGGTCAAGTGTACTTATTTAAGAGCGATAACGTGAATATTATGTCATAATGTCCGCTTGTAATCGATGATATTCCAGTAGAAATGATAAAAAGACTTTCCACCATTTTCTCTTTAATAGAAAATTAAGAAATCCCAGGTCAAGTGTACTTATTTAAGAGCGATAACGTGAATATTATGTCATAATGTCCGCTTGTAATCGATGATATTCCAGTAGAAATGATAAAAAGACTTTCCACCATTTTTCTTTTAATAGAAAATTAAGAAATCCCAGGTCAAGTGTACTTATTTAAGAGCGATAACGTGAATATTACGTCATAATGTCCGTTGTAATCGATGATATTCCAGTAGAAATGATAAAAAGACTTTCCACCATTTTCTCTTTAATAGAAAATTAAGAATCCCAGGTAAGTGTACTTATTTAAGAGCGATAACGTGAATATTATGTCATAATGTCCGCTTGTAATCGATGATATTCCAGTAGAAATGATAAAAAGACTTTCCAATTTTCTCTTTAATAGAAAATTAAGAATCCAGGTAAGTGTACTTATTTAAGAGCGATAACGTGAATATTATGTCATAATGTCCGCTTGTAATCGATGATATTCCAGTAGAAATGATAAAAAGACTTTCCACCATTTTCTCTTTAATAGAAAATTAAGAATCCCAGGTCAAGTGTACTTATTTAAGAGCGATAACGTGAATATTATGTCATAATGTCGCTGTAATCGATGATATTCCAGTAGAAATGAAAAAAGACTTTCCACCATTTTCTCTTTAATAGAAAATTAAGAATCCCAGGTCAAGTGTACTTATTTAAGAGCGATAACGTGAATATTATGTCATAATGTCCGCTAGTAATGGATTATATACGAGTAGAAATGACAAAAGACTTTCCACCATTTTCTCTTTAATAGAAAATTAAGAAATCCAGGTCAAGTGTACTTATTTAAGAGCGATAACGTGAATATTATGTCATAATGTCCGCTTGTAATCGATGATATTCCAGTAGAAATGATAAAAAGACTTTCCACCATTTTCTCTTTAATAGAAAATTAAGAAATCCCAGGTCAAGTGTACTTATTTAAGAGCGATAACGTGAATATTATGTCATAATGTCCGCTTGTAATCGATGATATTCCAGTAGAAATGATAAAAGACTTTCCACCATTTTCTCTTTAATAGAAAATTAAGAAATCCAGGTCAAGTGTACTTATTTAAGAGCGATAACGTGAATATTATGTCATAATGTCCGCTTGTAATCGATGATATTCCAGTAGAAATGATAAAAAGACTTTCCACCATTTTCTCTTTAATAGAAAATTAAGAAATCCCAGGTCAAGTGTACTTATTTAAGAGCGATAACGTGAATATTATGTCATAATGTCCGCTTGTAATCGATGATATTCCAGTAGAAATGATAAAAAGACTTTCCACCATTTTCTCTTTAATAGAAAATTAAGAAATCCCAGGTCAAGTGTACTTATTTAAGAGCGATAACGTGAATATTATGTCATAATGTCCGCTTGTAATCGATGATATTCCAGTAGAAATGATAAAAAGACTTTCCACCATTTCTCTTTAATAGAAAATTAAGAAATCCCAGGTCAAGTGTACTTATTTAAGAGCGATAACGTGAATATTATGTCATAATGTCCGCTTGTAATCGATGTAGAAATGATAAAAGACTTTCCACCATTTTCTCTTTAATAGAAAATTAAGAAATCCCAGGTCAAGTGTACTTATTTAAGAGCGATAACGTGAATATTATGTCATAATGTCCGCTTGTAATCGATGATATTCCAGTAGAAATGATAAAAAGACTTTCCACCATTTTCTCTTTAATAGAAAATTAAGAATCCCAGGTCAAGTGTACTTATTTAAGAGCGATAACGTGAATATTATGTCATAATGTCCGCTTGTAATCGATGATATTCCAGTAGAAATGATAAAAAGACTTTCCACCATTTTCTCTTTAATAGAAAATTAAGAAATCCCAGGTCAAGTGTACTTATTTAAGAGCGATAACGTGAATATTATGTCATAATGTCCGCTTGTAATCGATGATATTCCAGTAGAAATGATAAAAAGACTTTCCACCATTTCTCTTTAATAGAAAATTAAGAAATCCCAGGTCAAGTGTACTTATTTAAGAGCGATAACGTGAATATTATGTCATAATGTCCGCTTGTAATCGATGATATTCCAGTAGAAATGATAAAAAGACTTTCCACCATTTTCTCTTTAATAGAAAATTAAGAAATCCCAGGTCAAGTGTACTTATTTAAGAGCGATAACGTGAATATTATGTCATAATGTCCGCTTGTAATCGATGATATTCCAGTAGAAATGATAAAAAGACTTTCCACCATTTTCTTTAATAGAAAATTAAGAAATCCCAGGTCAAGTGTACTTATTTAAGAGCGATAACGTGAATATTATGTCATAATGTCCGCTTGTAATCGATGATATTCCAGTAGAAATGATAAAAAGACTTTCCACCATTTTCTCTTTAATAGAAAATTAAGAAATCCCAGGTCAAGTGTACTTATTTAAGAGCGATAACGTGAATATTATGTCATAATGTCCGCTTGTAATCGATGATATTCCAGTAGAAATGATAAAAAGACTTTCCACCATTTTCTCTTTAATAGAAAATTAAGAAATCCCAGGTCAAGTGTACTTATTTAAGAGCGATAACGAATATTATGTCATAATGTCCGCTTGTAATCGATGATATTCCAGTAGAAATGATAAAAAGACTTTCCACCATTTTCTCTTTAATAGAAAATTAAGAAATCCCAGGTCAAGTGTACTTATTTAAGAGCGATAACGTGAATATTATGTCATAATGTCCGCTTGTAATCGATGATATTCAGTAGAAATGATAAAAAGACTTTCCACCATTTTCTCTTTAATAGAAAATTAAGAAATCCCAGGTCAAGTGTACTTATTTAAGAGCGATAACGTGAATATTATGTCATAATGTCCGCTTGTAATCGATGATATTCCAGTAGAAATGATAAAAAGACTTTCCACCATTTTCTCTTTAATAGAAAATTAAGAAATCCCAGGTCAAGTGTACTTATTTAAGAGCGATAACGTGAATATTATGTCATAATGTCCGCTTGTAATCGATGATATTCCAGTAGAAATGATAAAAAGACTTTCCACCATTTTCTCTTTAATAGAAAATTAAGAAATCCCAGGTCAAGTGTACTTATTTAAGAGCGATAACGTGAATATTATGTCATAATGTCCGCTTGTAATCGATGATATTCCAGTAGAAATGATAAAAAGACTTTCCACCATTTTCTCTTTAATAGAAAATTAAGAAATCCCAGGTCAAGTGTACTTATTTAAGAGCGATAACGTGAATATTATGTCATAATGTCCGCTTGTAATCGATGATATTCCAGTAGAAATGATAAAAAGACTTTCCACCATTTTCTCTTTAATAGAAAATTAAGAAATCCCAGGTCAAGTGTACTTATTTAAGAGCGATAACGTGAATATTATGTCATAATGTCCGCTTGTAATCGATGATATTCCAGTAGAAATGATAAAAAGACTTTCCACCATTTTCTCTTTAATAGAAAATTAAGAAATCCCAGGTCAAGTGTACTTATTTAAGAGCGATAACGTGAATATTATGTCATAATGTCCGCTTGTAATCGATGATATTCCAGTAGAAATGATAAAAAGACTTTCCACCATTTTCTCTTTAATAGAAAATTAAGAAATCCCAGGTCAAGTGTACTTATTTAAGAGCGATAACGTGAATATTATGTCATAATGTCCGCTTGTAATCGATGATATTCCAGTAGAAATGATAAAAAGACTTTCCACCATTTTCTCTTTAATAGAAAATTAAGAAATCCCAGGTCAAGTGTACTTATTTAAGAGCGATAACGTGAATATTATGTCATAATGTCCGCTTGTAATCGATGATATTCCAGTAGAAATGATAAAAAGACTTTCCACCATTTTCTCTTTAATAGAAAATTAAGAAATCCAGGTCAAGTGTACTTATTTAAGAGCGATAACGTGAATATTATGTCATAATGTCCGCTTGTAATCGATGATATTCCAGTAGAAATGATAAAAGACTTTCCACATTTTCTCTTTAATAGAAAATTAAGAAATCCCAGGTCAAGTGTACTTATTTAAGAGCGATAACGTGAATATTATGTCATAATGTCCGCTTGTAATCGATGATATTCCAGTAGAAATGATAAAAAGACTTTCCACCATTTTCTCTTTAATAGAAAATTAAGAAATCCCAGGTCAAGTGTACTTATTTAAGAGCGATAACGTGAATATTATGTCATAATGTCCGCTTGTAATCGATGATATTCCAGTAGAAATGATAAAAAGACTTTCCACCATTTTCTCTTTAATAGAAAATTAAGAAATCCCAGGTCAAGTGTACTTATTTAAGAGCGATAACGTGAATATTATGTCATAATGTCCGCTTGTAATCGATGATATTCCAGTAGAAATGATAAAAAGACTTTCCACCATTTTCTCTTTAATAGAAAATTAAGAAATCCCAGGTCAAGTGTACTTATTTAAGAGCGATAACGTGAATATTATGTCATAATGTCCGCTTGTAATCGATGATATTCCAGTAGAAATGATAAAAAGACTTTCCACCATTTTCTCTTTAATAGAAAATTAAGAAATCCCAGGTCAAGTGTACTTATTTAAGAGCGATAACGTGAATATTATGTCATAATGTCCGCTTGTAATCGATGATATTCCAGTAGAAATGATAAAAAGACTTTCCACCATTTTCTCTTTAATAGAAAATTAAGAAATCCCAGGTCAAGTGTACTTATTTAAGAGCGATAACGTGAATATTATGTCATAATGTCCGCTTGTAATCGATGATATTCCAGTAGAAATGATAAAAAGACTTTCCACCATTTTCTCTTTAATAGAAAATTAAGAAATCCCAGGTCAAGTGTACTTATTTAAGAGCGATAACGTGAATATTATGTCATAATGTCCGCTTGTAATCGATGATATTCCAGTAGAAATGATAAAAAGACTTTCCACCATTTTCTCTTTAATAGAAAATTAAGAAATCCAGGTCAAGTGTACTTATTTAAGAGCGATAACGTGAATATTATGTCATAATGTCGCTTGTAATCGATGATATTCCAGTAGAAATGATAAAAAGACTTTCCACCATTTTCTCTTTAATAGAAAATTAAGAAATCCCAGGTCAAGTGTACTTATTTAAGAGCGATAACGTGAATATTATGTCATAATGTCCGCTTGTAATCGATGATATTCCAGTAGAAATGATAAAAAGACTTTCCACCATTTTCTCTTTAATAGAAAATTAAGAAATCCCAGGTCAAGTGTACTTATTTAAGAGCGATAACGTGAATATTATGTCATAATGTCCGCTTGTAATCGATGATATTCCAGTAGAAATGATAAAAAGACTTTCCACCATTTTCTCTTTAATAGAAAATTAAGAAATCCCAGGTCAAGTGTACTTATTTAAGAGCGATAACGTGAATATTATGTCATAATGTCCGCTTGTAATCGATGATATTCCAGTAGAAATGATAAAAAGACTTTCCACCATTTTCTCTTTAATAGAAAATTAAGAAATCCCAGGTCAAGTGTACTTATTTAAGAGCGATAACGTGAATATTATGTCATAATGTCCGCTAGTAATGGATTATATTCGAGTAGAAATGACAAAAAGACTTTCCACCATTTTCTCTTTAATAGAAAATTAAGAAATCCCAGGTCAAGTGTACTTATTTAAGAGCGATAACGTGAATATTATGTCATAATGTCCGCTTGTAATCGATGATATTCCAGTAGAAATGATAAAAAGACTTTCCACCATTTTCTCTTTAATAGAAAATTAAGAAATCCCAGGTCAAGTGTACTTATTTAAGAGCGATAACGTGAATATTATGTCATAATGTCCGCTTGTAATCGATGATATTCCAGTAGAAATGATAAAAAGACTTTCCACCATTTTCTCTTTAATAGAAAATTAAGAAATCCCAGGTCAAGTGTACTTATTTAAGAGCGATAACGTGAATATTATGTCATAATGTCCGCTTGTAATCGATGATATTCCAGTAGAAATGATAAAAAGACTTTCCACCATTTTCTCTTTAATAGAAAATTAAGAAATCCCAGGTCAAGTGTACTTATTTAAGAGCGATAACGTGAATATTATGTCATAATGTCCGCTTGTAATCGATATATTCAGTAGAAATGATAAAAAGACTTTCCACCATTTTCTCTTTAATAGAAAATTAAGAAATCCCAGGTCAAGTGTACTTATTTAAGAGCGATAACGTGAATATTATGTCATAATGTCCGCTTGTAATCGATGATATTCCAGTAGAAATGATAAAAAGACTTTCCACCATTTTCTCTTTAATAGAAAATTAAGAAATCCCAGGTCAAGTGTACTTATTTAAGAGCGATAACGTGAATATTATGTCATAATGTCCGCTTGTAATCGATGATATTCCAGTAGAAATGATAAAAAGACTTTCCACCATTTTCTCTTTAATAGAAAATTAAGAAATCCCAGGTCAAGTGTACTTATTTAAGAGCGATAACGTGAATATTATGTCATAATGTCCGCTTGTAATCGATGATATTCCAGTAGAAATGATAAAAAGACTTTCCACCATTTTCTCTTTAATAGAAAATTAAGAAATCCCAGGTCAAGTGTACTTATTTAAGAGCGATAACGTGAATATTATGTCATAATGTCCGCTTGTAATCGATGATATTCCAGTAGAAAATGATAAAAAGACTTTCCACCATTTTTCTCTTTAATAGAAAATTAAGAAATCCCAGGTCAAGTGTACTTATTTAAGAGCGATAACGTGAATATTATGTCATAATGTCCGCTTGTAATCGATGATATTCCAGTAAGAAATGATAAAAAGACTTTCCACCATTTCATCTTTAATAGAAAATTAAGAAATCCCAGGTCAAGTGTACTTATTTAAGAGCGATAACGTGAATATTATGTCATAATGTCGCTTGTAATCGATGATATTCCAGTAGAAATGATAAAAAGACTTTCCACCATTTTCTCTTTAATAGAAAATTAAGAAATCCCAGGTCAAGTGTACTTATTTAAGAGCGATAACGTGAATATTATGTCATAATGTCGCTTGTAATCGATGATATTCCAGTAGAAATGATAAAAAGACTTTCCACCATTCTCTCTTTAATAGAAAATTAAGAAATCCCAGGTCAAGTGTACTTATTTAAGAGCGATAACGTGAATATTATGTCATAATGTCCGCTTGTAATCGATGATATTCCAGTAGAAATGATAAAAAGACTTTCCACCATTTTTCTCTTTAATAGAAAATTAAGAAATCCAGGTCAAGTGTACTTATTTAAGAGCGATAACGTGAATATTATGTCATAATGTCCGCTTGTAATCGATGATATTCCAGTAGAAAATGATAAAAAGACTTTCCACCATTCTCTCTTTAATAAGAAATTAAGAAATCCAGGTCAAGTGTACTTATTTAAGAGCGATAACGTGAAATTATGTCATAATTTCGCTTGTATCGATGATATTCAGTAGAAAATGATAAAAGACTTTCCACCATTTTCTCTTTAATAGAAAAATTAAGAAATCCCAGGTCAAGTGTACTTATTTAAGAGCGATAATGTGAATATTATGTCATAATGTCCGCTTGTAATCGATGATATTCCAGTAGAAATGATAAAAAGACTTTCCATTTTCTCTTTAATAGAAAATTAAGAAATCCCAGGTCAAGTGTACTTATTTAAGAGCGATAACGTGAATATTATGTCATAATGTCCGCTAGTAATGGATTATATACGAGTAGAAATGACAAAAGACTTTCCACCATTTTCTCTTTAATGAGAAAATAAGAAATCCAGGTCAAGTGTACTTATTTAAGAGCGATAACGTGAATATTATGTCATAATGTCCGCTTGTAATCGATGATATTCCGTAGAAATGATAAAAAGACTTTCCACCATTTTCTCTTTAATAGAAAATTAGAAATCCAGGTCAAGTGTACTTATTTAAGAGCGATAACGTGAATATTATGTCATAATGTCGCTTGTAATCGATGATATTCCAGTAGAAATGATAAAAAAGACTTTCCACCATTTTCTCTTTAATAGAAAATTAAGAATCCCAGGTCAAGTGTACTTATTTGAGCGATAACGTGAATATTATGTCATAATGTCCGCTTGTAATCGATGATATTCCAGTAGAAATGATAAAAAAGACTTTCCACCATTTTCTCTTTAATAGAAAATTAAGAAATCCCAGGTCAAGTGTACTTATTTAAGAGCGATAAGTGAATATTATGTCATAATGTCCGCTTGTAATCGATGATATTCCAGTAGAAATGATAAAAGACTTTCACCATTTTCTCTTTAATAGAAAATTAAGAAATCCCAGGTCAAGTGTTACTTATTGAAGAGCGATAACGTGAATATTTTGTCATAATGTCCGCTTGTAATCGATGATATTCCAGTAGAAATGATAAAAGGACTTTCCACCATTCTCTCTTTAATAGAAAATTAAGAAATCCCAGTCAAGTGTACTTATTTAAGAGCGATAACGTGAATATTATGTCATAATGTCCGCTAGTAATGGATTTATATACGAGTAGAAATGACAAAAAGACTTTCACCATTTTCTCTTTAATAGAAATTAAGAAATCCCAGGTCAAGTGTACTTATTTAAGAGCGATACGTGAATATTATGTCATAATGTCCGCTTGTAATCGATGATATTCCAGTAGAAATGATAAAAAGACTTTCCACCATTTTCTCTTTAATAGAAAATTAAAGAAATCCCGGTCAAGTGTACTTATTTCAGAGCGGATAACGTGAATATTATGTCATAATGTCCGCTAGTAATGGATTATATACCAGTAGAAATGACAAAAAGACTTTCCACCATTTTCTCTTTAATAGAAAATTAAGAAATCCCAGGTCAAGTGTACTTATTTAAGAGCGATAACGTGAATATTATGTCATAATGTCCGCTTGTAATCGATGATATTCAGTAGAAATGATAAAAAGACTTTCCACCATTTTCTCTTTAATAGAAAATTAAGAAAATCCCAGGTCAAGTGTACTTATTTAAGAGCGATAACGTGAATATTTATGTCATAATGTCCCGCTTGAATGATGATATTCCAGTAGAAATGATAAAAAGACTTTCCACCATTTCTCTTTTAATAGCAATTAAGAATCCCAGGTCAAGTGTACTTATTTAAGAGCGATAACGTGAATATTATGTCATAATGTTCCGCTTGTAATCGATGATATTCCAGTAGAAATGATAAAAAAGACTTTCCACCATTTTTCTCTTTAATAGAAATTAAGAAATCCCAGGTCCAGTGTACTTATTTAAGAGCGATAACGTGAATATTATGTCATAATGTCCGCTTGTAATCGATGATATTCCAGTAGAAATGATAAAAAGACTTTCCACCATTTTCTCTTTAAATAGAAAATTAAGAAATCCCAGGTCAAGTGTACTTATTTAGAGCGATAACCGTGAATATT
>CM042179.1:36333571-36353571 GCA_023376005.1 Doryteuthis pealeii
AGAGAAAATGGTGAAAGTCTTTTATAAATTTTACGAATATCAGTGCGATTACAAGCGGACATAACATAAATTATTCACGTATCGCCTCTAAATAAGCTACCACTTGACCTGGGATTCTTAATTTTCTATTAAGAGAAGAGAAAAGGGTGGAAGTCTTTTTATCATTTCTACTGGAATATCATCGATTACAAGCGACATTATGACATAATTATCACTTTATCCTCTTAAAATAAGCTACACTTGACCTGGATTTCTTAATTTTCTATTAAAGAGAAAAGGTGGAATCTTTTTATCATTTCTACTGAATATCATCGATTACAAGCGGACATTATGACATAATATTCACGTATCGCTCTTAAATAAGACATTGCACCTGGATTTCTAATTTTCTATTAAAGAGAAAATGGTGGAAAGTCTTTTTATCATTTTACTAATATCATCGATACAACGACATGTATACATAATATCACGTTATCGCCTCTTAAATAATACACTTGACTGACGCGATTCTTAATTTTCTATAAATGAGAAAATGTGGAAAGTCTTTTATCATTCTACTGAATATCATTCGATTACAAGCGGCATTATACATAATATTCACGTTATCGCTCTTAAATAAGTACACTGACCTGGGATTCTTAATTCTATAAGAGAAATGGTGGAAAGTTCTTTTATCATTTCTACTGGAAATATCATCGATTAACAAGCGGGACATTATGACAAATATCACTTATCGCTCTTAAATAAGTACACTACCTGCGGATTTCTTAATTTTCTATTAAGAGAAAAGGCGTTGAAAGTCTTTTATCATTTCTACTGGGAATATCATCGATTACAAGCGACATTATGACAAAATTCAGTTATCGCTGCTTAAATAAGTACACTGACCTGCGGATTTCTTAATTTCATTTAAAGAGAAAATGTGGGATTAGTGGAAAGTCTTTTTATCATTTCGACGAATATCATCGATTAACAAGCGGAACATTATGACATAATATTCACGTTATTCTCTGTAAATAAGTACACTTGACCTGGGATTCTAATTTTCTATTAAAGAGAAAATGGTGGAAAGTCTTTTTATTTCATTTCTACTGAATTCATCGATTACAAACGGACTTATGACATTAATATCACGTTATCGCTTCTTAAATAGTAACTTGACCTGATTTCTTAATTTTCTATTAAAGAGAAATGTGTGGAAAGTCTTTTATCATTCTACTAGAAAATCATCGATACAAGCGGACATTTTGACATAAAATTCACGTTTATCGCTCTTAAATATAAGTACACTTGACCTTGGATTTCTAATTTTCTATTAAAAGAGAAAATGGTGGAAAGTCCTTTTATCATTTCTATGGAATATCATCGATTACAAGCGGACATTATGAATAATATCACTTATCGCTCTTAAAATAAGTACACGTGACCTAGGTATTTCTTAATTTTTATTAAAAGAAGAATGGTTGGAAAGTCTTTTATCATTTCTACTGGAATATCATCGATTACAACGGACATTATACATAATATTCACGTATGCTCTTAAATAAGTACACTTGACCGGTATTTCTTAATTTTCTATTAAAGAGAAAAATGGCTGGAAAGTCTTTTTATCATTTCTACTGAAATATCATCGATTACAAGGGGAACATTATGACATAATATTCACGTTATCGCTCTTAAATAAGTACACTTGACCTGGGATTTCTTAAATTTTCTATTAAAGAGAAAATGGTGGAAAGTCTATCATTTCTACTGGAAATATCATCGATTACAAAGCGGGACATTGATGACATATATTCACGTTATCGCCTCTTAAATAAGTACACTTGACCTGGATTCTTAATTTCTATTAAAGAGAAAATGGTGGAAAGTCTTTTTATTATTTCTACTTGGAATATCATCGATTAAAGCGGACATTATGACATAATATTCACGTTATCGCTCTTAAATAAGTACACTTGACCTGGATTTCTTAATTTTCTATTAAGAGAAAAGGGGTGAAAGTCTTTTTATCATTTCTACTGGAATATCATCGATTACAAGCGACTTTATGACACAATATTCACGTTATCGCTCTTAAATAAGTTACACTTGACCTGGGATCTTAATTTTCTATTAAAGAGAAAAGGGGAATGTCTTTTACATTTCTACTGGAATATCATTCGATACAGCGGACATGATGACATAATATTCACGTTATCGCTCTTAATAAGTACACTTGACCTGGATTGCTAATTCTATTAAAGAGAAAAGGATGAAAGTCTTTTTATCAGTTTCTACTGGAATCATCGATTACAAGCGGACAGTTATGACATAATATTCACGAATCGCTCCTTAAATAAGTACCACTTTGACCTGGGATTCTTAATTTTCTATTAAGAGAAAATGGGAAATCTTTTATCATTTCTTTATACTGAATATCATCGATTACAAGCGGACATTATGACATAATATTCACGTTATCGCTCTTAAATAAGTACACTTGACCTGGGATTTCTTAATTTCTATTAAAGAGAGAATGGTGGAAAGTCTTTTTATCATTTCTACTGGAATATCATCGATTACAAGCGGACATTATGACATAATATTCACGTTATCGCTCTTAAATAAGTACACTTGACCTGGATTTCTTAATTTTCTATTAAAGAGAAATGGTGGAAAGTCTTTTTATCATTTCTACTGGAATATCATCGATTACAAGCGGACATTATGACATAATATTCACGTTATCGCTCTTAAATAAGTACACTTGACCTGGGATTTCTTAATTTTCTATTAAAGAGAGAATGGTGGAAAGTCTTTTTTATCATTTCTACTGGAATATCATCGATTACAAGCGGACATTATGACATAATATTCACGTTATCGCTCTTAAATAAGTACACTTGACCTGGGATTTCTTAATTTTCTATTAAAGAGAAAATGGTGGAAAGTCTTTTTATCATTTCTACTGGAATATCATCGATTACAAGCGGACATTATGACATAATATTCACGTTATCGCTCTTAAATAAGTACACTTGACCTGGGATTTCTTAATTTTCTATTAAAGAGAGAATGGTGGAAAGTCTTTTTATCATTTCTACTGGAATATCATCGATTACAAGCGGACATTATGACATAATATTCACGTTATCGCTCTTAAATAAGTACACTTGACCTGGGATTTCTTAATTTTCTATTAAAGAGAAAATGGTGGAAAGTCTTTTTATCATTTCTACTGGAATATCATCGATTACAAGCGGACATTATGACATAATATTCACGTTATCGCTCTTAAATAAGTACACTTGACCTGGGATTTCTTAATTTTCTATTAAAGAGAAAATGGTGGAAAGTCTTTTTCATTTCTACTGGAATATCATCGATTACAAGCGGACATTATGACATAATATTCACGTTATCGCTCTTAAATAAGTACACTTGACCTGGGATTTCTTAATTTTCTATTAAAGAGAAAATGGTGGAAAGTCTTTTTGTCATTTCTACTCGTATATAATCCATTACTAGCGGACATTATGACATAATATTCACGTTATCGCTCTTAAATAAGTACACTTGACCTGGGATTTCTTAATTTTCTATTAAAGAGAAAATGGTGGAAAGTCTTTTTATCATTTCTACTGGAATATCATCGATTACAAGCGGACATTATGACATAATATTCACGTTATCGCTCTTCAATAAGTACACTTGACCTGGGATTTCTTAATTTTCTATTAAACAGAAAATGGTGGAAAGTCTTTTTATCATTTCTACTGGAATATCATCGATTACAAGCGGACATTATGTCATAATGTCCGCTTGTAATCGATGATATTCCAGTAGAAATGATAAAAAGACTTTCCACCATTTTCTCTTTAATAGAAAATTAAGAAATCCCAGGTCAAGTGTACTTATTTAAGAGCGATAACGTGAATATTATGTCATAATGTCCGCTTGTAATCGATGATATTCCAGTAGAAATGATAAAAAGACTTTCCACCATTTCTGTTTAATAGAAAATTAAGAAATCCCAGGTCAAGTGTACTTATTGAAGAGCGATAACGTGAATATTATGTCATAATGTCCGCTTGTAATCGATGATATTCCAGTAGAAATGATAAAAAGACTTTCCACCATTTTCTCTTTAATAGAAAATTAAGAAATCCCAGGTCAAGTGTACTTATTTAAGAGCGATAACGTGAATATTATGTCATAATGTCCGCTAGTAATGGATTATATACGAGTAGAAATGACAAAAAGACTTTCCACCATTTTCTCTTTAATAGAAAATTAAAAATCCCAGGTCAAGTGTACTTATTTAAGAGCGATAACGTGAATATTATGTCATAATGTCCGCTTGTAATCGATGATATTCCAGTAGAAATGATAAAAAGACTTTCCACCATTTTCTCTTTAATAGAAAATTAAGAAATCCCAGGTCAAGTGTACTTATTTAAGAGCGATAACGTGAATATTATGTCATAATGTCCGCTTGTAATCGATGATATTCCAGTAGAAATGATAAAAAGACTTTCCACCATTTTCTCTTTAATAGAAAATTAAGAAATCCCAGGTCAAGTGTACTTATTTAAGAGCGATAACGTGAATATTATGTCATAATGTCCGCTTGTAATCGATGATATTCCAGTAGAAATGATAAAAAGACTTTCCACCATTCTCTCTTTAATAGAAAATTAAGAAATCCCAGGTCAAGTGTACTTATTTAAGAGCGATAACGTGAATATTATGTCATAATGTCCGCTTGTAATCGATGATATTCCAGTAGAAATGATAAAAAGACTTTCCACCATTTTCTCTTTAATAGAAAATTAAGAAATCCCAGGTCAAGTGTACTTATTTAAGAGCGATAACGTGAATATTATGTCATAATGTCCGCTTGTAATCGATGATATTCCAGTAGAAATGATAAAAAGACTTTCCACCATTTTCTCTTTAATAGAAAATTAAGAAATCCCAGGTCAAGTGTACTTATTTAAGAGCGATAACGTGAATATTATGTCATAATGTCCGCTTGTAATCGATGATATTCCAGTAGAAATGATAAAAAGACTTTCCACCATTTTCTCTTTAATAGAAAATTAAGAAATCCCAGGTCAAGTGTACTTATTTAAGAGCGATAACGTGAATATTATGTCATAATGTCCGCTTGTAATCGATGATATTCCAGTAGAAATGATAAAAAGACTTTCCACCATTCTCTCTTTAATAGAAAATTAAGAAATCCCAGGTCAAGTGTACTTATTTAAGAGCGATAACGTGAATATTATGTCATAATGTCCGCTTGTAATCGATGATATTCCAGTAGAAATGATAAAAAGACTTTCCACCATTTCTCTTTAATAGAAAATTAAGAAATCCCAGGTCAAGTGTACTTATTTAAGAGCGATAACGTGAATATTATGTCATAATGTCCGCTTGTAATCGATGATATTCCAGTAGAAATGATAAAAAGACTTTCCACCATTTTCTCTTTAATAGAAAATTAAGAAATCCCAGGTCAAGTGTACTTATTTAAGAGCGATAACGTGAATATTATGTCATAATGTCCGCTTGTAATCGATGATATTCCAGTAGAAATGATAAAAAGACTTTCCACCATTTTCTCTTTAATAGAAAATTAAGAAATCCCAGGTCAAGTGTACTTATTTAAGAGCGATAACGTGAATATTATGTCATAATGTCCGCTTGTAATCGATGATATTCCAGTAGAAATGATAAAAAGACTTTCCACCATTTTCTCTTTAATAGAAAATTAAGAAATCCCAGGTCAAGTGTACTTATTTAAGAGCGATAACGTGAATATTATGTCATAATGTCCGCTTGTAATCGATGATATTCCAGTAGAAATGATAAAAAGACTTTCCACCATTTTCTCTTTAATAGAAAATTAAGAAATCCCAGGTCAAGTGTACTTATTTAAGAGCGATAACGTGAATATTATGTCATAATGTCCGCTTGTAATCGATGATATTCCAGTAGAAATGATAAAAAGACTTTCCACCATTTTCTCTTTAATAGAAAATTAAGAAATCCCAGGTCAAGTGTACTTATTTAAGAGCGATAACGTGAATATTATGTCATAATGTCCGCTTGTAATCGATGATATTCCAGTAGAAATGATAAAAAGACTTTCCACCATTTTCTCTTTAATAGAAAATTAAGAAATCCCAGGTCAAGTGTACTTATTTAAGAGCGATAACGTGAATATTATGTCATAATGTCCGCTTGTAATCGATGATATTCCAGTAGAAATGATAAAAAGACTTTCCACCATTTTCTCTTTAATAGAAAATTAAGAAATCCCAGGTCAAGTGTACTTATTTAAGAGCGATAACGTGAATATTATGTCATAATGTCCGCTTGTAATCGATGATATTCCAGTAGAAATGATAAAAAGACTTTCCACCATTTTCTCTTTAATAGAAAATTAAGAAATCCCAGGTCAAGTGTACTTATTTAAGAGCGATAACGTGAATATTATGTCATAATGTCCGCTTGTAATCGATGATATTCCAGTAGAAATGATAAAAAGACTTTCCACCATTTTCTCTTAATAGAAAATTAAGAAATCCCAGGTCAAGTGTACTTATTTAAGAGCGATAACGTGAATATTATGTCATAATGTCCGCTTGTAATCGATGATATTCCAGTAGAAATGATAAAAAGACTTTCCACCATTTTCTCTTTAATAGAAAATTAAGAAATCCCAGGTCAAGTGTACTTATTTAAGAGCGATAACGTGAATATTATGTCATAATGTCCGCTTGTAATCGATGATATTCCAGTAGAAATGATAAAAAGACTTTCCACCATTTTCTCTTAATAGAAAATTAAGAAATCCCAGGTCAAGTGTACTTATTTAAGAGCGATAACGTGAATATTATGTCATAATGTCCGCTTGTAATCGATGATATTCCAGTAGAAATGATAAAAAGACTTTCCACCATTTTCTCTTTAATAGAAAATTAAGAAATCCCAGGTCAAGTGTACTTATTTAAGAGCGATAACGTGAATATTATGTCATAATGTCCGCTTGTAATCGATGATATTCCAGTAGAAATGATAAAAAGACTTTCCACCATTTTCTCTTTAATAGAAAATTAAGAAATCCCAGGTCAAGTGTACTTATTTAAGAGCGATAACGTGAATATTATGTCATAATGTCCGCTTGTAATCGATGATATTCCAGTAGAAATGATAAAAAGACTTTCCACCATTTTCTCTTTAATAGAAAATTAAGAAATCCCAGGTCAAGTGTACTTATTTAAGAGCGATAACGTGAATATTATGTCATAATGTCCGCTTGTAATCGATGATATTCCAGTAGAAATGATAAAAAGACTTTCCACCATTTTCTCTTTAATAGAAAATTAAGAAATCCCAGGTCAAGTGTACTTATTTAAGAGCGATAACGTGAATATTATGTCATAATGTCCGCTTGTAATCGATGATATTCCAGTAGAAATGATAAAAAGACTTTCCACCATTTTCTCTTTAATAGAAAATTAAGAAATCCCAGGTCAAGTGTACTTATTTAAGAGCGATAACGTGAATATTATGTCATAATGTCCGCTTGTAATCGATGATATTCCAGTAGAAATGATAAAAAGACTTTCCACCATTTTCTCTTTAATAGAAAATTAAGAAATCCCAGGTCAAGTGTACTTATTTAAGAGCGATAACGTGAATATTATGTCATAATGTCCGCTTGTAATCGATGATATTCCAGTAGAAATGATAAAAAGACTTTCCACCATTTTCTCTTTAATAGAAAATTAAGAAATCCCAGGTCAAGTGTACTTATTTAAGAGCGATAACGTGAATATTATGTCATAATGTCCGCTTGTAATCGATGATATTCCAGTAGAAATGATAAAAAGACTTTCCACCATTTTCTCTTTAATAGAAAATTAAGAAATCCCAGGTCAAGTGTACTTATTTAAGAGCGATAACGTGAATATTATGTCATAATGTCCGCTTGTAATCGATGATATTCCAGTAGAAATGATAAAAAGACTTTCCACCATTTTCTCTTTAATAGAAAATTAAGAAATCCCAGGTCAAGTGTACTTATTTAAGAGCGATAACGTGAATATTATGTCATAATGTCCGCTTGTAATCGATGATATTCCAGTAGAAATGATAAAAAGACTTTCCACCATTTTCTCTTTAATAGAAAATTAAGAAATCCCAGGTCAAGTGTACTTATTTAAGAGCGATAACGTGAATATTATGTCATAATGTCCGCTTGTAATCGATGATATTCCAGTAGAAATGATAAAAAGACTTTCCACCATTTTCTCTTTAATAGAAAATTAAGAAATCCCAGGTCAAGTGTACTTATTTAAGAGCGATAACGTGAATATTATGTCATAATGTCCGCTGTAATCGATGATATTCCAGTAGAAATGATAAAAAGACTTTCCACCATTTTCTCTTTAATAGAAAATTAAGAAATCCCAGGTCAAGTGTACTTATTTAAGAGCGATAACGTGAATATTATGTCATAATGTCCGCTTGTAATCGATGATATTCCAGTAGAAATGATAAAAAGACTTTCCACCATTTTCTCTTTAATAGAAAATTAAGAAATCCCAGGTCAAGTGTACTTATTTAAGAGCGATAACGTGAATATTATGTCATAATGTCCGCTTGTAATCGATGATATTCCAGTAGAAATGATAAAAAGACTTTCCACCATTTTCTCTTTAATAGAAAATTAAGAAATCCCAGGTCAAGTGTACTTATTTAAGAGCGATAACGTGAATATTATGTCATAATGTCCGCTTGTAATCGATGATATTCCAGTAGAAATGATAAAAAAGACTTTCCACCATTTTCTCTTTAATAGAAAATTAAGAAATCCCAGGTCAAGTGTACTTATTTAAGAGCGATAACGTGAATATTATGTCATAATGTCCGCTTGTAATCGATGATATTCCAGTAGAAATGATAAAAAGACTTTCCACCATTTTCTCTTTAATAGAAAATTAAGAAATCCCAGGTCAAGTGTACTTATTTAAGAGCGATAACGTGAATATTATGTCATAATGTCCGCTTGTAATCGATGATATTCCAGTAGAAATGATAAAAAGACTTTCCACCATTTTCTCTTTAATAGAAAATTAAGAAATCCCAGGTCAAGTGTACTTATTTAAGAGCGATAACGTGAATATTATGTCATAATGTCCGCTTGTAATCGATGATATTCCAGTAGAAATGACCAAAAGACTTTCCACCATTTTCTCTTTAATAGAAAATTAAGAAATCCCAGGTCAAGTGTACTTATTTAAGAGCGATAACGTGAATATTATGTCATAATGTCCGCTTGTAATCGATGATATTCAAGTAGAAATGATAAAAAGACTTTCCACCATTTTCTCTTTAATAGAAAATTAAGAAATCCCAGGTCAAGTGTACTTATTTAAGAGCGATAACGTGAATATTATGTCATAATGTCCGCTTGTAATCGATGATATTCCAGTAGAAATGATAAAAAGACTTTCCACGATTTCTCTTTAATAGAAAATTAAGAAATCCCAGGTCAAGTGTACTTATTTAAGAGCGATAACGTGAATATTATGTCATAATGTCCGCTAGTAATGGATGATATACGAGTAGAAATGACAAAAAGACTTTCCACCCTTTTCTCTTTAATAGAAAATTAAGAAATCCCAGGTTAAGTGTACTTATTTAAGAGCGATAACGTGAATATTATGTCATAATGTCCGCTTGTAATCGATGATATTCAGTAGAAATGATAAAAAGACTTTCCACCATTTTCTCTTTAATAGAAAATTAAGAAATCCCAGGTCAAGTGTACTTATTTAAGAGCGATAACGTGAATATTATGTCATAATGTCCGCTTGTAATCGATGATATTCCAGTAGAAATGATAAAAAGACTTTCCACCATTTTCTCTTTAATAGAAAATTAAGAAATCCCAGGTCAAGTGTACTTATTTAAGAGCGATAACGTGAATATTATGTCATAATGTCCGCTTGTAATCGATGATATTCCAGTAGAAATGATAAAAAGACTTTCCACCCTTTTCTCTTTAATAGAAATTAAGAAATCCAGGTCAAGTGTACTTATTTAAGAGCGATAACGTGAATATTATGTCATAATGTCCGCTTGTAATCGATGATATTCCAGTAGAAATGATAAAAAGACTTTCCACCATTTTCTCTTTAATAGAAAATTAAGAAATCCAGGTCAAGTGTACTTATTTAAGAGCGATAACGTGAATATTATGTCATAATGTCCGCTTGTAATCGATGATATTCCAGTAGAAATGAAAAAAGACTTTCCACCATTTCTCTTTAATAGAAAATTAAGAAATCCCAGGTCAAGTGTACTTATTTAAGAGCGATAACGTGAATATTATGTCATAATGTCCGCTTGTAATCGATGATATTCCAGTAAAAATGATAAAAAGACTTTCCACCATTTTCTCTTTAATAGAAAATTAAGAAATCCCAGGTCAAGTGTACTTATTTAAGAGCGATAACGTGAATATTATGTCATAATGTCCGCTTGTAATCGATGATATTCCAGTAGAAATGACCAAAAAGACTTTCCACCATTTTCTCTTTAATAGAAAATTAAGAAATCCCAGGTCAAGTGTACTTATTTAAGAGCGATAACGTGAATATTATGTCATAATGTCCGCTAGTAATGATGATATACGAGTAGAAATGACAAAAAGACTTTCCACCATTTTCTCTTTAATAGAAAATTAAGAAATCCCAGGTTAAGTGTACTTATTTAAGAGCGATAACGTGAATATTATGTCATAATGTCCGCTTGTAATCGATGATATTCCAGTAGAAATGATAAAAAGACTTTCCACCATTTTCTCTTTAATAGAAAATTAAGAAATCCCAGGTCAAGTGTACTTATTTAAGAGCGATAACGTGAATATTATGTCATAATGTCCGCTTGTAATCGATGATATTCCAGTAGAAATGATAAAAAAGACTTTCCACCATTTTCTCTTTAATAGAAAATTAAGAAATCCCAGGTCAAGTGTACTTATTTAAGAGCGATAACGTGAATATTATGTCATAATGTCCGCTTGTAATCGATGATATTCCATTAGAAATGATAAAAAGACTTTCCACCATTTTCTCTTTAATAGAAAATTAAGAAATCCCAGGTCAAGTGTACTTATTTAAGAGCGATAACGTGAATATTATGTCATAATGTCCGCTTGTAATCGATGATATTCCAGTAGAAATGATAAAAAGACTTTCCACCATTTTCTCTTTAATAGAAAATTAAGAAATCCCAGGTCAAGTGTACTTATTTAAGAGCGATAACGTGAATATTATGTCATAATGTCCGCTTGTAATCGATGATATTCAGTAGAAATGATAAAAAGACTTTCCACCATTTTCTCTTTAATAGAAAATTAAGAAATACCAGGTCAAGTGTACTTATTTAAGAGCGATAACGTGAATATTATGTCATAATGTCCGCTTGTAATCGATGATATTCCAGTAGAAATGATAAAAAACTTTCCACCCTTTTCTCTTTAATAGAAAATTAAGAAATCCCAGGTCAAGTGTACTTATTTAAGAGCGATAACGTGAATATTATGTCATAATGTCCGCTTGTAATCGATGATATTCCAGTAGAAATGATAAAAAGACTTTCCACCATTTTCTCTTTAATAGAAAATTAAGAAATCAGTTCGATTTATTTAAGGCGATAATTAGATATTACGTCATTCTTGATTTGTTGGGATTATATTACAATTGAAATGACCGTCTATAATTTCAGTTCAAATCGAACTCAATTACTTTATTCATTTCCAATGTTTTCGTTTTTCTGTCACACTGGACCCAAGTTTGTTTAATGTAGCACTGTTAATAAATGCTCGCTCATGTAATTAACTCATACAGGCTCCCCATTTTTTAACTGGTAAACTGGCATGAATCAGTCTTTTTACTTTTACAGGTAATCAACATCCAAATAGAATAAAGTGAAAGAGAATTTCGTCTTTCTGTTCAAAAATTTTAATCTTTAATTGAGAAAAAAAAAAGTTTTTAATTCATTGAAATTTTCAAAATTAAGAGGAATATTTTAAGTCAAAAGTTCAATTTTATTTCATGATATACAAAGTGATAAAAATGGTTTCTTTTTTTTTTATTATAATATATGGAATGTTAAAAAAGAACTAATCTTGTATTTTGTAAGTAAAGTAAGTAGATTCTAGTGAATGGTATATGTTATCATCCGAACGGCGATGGAGTCTATCCCCTTTTCTCTAGCACCAGACCAGGGATATTGCTTTTTGCTGAGATGGAGTGCCACACCTACCGACAGCTTCCTCTTGTTTTACCACACAGATCAAATTACCGAATATATGCTACTGTTTCGACGAATAGTCGGGGACCAGTTCCAAGACTGTAACTTTGGGATTCCAAAGCGAATATTCTACAGACTGAGCTAACTGGTCTTTTCTTTTTTTTTCTTTTTTTTTTTCTTTTTTTTTTTTTAGTAAAGCTGTAGTTTTTAACCATCAAAATCGGTTCATCCTGCTCTAATTTATTTGTAGTGCAGGTTAAATGTGCAGTAAACCCATAAAAAAAATTAAAAAAAGGTTTCACACTAAAAATGGCAAGAAGCAGGCGATATCCCGCACAAACATACTGATGACCCTGCACTTCTTGCAGATACACCGGCACAGGCTGAATCACTGCTACATGGCTTAGAGGAGGCAGCAAAGAATATAGGCCTCTATGTGATTTCCGATAAAACAGAGTTCATGAGTTTCAAAAATAAAGGAACCATCTCCACACTCAACGGCAAGCCTCTTAAGCCAGTAGAACAATTCACGTACCTAGGTGGTAATATCTCCTCCACAGAGAGCGATGTTAATACGTGGATAGCAAAGGCATGGTCGGCCACAAATAGATTATCAGTCATATGGAGGTCCGATCTCCCTGACAAGATGAAGCAACATTTCTTCCAGGCTGTGGTTGTATCGGTGCTGCTATATGGCTGCACCACCTGGACCTTAACAAAGCGTCTTGAGAATAAGCTAGATGGGAGCTGCATAAGAATGCTGCATGCAATCTTGAATAAGTCGTGGAAACAGCACCCCACAAGGAAACAGCTGTAAGGTCACCTGACCCCCATCTCACAAACTATCCAAGTGAGATGGACAAGGCATGCAGGACACTGCTGGAGAAGCAGGGATGAACTCATAAGCGACATTCTCCTGTGGAAGCCAACACATGGACATGCAAGTGTGGGGCACCCAGCAAGGACATACATTGACCAGCTATGTGAAGATGCTGGCTGCTCCGCAGAGAAGCTCCCAGGTGCAATGAATGACAGGGAAGGTTGGCGAAAGATTGTCATGGATACCCGTGCTGCATGCACGACATGATGAAGATGAAACCCATATCCCTCGCTTTGTTTACAAAAGTTAGAGGACTCTAGTGAATTCATTTCCGCTTAGAAATGTATCAATTAAATATTCTCCTATATTTTACAGCCGCTACTGGCCGCATGTGTAAGAGACTTGGTGGATGAAAGTTCATTCAGGTCTCAAACCCGGCCAGGGGTAGCTGTTGATGTATAACCACACTGATGAGAGGTGAAACCTCGAAACATGTGTCTGTGAATTACTTATTTATTATATAAATATATATATTTTTTTATTTTTTATTTTATTTAATTTTTTAGTAAAGCTGTAGTTTTTAACCATCAAAGTTGGTTCATTCTGCTCTAATTTATTTGTAGTGCAGTAAACGCATATATATATATATATATATATATATATATATATATATATATATATATATATATATACTGCACTACAAATAGATTATTATATATATATATATTCTGCTCTAATTTATTTGTAGTGCAGTAAACCCATATATATATATATATATATATATATATATATATTATATATATATGTGGGTTCACTGCACTACAAATAATTTATTTGTAGTGCAGTTTAGTTTACCCTACCCTCTATATATATATATATATATATATATATATATATATATATGCGTTTACTGCACTACAAATAAATTAGAGCAGAATATATATATATATATATATATATATATATATATACAGCTAATTCCCCTCCACCCATTCCTCATAACATTTCTTATAACTCTGTGAGTTCCTGCTTCTAGTTACTCCTATCGCTACTCAGTTTATGAACCACAAAAACAACTCACTACTCTACACCTGATGATGGCACTAGGTAGTGCCGAAAGTACTCTTGATACAACCTTCAGTGGACTCATTAACCAGCTTCACCCAGACATAAAAGGCTCGTCAGACAATTGAAAAAGATCGAAAAGAAACTTGTCAGACATGAAATGTCCATCATGTTCAACCAAACATGTATAAAGGAAAAATGCTGCAAATATATATATATTATATATATATATAGACATTTATTTATTTTTTTTTTTGGCAGAGGAAGTTATTCGAAAACTTTAGCTTTCATGAATGAGACCATGTACTACCATTTGAGTCAAGTGTCAAACAGCTATACAAAGATCCATAACAATGAAAACAAATCCAAGACCAATTTGAAATTGAATATATATATATATATATATATATATATATATATATATATATTTAAGAAATGGATATAAAGTAACCTACCGGTAAGCCACTACTCATACATTAACGTATATATATATATACATATATATATATATATATATATATATATATATATATTATATAATATAAATTCATTATATATATATATATATGTATATATATATATATATATATTTCAATTTCAATATATATATATATATATATATTATTATTATTATTATTATTATTATTATTATTATATATATATTAAAATATTATATTGCATTTGTCTCTACATATATATATTATATATATATATATATATATATATATATATATATAATATATATATATATTGAATTTGAATATATATATATATATATATATATATATATATATATATATATATATATGAAGAGACAAATGCAATATCAACTATTTTAATACCTTTTGAATATTAGTAATATCAAAGATGAGAATAGAACAGTAAATGGGGAATGAAACAAGTTTTGGTAAACGAGCCAGAGTTTTAACCTGGACTATTGAGCAGGTTTAATCTTGCATCAAATAATCAAAACCTAATTCTGCTGAGGAAAGTGCATATTTGCCAAATTTATTTTCACTGGTATACGAGGGTCGGCTGAAAAGTTCATAGACTGACCAAGATATTCTCATGGATTCTGGTCAAATGAGGTTTATTTTGCAACATAGTTCCCCTTGCACTCCACACAATTATTCCACCGGTGTTGCAGTGCTTATCATTGATCATGACATCATCATATGAACTTTTTAGCCTAGGAACCCATAAGCCCAACATTTTAGGCTGAGCACTATTTTACTATATACTGTTTTTGGTTGTGTAGTATACAATGTAAATATGATATTTCAGGATCGGGAGATCATGTTAAACATAAATAATTGAAATCTTCATACAACAACCATTCACATACCATTCTTTTAATGGCATAGCTTCAAAAAAATGTCTGTATACTGCAGTGAAGCTTGAATATGTTTTATATTCTTTTTTTTTGGGGGGGGGAGGGTTGTGACCTCAGGTACAAGTCAAGAGGTTAAAAGGTTAAAAAAAATAACTACCTTATTATGACAATGTTATTTAGGAAATAAACAAAATGTCACATACAAGGTGTGATAAATGAAATGTCACATTCAAACTGTCATAAAATACACATACAAACATTATATAATGAGGAGGTAATCAAGAGATACATAGAGGGGAAGAAAGCGATAGGCAGAAAATAAAGTAAGAGATTGGTCAGTTTTTGACTTAATTGCAAATTGCGACTAATTAGAACCAATTAAAACATAATTTTTTTCAAACATCATTCAATCCTAAAATAAGGAATATTTTAGTATAACTTTCATGTCATTAAACTAAACAGTAAAAAAGCCTCTAGGAAGCAAAAGTTTATTAACTCAGCTTTAGTATAATAATATATTAATCATTTTCTTTTAAAAAAAAATTAGATTTAACTTTTTTTTTTTTTTTTTTTGTTAAATTCCATATTGATGTATAAAACTAATTTTGGATTTTGGTTGCATTCCTGCTTAGCAGAGCCAAGAATCTTCGTCTGTCATCAGAAATTTTTCTTTTAGAAGAAACGGATTTTTGTTGCGTTAAAAATCCTTTCACTGGTTTTGTCCCTTTATTATTATCATCATTATTATTCGCTGATTCTCCACACGTTGAAATTGAACCCTGATGTCCTGATCCGAGTGGATAAAGTGAGTTGAGTTTAGGTCGATCAATGGACTTTGCATTTGTAAGAAAACTATCAGACAAAGAAGTTGGTGGTGGGTGACTGTTGTTTCCCTCTTTCTGGATTGAAATGGATGATAATCTATTTGCACTGGATGGTGGTTGTGGTAATGGGGACTTGCTAACAACTTTGTTATATCCTCCTGAATAAAAAGAAAAAATTGAGAATATATATATATATATATATATATATATATACGAGTAGAAAATAAAAAAACGCCCTCGATGCAAAAATAGATTTTTGAAACATATTGCCTGAGGGGTGGGAGTAAAAGATTCAATGTTAGCGAGTTTGTACCCTAAGTAAGTAAAATCCTCAAATTCATTAAAGGATTAAAAAATAAAACAATTTGAAATGTAAACTTTAAATATGTATTAAAATAAAACAAACTATATATAGATATATAATACCAGTCATGTATTTATTAAAACTTGTTTTTAAAAACAATGAGGACTGTATAATGCTGCATGTTCAAATTTTGAGGGTATTTATTCTATGTTACGACGATGACGATTTTGGGTAATGTGACGTAAGCAGTGACATAATTTTTGTTACAGACAAAAACTGGAAGCGAATCTCCATTATTAATATATATATATATATATATATATATATTATATATTCCACCTTTTCATATATATATATATATATATATATATATATCATGCAGCTTTTTGGATTATTTGGATTATTCAGACTATTGTCCTCATCTTTATTGTTATCTACACAACGTTTCAGACGATGTGCCCTCCGGCCTTCTTCAGGCATTTCTTGTTATTTTTAGATGTGGCTTGATAATTTGGATTATTTGGATTATTCGGACTATTGTCCTCATCTTTATTGTTATCTGTACAACATTTCGAATGATGTGCCCTCCGGCCTTCTTCAGGTATTTCTTGTTGGACTCTGGGACCTTTTCCATGGAGATAGACTTTTCTCATTCCATTAACTATTACCAGGTACAAGTGTTAAGTCATGTTAATTATTCAATTACAACATGAAGGCTCCCAAGTTTGACAAGAAGGTTCCCGAGTTCGAGAAGTTTTCAGAGTCTGACAAGAAATACCTAAAGAAGGCTGGAGGGCACATCAGCTGAAACGTTGTACAAATAACAATAAAGATTAAGACAAGTTTCTTACATATTGTTTTAACTTTCATTATTTTTTGTTTTAATAATATAATATATAAGTTATATTGTTTTAAATTAGCAATATGTAGGGGTGACAAGACTTTCCGACCACGCTGTACATTAATCTACAGGGTGGTCCGAAAGTCTTGTCACCCCCTTACATATTGTTTTAACTTTCATAAAAAAAGCAATATGTAGGGTGACAAGACTTTCCGACCATGCTGTACATTAATCTACAGGGTGGTCCGAAAGTCTTGTCACCCCCTTACATATTGTTTTAACTTTCATTATTTTTTGTTTAATAATATAATATATAAGTTATGCAATTATTTTACCTCTAAAAAAGCAATATGTAGGGGACAAGACTTTCCGACCACGCTGTACATTAATCTACAGGGTGGTCCGAAAGTCTTGTCACCCCCTTACATATTGTTTTAACTTTCATTATTTTTTGTTTATATTATATTATATAATTATTTCAGCTCTTAAAATATATAGAGAGGGCAACAAGAGTTTCTGACCGTCTTGTGCTGTTATTGATCCTAAAACATAATAATCTGTCAATCTGGAAAGGATTTATCAATCCCTTATCAAACATTCATCTTTAAATTACCTGCAGGTTTCTTTAATTGTAACAATTCTATTCGGGCAGCAGTGAGTGATTCACTTAGTTCCAACCTTTCTTCACATTCTTTTCGTACTGTATCCTGTAACGATACAATCTGAAAAAAAAATACAAACAAAAAAAAACAACAAGAAATGATCTTTATTGGTGAGAAGACATATTCCATTTGCAGATTCATCTATTTAAGTAATTGGTAATTTATGAGGAAGTGCATCCTGGTCTCCTGCCTCAGAAATTGCTACCCGGTGATTATTAAAATAATATCCCCAGCTATGTCATCTCAGATTTTCTTTTATTCATGTTTTAACTTTCATTATTTTTGTTTTAATAATATAATATATATTATATTATATAATTATTCAGCTCTTAAAATATAGAGAGGCAACAAGAGTTTCTGACCGTATCCTAAAACTAAAAACGAGACATTAAACAATGTCTCGTTTTTAGTTTAAATAAACAAGAATTACAACAAAAATCTATCTATATTATTTTGTTTATTTATCTATCTATCTCAGTCTATTCCAAACTATATATCCATCTTCATATCTAAACAAGAATTACGACAAATTACGATAAATAAACAAGAATTACGACAAATTTCTATAAATAGACAGGAATTACGACAAATTTCTATAAATGAACAAGAATTACAACAAATTACAATAAATAAATAAGAATTACGACAAAAAAGAGAAGCACCCCCTCTAAAATACATTTAACACCCTAAGTTGGTTGTTTTCTTTCAAGTAACACCGACATAGCTGGGGACGTTATTTTAATAGTCACCGGGTAGCAATTTCTAAGGCAGGAGACTGGAACGCACTTCCTCATAAATTACCAAGTAATCTTAGAAATAGTTTGTTGTTTTTCTAGATGAAAGAAATTACTAATTGTTATGTTTTTAACATACAGAAGAAATTATATGGAATAGGAATGATAACTCGCATCAAGGAATGCCACGAACCCAATCAACGACTGACCTCAGGAATTTTGAATTCAGAGTTATCCCTCTCCTAGACTGGTTACCTACCCAAGGTTAAAGAGCCCAGTCTGCCCTACTATTTAACCCATAGCTGGAGGGAGAATATATGGAGTAAAGAATAAAGAAAAAAGTGGACAAAAAGAAAGCCAGACTCAAACAAGTAGATGTAGGAGATATATTTCGTTCTGCATTGAGCAGGATTCTTCAGTCGTTTATTCTTTATTTCTTATTTCTTTATTTTTATTATTTATAAATGACTGAGGAAGTCCTACTCAATGCAGAACAAAATATATCTCCTACATCTACTTGTTTGAGTTTTGCTCTTTTTGTCTACTTTTTCCTTTACCATATGTATATATATATATATATATATATGTGTGTGTGTGTGTGTGTGTAATGCTTGGTAAACTTTAAGTTACTTGAATGTTGGTATATCATGCAGAGAATTTTCCTTTTTCTTTATCAATATTATTAACAGATGTAAGTTGAGTACATGGGAGATAGATAGATTAGTTTTGGGGTCACTTAACGAAATAGAGTTGCTTCCCTTTGATCAATCAAAGCGTTTTTGTTACATTTGAATGTATGTTTGGAACGCAGCGTTCTCAGTTACATTGAAAAACTCTGCTCTAAAGACATCAGTCAGCATGACTAAGAAATGCTGAATCATTCTACCCTGGGTAGTACAAACAACCTGGGGCCTTTGTGCCAGATGCTGAACAAAGCTTGGTATGTACCGACATAATTTAAAAAGTGAACTCCGTTTGAGCTGAAGAAGCTTAAAACACCAAATACCTTGGTTGAAACAAGCTTCAAAAGAACAAGCCATCTATGAAAAGTAAAAATGAAATAAAAAAACAAAAGACAGAAAATAATAAAGAGAGAAAA
>CM042179.1:36358571-36361071 GCA_023376005.1 Doryteuthis pealeii
AAATAATGATTAGAACACAAAATAAAAATTTTAAATTACCATAAAGAAAATTTACAATTCAGAATAAGACAAAACTAAAAAGAACAAATTAATAGTTCAGTTTTAAAAAAATGTAACAATGTATTCATTTCAGAAAAATCATGACAGTTATTACATAATGTAAATTCCTATATTTGTGTAAATATATATGATAATATTAACAATAAATTTATAATATATATATATATATATATATATATATATATATATATATATATATATATTTGTTCACCATATATATATATATATATATATATATATATAGGGACAGGATCACTAACACAGTAGTTCTAGAGAGAGCTCAACTCCCCAACTTGTACTCTCTAGTAAGACAACGTCGTCTAATTATGTACATCGGATGGATAATGGATGATGGACGAATTCCGAAGGACATCCTCTATGGAGAGCTTACGTCAGGTAAAAGACAGATTGGTTGCCCCCAGCTGCAATTCAAGGTTGTCTGCAAGAATGATCTCAGGTGCTTTGGCATTGCCTCTTCCAGCTGGGAAAATTTGGCTCAGTACCGCCCTCGGTGGCGGCAGAATCTCCATAGAGGACTGTACATGTCAGAAGTCACCCTGACACAACACCAAGAAGCTAAGAGGTCCAGGAGAAAGCAGCAGCAACAAAGCAGCGGAACATCATCATCTATAGGGACAACCTTCAAATGAAAAATCTGTGGTCAAGAATGTTTTTCAAACATCAGACTTCACAGCCACAGGAGACGCTGTAACTTCAGGGGCACATAAAAAATGTTATCATAGTCTTTCAAGACTGAAATGCCAATGAATGATGATATATATATATATATATATATATATATATATATATATTATATATATATATATTATATATATATCTGTTATAACGCGCTTAGCGAATAATAAGACGTGTAGCCCAGTTGACGTTAACTGCGAGAAGAACCCACTTCCGCCTTTTATTTAAAATAATACAAGATGGCTGAAACAGTACTTCCGTTTCATACAACAATGTTATAACCGGTGCTTCCGGGTCTTAGTATACCACATCCCTCCCCACTTAGCTTGAAACATCCATAGGTCCCTCCCCGGAACTCCCATTACTTATAGGAGGCATTGTCCAACTCTCAGACATAGTCACATCATCATCATCTGTAGCCTCTGGAGACTCCTGAACAGCAATTTCCCCAGTTAAGGGGCTAGTACTGGGTCGTTTCCCTTTTGTATCTGGTTTAATGTTGGTGCGCTGTCTTTCGGGTTTATTCTCAGCATTGTTCCTTCTTTCCTCCTCTTTCCGTTTCTGAAACCGTGTTCTCATGCGAGTTCTGGGGTGTTCATCTTCCAAGCTGTCACCGGTTGTTGAAAAACTGCTATCTCTGTAGGGTGCAGGAAGCTGTGCACAAGCTGTTGAGTGCCCTGTAACTGTTTGTTCCTGACTCCCCTGAGGCTGCCTGATTCTTCGGGACCTCTCACAACAGGTTCCTATTATGCTCTTCCATAGTTTGTCCCGAGATTAGGATGTCATCTAGATAAGCAACTGTCTTTGGTACTCCTTGAATAAGTTGATCTATGATCCTTTGGAAAACTCCTGGTGATGAAGCAATACCAAAACACAAACGAGTATACATAAAAAGACCTTTATGTGTGTTTATAGTAGTTAGTTTTTGTGACTCTTCATCCAAAGGAACCTGTAAATACGCGTCACTCAAATCCAGTCTCGTAAAATACTGTCCACCCGAGACTTTGGAATACAGGTCGTCTATATTTAGAATGGGATATTTGTCTATTTGCAAAACAGGATTAACGGTCTGTTTAAAATCCCCACAAATCCGAACTTGACCATTTCTCTTTAAAACGGGGACAATAGGGGAAGCCCATTCTGCAAAACGGACTGGCTTGATAACAGAGGTAGCAACCATTCGTTGAAGTTCAGTTTCAACTTTTTCTCTAATTGTTAAGGGTACGGGTCTAGCTTTCATAAAACGAGGTTTGCTATTTTCTTTAACATACAATTTAGCTTTTTCAATATTTAATGTACCCAAGCCTGGTTTAAAAAGTTCTGCAAATTCTTGATTAAAATCAGTCCATTCCATTTTGTTGCAGGTAGGATAGATATTAATTGGCAATTTTTGCAGCCAGTCTCTTCCAAGAAGACTTGGTCCAGAACCTGGTACAACTAACAGTCTTAAATAATGTGTTTTTCCCTGGTATTTTACACTCAGGTTAGCAACCCCTTTAGGTACAATGACCTCACCCGAATAGGTCCGCAACCTCTGTAATGTTGCCGTTTTTATAAGTCTCGCGTTCGGCAGTAAGTCAAACTGCTTTTTACTTATCAGAGTAGACAAACAACCGGTGTCAATTTCCATTTGACATTGAATACCATTTAAATAAATATTACACATATATGGTTCACGGCTATTCGATCTCGTAAAAAATAAGGGTATGTCGTCTGTCTCTTGTATGTAATTCGACACCTTTCT
>CM042179.1:36366071-36493571 GCA_023376005.1 Doryteuthis pealeii
CCTTTTTAAGAACATTTCACTTACACGCTGAAGGTATCTATCTATCTCTCTCTTTGAATAACCTATGCTTTCGGAGATAAACCTTATATTCATTCAACTTATGCCTGACTGCTTTTAAGTTGACTTTAAACTTTCACCTTTTCTTTCTCACTTTTGAACTGTGAAATACCAGCTTACATTTTACATTTGAACTTTAAAAAAAGGAACTTTGGCGGAACCTCGCCCAGTATTCAATGCTACCTTTTGTATACATTCTTGTTAATACAATTTTGTTTGTTTAATCAAGAGTTTTGTCTTCTATGCCATTTTGCTTGATTTATTTATGGTCTTTAAATGTTTGAACACTTTTATTGAATATTGACATCAAACTGCCCTACCTATCACCATAGTTCTATTAACTTTGAATATCTATTAAAATAAAACAAACTATATATAAATATATGATACTGAGGATGTATCTATTAAAACTTGTTTTAAAAAACAATGAGGACTGTCTAATGTTGCATGCTCAAATTTTGAGTGTATTCATTCTATGTTATGACAATTTCGGATATAGTGACGTAAGCAGTGATGTAGTTTTTGTTACAGACAAAAACTGGAAGCCAATCTCCATTATTAATAGATTGTGTTGACCATATGCACAGACACCACTTTCCACTATTATTAAGTTACAAAATTCATAGGAATAAAAATTTAAAAAATTGTAGGTTAAATCCTACTTAATGGACATAAATTCCACCATTGTATATCACCCTACTGAAAGAAATAAAATACTAAAAATCAAGGAATTAACCGAATTTAATGACATTTTCAGTATTGTTATAAACAATATAATGCACCGGTTATTTTATTTAAAAACTCTTACATTTTTTCACGTCAGTTAACTTTGAACCATGTATCTTTGAGGCATAACACAGATTCACAAACATACATGGTTCAAAGTTAATTAACCTGAAAAAACGCAAAAGTTTTTAAATAAAATAACTGGTGCATTATATCTTTTATTCATTAATATATCAACACTGAAAATTTCATTAAATTCGGTTAATTTCTTGATTTTTAGTATTTTTTTTCTTTCGGTGGTGTGACATACAATGGTGGAATTTATGTCCGTTAAGTTCGATTTAATCAAATTGTTTTTCTCAACTCACCTTTCTTGTTTCACACATTCCAATTCCTTTAAAAGTTTGTGTTCTGACTCTTTTAATTGTTCAATTAAAGCTGAAATAGAAATATTTGTTTCATTTGGCATTTGTTCTGTTACAAAACCTTCACTCTCTTAAACTTATAACAACTTTCTAGTAATAATTCCATAGAATGAATCTGTTAGTCTTAAAGCTCAAATCTTATTTCCTCTCCAGTTAAATACAAGGGTGATTCAATTTTCAAGCGGATGTTTTTTGGGCAAAAAGCAAAATAATTTCTTTTTATTCAGAATTCTTTTTCATAAATATAAACTCAGTTATTTCCTATAACTCCAACATAAACAAAGGGGAACCACTCTTGACTGATAAATTGTTTATTTATTTTCCCAGTAAATTAACCCTAAACCCTAACCCTAACCCTAACGCTAAACCCTAATCCTAACCTAACGCTAAACCCTAATCCTAACCCTAAACCCTAAACCCTATTCCTAACGCTGTCTTCTTGTTTCCTCGTAGATCAATAAATAAATAATTTATCAGTCAAGAGTGGTTCCCCTTTGTTTATGTAGGACTTATAGGAAATAACCATAAACTCTGCATTGTTTGTAATTAGTTTATAGCAAAAATTATTTTAATCTCCTAAAAATATTAATTTTGAGACTATTCAAAATGGCAGCAAATCAAACAGAGTGTGGAACAGAGGTATGTCACAAATATAAATTGTAATATATACAAATACACAGACAGATACTTTCACATAGATAGATACTCTCACAAAGAGAAATACTCACAGAAAGACAAATCCTGTTTTCGTTGAATCTCATTTTCTGTTGTTTGTTTCTCCAAAAGTTGGTCTTGTGCTTTTTTGTGTTCTCTTCGTACGGCCTGCAGCTTTTGATGAAGATCATGACTTTCCATTTGACTCCTTCAAGAAGAAATTGAGAAAAACAACAACAAAAAAACAAAAACAAAAAAAAAACACCTACCACCGCACCACCGCCCACCCCACCTTACTGGCTAATCCCAATCTCCTGCCATCTATCTATCTATACATATATAAAGGGCAGTTGGTGTGTATATGTATGTTTGGAGGAAACTTTGAAAATAAAACAATAAATGACAAAGTAAATATATATATATATTAAATATCACCAGGGCTTGGTTTTTGAACAAAAATAATAGAGATTTGATTTATAATCGTGAAGATAATTAAAAAATAAGATTTAAATGATAGCAGCATATAATTTTTTCTTGCATTTAATATTGTAAATAGTAGACAATTTTTCTTTTAGAGTAGCTTGATCAATGCAAGATCTTTTTTTAACGTGGGGATTTTGATGGGGCATCCTGCGAGGGTCCAACTCAGGATTCAGTTATAAATTATTACTGAATCGTGAGTTGGACCCTCGCAGGATGCCCCATGGACCTGCAGACTAACTTTTTTTAAAATCCCCCTCGACCCAGATGCCGCCGGGTAGCCACTTCTAGTCAATAATACAGTCTTTTCCTCTTCTCACTTATTTACCAATCATTGTGTCGATTAGTCTGAGTTGGTAACAACTGGTATTAAAAGACAAATTTGTCTGACTATATATGGAATATTGTAACACTTTAAACATTTCAACAAGAATATCAAATTTATTTTGTTTGAATATTATTCTTTGAAAACTCGTTAAACAATAAAAAAATTCAAAGAAAATATATTGTACATCTTGGATATTAAAGAAAAGTTTCTTTTATTTCATTAATAGAATTTACTTTTAATTTCTATCTTCTTATCAATAGAGGCTAATTCTTTTTCTAATGCTATGACATATATATATATATATATGCCATATATATATATGTTGTGTCCCTTGTCATATATACATATATATATATATATATATATATATATAAAGTAATTGGTAATTTGCTTGAAGCATTGTTAAGTATGTTATATTGTATTAATTTGAAAGCAATTACAATGCAAGTAAAAAATAAAAACAAAAAGATGTTATTTTTTTGTCTTATCGATTTCAAAGTAAAACTTTATCTTCAGAGACGATTTTCAGAAATGGACGTGTTTTTTGTTTTTTTTGGACGTTATTTTTTTTTATGTTATAAACACGCATTTCGTGGTGTTCTTTTTTTTTTAAATGTCACACGCAAAGTCGTGATGGACATTTAGCCGTTCATTCAATTTCAATTTTATCATTTTCATCTATTTATATATTTATGTAATATTCATTTAATATATACATATATCAAATGAATATTACATAAATATATAAATAGAGGGGCCGGGATAGCTCAGTCGGTAGAGCGTTTGGCTAGAAACCACAAGGTTCCTAGTTCGATACAGTCCTCGCCAACTCAGCGTATGATCTGTGCGGTAAAGTAAGAAGCTGATGGTAGGTGTGGCGCTCCACCTCAGATGCCAAAAACAATCTCCTTGGTCTAGCGCTATTGAAAAGGGGATAGACTCCCTCGCTGATTGGCTGATACCGACTTTAGGCCGCCCCGAACGACTTTACTTTATATAAATAGATGAACAAGACATATATATATATATATATATATATACATATATACATATATATATATATACATATATATATATATATACATATATATATACATATATATATATGTGTGTGTGTGTGTGTGTGTGTGTATATATATATATATATATATATATATATAGTATTACAGTGTGTACGAAATAACCTACTCGAGTTTCACCATAAGGATCTTCATGGTTATTTACACTGAATTAATCAAGATATAGATTAATTACAGTTAATTGCAGAAGTCAATATTGCAATTATGACCGTTGAAAACAGTTTCGCAGTTAATGAACGCTGTTGCGTCATTTTGAAAGTTGGATGTCAAACAGAATGCTGTTGTATCATAAATATGAATGTTAATGTAGAATATTTAAAAATGTATATATTTTTTTAGATATATTTTTTTTTTAATTTAAATTTAAACATTTAAAAAAATATTTTTTTAGATTTAAAAAAGAATAAAAAATAAAGGAAAGATATAAGAAAAAAAACACTGGCATGTTTCGTTGATATGTTTTATTGTGATAAAAATATATTCAGAGTATAATTGTTAGTTTGCTTCACAAAATAATATAGAGACACATACATGTTACAGAACCACCATGTTTATTCATAACTAAATAACTGGATAAGATCTAAAAACAAGGGATATAACTCTGTAACAGATTGATACAAAGTTAGATCACTCAAACAACACTTAATTTTTAAAAAAAAAAATAACTTCATTTTCTGTAGAATTTGCAGCGAAGTTTCCACTGTGAACATTGCTTTCTTATAAGCACAATGTTCAATAAATCAAAACGATTTATGAAAACATTGGATTATACTGCAAACTAGAATACAAAGATAATAACAACAATGAAAATAATAAAAAATCAAGAAAGAGAAACATGATTTGGTTTAACAGCAGAACCGTTAAAACGAATGTGGGGAAGATATTTTTCCAATTAAGGAAAAAACACTTAGACAAATCGCCTACATTGAACAAACTGTTCAATAAGAACAACCTTAAAATAAATTATTGTTGTATGAACAATATTAAAAACATAATTGACAAACACGATTTTAAAGTCTTAAATGGTAATGACAACAACCAGAATGATAGATGCAACTGTTTCGATAAAACTAAATACCCCTTAAGTGGCAATTGTTTGGCGAATAACATCATATATAAAGCCACAATCAAGGACAATGTAAATAACAACAAGGAAAAAACTTACATTGGTGCAACTGAAAACAATTGGAAAAATAGGTGGTATAACCATAATTTAAGCTTTAACAACAGAAAATATGCAAACAGTTCTACATTATCCAAATATGTATGGCACATTAAAGATACAACGGGCAAAACACCTATGATAAAATGGGAAATTATCAAAAAGGCCTAGGCATACAAAGGCGGCCAGCGTAAATGCAATCTCTGCATTGATGAAAAATTGTGTATTCTACAAAATACAAACACAAACTTATTGAACAAGAGAAGTGAACTTATTGAACAAAAGAAGTGAAAAATGCAGGCATTTAAATAAATTTTTATTGTGCCATTTACCACCTGATCCTAATTAATCCCTTAATTTTCGCATTCCTTTTATTTATTTAAAAAAAAAAATCATCTGGACACCATGTGCATTAAGACCAAACAAGTTTGTTTTATTTATTTTTTAATACAACTTTAGTGCTATAACATTCCATCGCGTGAACACGCTTCACATTATATAAACGCTAAACAAGCCACAGTTTTTGTTTTTTTTAAATTTAGCGTTATAACATTCCATCACATGAACACACATCATGCTTATATAAACGCTAAAAAACTACTGGTTTTTAAAATTTCAACCATTTGACTCTCGTCTGAGGATTGCATAAGCATGAAACTAATAGTAACAAGATAATAATATATTATTGATTGTAAATCTGCTCTGCTATATTAGCATTGAGCACCTTTATATGCTAATACTTTTCTCATTCATTCTCTATTCATTCTATATATATATATATATATATATATATATATATATATATATATATATATATATATATATATATATATATTCTGAGGATTGTATGATCCACATGAATGTTTAAACAATGGACTTCAAGAAAAGTGCACAAATAACAATTTTAGAAGTAGGTGCTTACTCCTTCATAAATTGACAAAAGATAAGAGTTATGTTTATAGGAAAGCAATATTCACACTGGTATTGGATTATTCGCAGCAAATTTTACTCTGCTACTTCGAGGCAACATAAAAATGCAGTTATTATTCTTTTTTTTTTAAGTGTCGTTATTGTTAAGTCTGAGTTGTCTAACTTTGTATTAATCTGATACACAGTTATGACCCTTGTTTCTGGAGATAGTTTTGAATAAATATGGTGATTTTGTAACATGTATGTATTAGTATTATCTGCGTTATTCGGACTATTGTCCCCATCTTCATTGTTATTTGTACAAAGTTTCGACCGATATACCCTCCAGCCTTCTTCAAGTATTTCTTGTCGGACTCAGGAACCTTCTCGTACTCGGGAACCTACTTGGGAATTGGACAATAAGGCAGTTAGGTTAAGACAGTTCTAAGTGACAGTTATCTCTGGAACCTGAGTTCAATCCTGAGTGAAAGCAGTTAGAAAAATAATTAATTAATTAACAAAACTCCTACCCCAGCTATGGTTAGCGGAATGAGAACAGGATACCCCCGTGGAATAAATAAAGGGTTAGGTTCAAAGTTACGTGATGGCTCCCGAATACGACAAGAAAGTTCCCGAATTCGAAAAGAAGGTTCCCGAGTCCGAATAAGGCAGATAATACTAATCTTCAAGCCTCATCTCAAACATTCAGAGAAATGTATGTATTATTATTGTGTGTGAAACAAACTATCACTTATACCCTACATATTTTATCACAATATTCTTCCTTGTAATCTACATCAATTTCAAGGAAATAAATTTATTTGATGACGCTAAACCTCTAGATTTTCTAAAATATATTTTTATTCTTTTTTCTTCTTTTATCATATGTGCATGTTTTTTTTGTTAGGGGAGGTAATAAATTATTTTTTTAAATTTATAATTTTAAAACAATTACCAAAAATCAGATAATATTCCCATTTTAATGACATTTTCAGCCTTTAATTCATTAAGAAATTTATTCTATTAAAAAGATTGAAAAAAATGTTTTTTCATTAATTAAGATTATATTTATTTTTTTGTTTTGTTTTTTCAACTTTTGGTCATTTGAATAAAAAAATTTCCAGTCCGTAATTTTGACATTTCTAGAAAGATCTTAAGACCATTTTAAAAGATAAAAGATAAAATATAAAAGATAAATATATATATATATATATATATATATATATATATATATATATATATATATATATATATATATTATTATTATTATTATTATTATTATTATTATTATTATTATTTATATTTTGCTTTTAAGGCAATTACAATGCATATATCGCATAAAATTCGATAATTATAGAAAATATGATTATTTTCTATAATTATCGAATTTTATGCAATATACGCATTGTAATTGCCTTCAAGCAAAATATAAATAATAATATATACTTTATTCAACAATGCTTCTAAAGAACAAACATCCCAAAAAATGTTATATATATATATATATATATATATATATATATATTATATATATTTTGGGAATAAAAGGCCTTAAATACCATGGGTATCGTGGTTATGGACCATTTCCACTCGCAAGTATTCCCAAATAACTTTGCTCTGTTTACAATAATTAAACATTGAGCTCTCATACTACTGGTAGAGAATTAGGACCCACCTAGAATCACCTTGTACCAAGGAACTTGGTACCGCACCAAAGTATATATATATATATATATATATATATATATATATATAAAGTCATAAAACATAAGTTTTATAAATACACACACACATATATATATATATATATATATATATATTCATCCACAGACACTTTGTTTCAATGTTTCAAGTTTCATCAGTGTGGCTAGACTTAGTAACTACTTCTAGCCAGGAGCGAAACCCAACTGATTTTTCATCAGTACGACTCCTTAACCCCTCGGCTGAATATATATATACATATATATATATATATACATATATTTACTTATTTATTTATTAGGGTTTTTTTTTATCTTTAAATTTAACACCCGAAAAAGATTAGAATAGACCACTCCGCCAACTTTACTTTTTTACTTATATAATTTTTATAACGAAAATCAGTGACAAAACAGCTGAACCCAATCCAAGAATTTCCACAAGATAAAACAAATAGGAATTTTTTAAAGTTAAAAAAAATTACTTTTGAAGTAGATTTTCCATATTTTCTTCTTTTTTCCTCAGTTGAACATTCAAATCTTCAACAACTTGTTTCATGTTCCTGTAAATATAATAAGAAAGCTAATTTGTGGTTGTTAAGGAGGTTTTTTTTTGGGGGGGGGTCTAAAATAAAAGCAAAAATCTTCAACAAATATAAAATCATAAATGAACATAAACTAAAATATGTTAAAAGTGGATCTACATCAGGATAACATTTTTTATACTCACTTTACATACATTAATTTTGAGAGTTGATAATTGAATAAAAAAAAAGGCAACATTTTTAAAGTCATCCAAAAACTACTTTTGAAAAATAAGATAAAGTCTGATGCTTTAGAAATAAACCAAAATATGTTTGATAATCTACAGATTAAAAAAAAAAACAACAAATTATTAGTAGTTCTATTCTATTAGCAACTGTCATATCTGGTTTTAAAAAAAGTGTAAAGAGAATCAACAAGTTTTTAAAAAAGAAAGAAAGAAAGAAAGAAAGAAAGAAAGAAAGAAAGAAAGAAAGAAAGAAAGAAAGAAAATAAGGTAATTCAAGATATTTGTTCGATTTTAAATTTAATAATTAAAAAAAAATAACTAGAGTTACGCCCCTTGAACTGTTAATTCAAATAATGAATGGGTTGTTTAATGGCATATCAACTCTTATGGGTTATTTAATGCCAAAGCCATCCTTATAGAACTGTGGAGGTACTATTTAACCTATAGCTGTGGGAGTATGAGGGGTTTCATACCTTTCCCAAGGGTATTAATCAAAAAGTTAATATAATAGCTTGACTGATTTGATTTGGTTTGGTATCTTTGTTTAATGGCATATCAAGATTCATGTGTTATTTAATGCCAAAGCCATCCTTGTAGAAAAACAGTAGTGGTATTATTTGATCCATAGCTGGGGAGATTAAAGGGTTTGTACCTTTCCCAAGAGTATCAGTTCAAAAATAAGCATAATAGAATGACTGGTGTTCAAACTAATTTAGCTTATATACCATGGGGACTCCCACCATGTTGTATACGCCTTGTTAATAACATATAATAATGGAATTTATTGTGTACAGTGCTCAGGTGCACCACAACTCATCAAAGTCTCATGTCAAGTACACAGAATAATGTATTAGTGTGAGGAACATGAATAGTATATAGTAATAATATACATGTATGTGTACAGTGCTCAGGTGCACCACAACTCATCAAAGTCTCATGTCTAGTACATAGAATAATGTATTAGTGTCAGGAACATGAATAGCATTCAGTAATAATATACATGTATGTGTACAGTGCTCAGGTGCACCACAACTCATCAAAGTCTCATGTCAAGTACACAGAATAATGTATTAGTGTCAGGAACATGAATAGTATACAGTAATAATACATGTATGTGTACAGTGCTCAGGTGTCATCAGTCAAGTACATAGAATACATGAATAGCATACAGTAATAATATACATGTATGTGTACAGTGCTCAGGTGCACCACAACTCATCAAAGTCTCATGTCAAGTACACAGAATAATGTATTAGTGTCAGGAACATGAATAGTATACAGTAATAATATACATGTATGTGTACAGTGCTCAGGTGCACCACAACTCATCAAAGTCTCATGTCAAGTACATAGAATAATGTATTAGTGTGAGGAACATGAATAGCATACAGTAATAATATACATGTATGTGTACAGTGCTCAGGTGCACCACAACTCATCAAAGTCTCATGTCAAGTACACAGAATAATGTATTAGTGTCAGGAACATGAACAGTTTACAGTAGTAATATGCATGTATGTGTGCGCGTGTGTGCATATGTATGTGGAGAGTGGCATCAGCTATAGTGTCGACGGACCACAGGAAGCATGGAGGCTTTGAACGACTCAGTGCTTTGGCAGCCTACAACAGACGTGGGCAGTTTATTCCATGTCTCCACAATTCTGAGCGTGAAAAAATGTTTCCGAAAGTCACGTGAGCAGTTATGTATATGTGTTCTGCCTTTATCAAAGATAACCCTTCTTCCTCCCAACACATATTTCTCCATTGAGCCCATCCCCTGATGTTCTGCCTTCATCACAAAATGTAACCCATCCCTGTCAAAGCTGTGAACTCTGACTCACAGGTCATAGAAGCCCCAAAGAAATAGATATGAATGCCAGAACAATCCTTGAAACTGTAAATCAGATTTTGGTGCTTTATTAGGATATGACACAAGGTCAATTTTTAAGCAGTTTTCCTTCTCCTAGACTCATAGGTTGAAAACCCCATAGCAACAGACATACAAACTAAGACAATCCTTAAAACTGTTAATTCAGGATTCAACTATGTCATCAGATTTTGGCACTTAATTTTAGACTTTTCTTCAGTTCCACCTGAGTTTGTCACTCAATCCAGATGCATCTACACGACTCTCCAATGAGACATACTACATTCCATAAATCTTTTTTACCCAACGTTGGTAGATGTAGCGAGATCGAACAGCAAAACTCACGAACCTGTGATGAGCCAACAACGGTCCGTCGATCGAAGAGACAGCGGGTGGCATGTTGCACGTGTGGGCGGAAGAAAAACATGTGACGAGTCCGACTAGTTGTGGAGGTAAAAATCGTGAATGTCCTTGAGGCGGCGATTTATAGTGGCAAGTCACGTAGCTGGCGAGACGAGAGTTGTGACGTGTCTCGGCCAGACTGAGTACAAAAGGACAGTGGCGAGGGGGGGGGGCAAAAGAGGACGAACTTAGCTTGTTTAAGATCTTCACAAGTGTTATGTTGTCTTTGGTAGAAGCAGAAGTAAATTTCGTTTGTTAATTAGAGTAGAGAATATTGAAATTTTCTATACCTTTTCCTGTTATTTCTTCTTCTTAAATGAACATATTTATTAATAATATCTAAGTTTTACATTATATTTACTTTCTCAGTTTTTTCTTTTATTATTTTCTTTTCATTGTTTTTTGTTGCCGTTTGGTTAAACAAGTGAGGAAGCAGAATAATATGTTTGTACACAGTTTTATCTATTTACCCAACCCCTCCACCACAAGCAGGATGTGACACAAGGTCAATTGTTTAAGGGGAGTTTGAATTCACAGTTTTCCTTCTCCTAGACCAGTTGCCATATTAAGGCTAAAGAGCCCAGTGTGTATTTACCCAACCCCTCCATCACAAGCAGGATGTGACACAAGGTCAATTGTTTAAGGGGAGTTTGAATTCACAGTTTTCCTCCTCTGAGACCAAGTGCCATATTTCAGTTAAAGAGTCCAGTCTGCCCTACTATTCATCCATAGCTGGAGGGACAAAAGTTGGATGTATACATTTTCCCAGTTGTGGTGCACCTGAGCACTGTACACATACATGTATATTATTACTGAATGCTATTCATGTTCCTGACACTAATACATTATTCTGTGTACTAGACATGAGACTTTGATGAGTTGTGGTACACCTGAGCACTGTACACATACATGTATATTATTACTGTATGCTATTCATGTTCCTGACACTAATACATTATTCTATGTACTAGACATGAGACTTTGATGAGTTGTGGTGCACCTGAGCACTGTACACATACATGTATATTATTACTGAATGCTATTCATGTTCCTGACACTAATACATTATTCTGTGTACTAGACATGAGACTTTGATGAGTTGTGGTACACCTGAGCACTGTACACATACATGTATATTATTACTGAATGCTATTCATGTTCCTGACACTAATACATTATTCTATGTACTAGACATGAGACTTTGATGAGTTGTGCTGCACCTGAGCACTGTACACATACATGTATATTATTACTGTATGCTATTCATGTTCCTGACACTAATACATTATTCTATGTACTAGACATGAGACTTTGATGAGTTGTGGTGCACCTGAGCACTGTACACATACATGTATATTATTACTGTATGCTATTCATGTTCCTGACACTAATACATTATTCTGTGTACTAGACATGAGACTTTGATGAGTTGTGGTACACCTGAGCACTGTACACATACATGTATATTATTACTGAATGCTATTCATGTTCCTGACACTAATACATTATTCTATGTACTAGACATGAGACTTTGATGAGTTGTGTGCACCTGAGCACTGTACACATACATGTATATTATTACTGTATGCTATTCATGTTCCTGACACTAATACATTATTCTATGTACTAGACATGAGACTTTGATGAGTTGTGGTGCACCTGAGCACTGTACACATACATGTATATTATTACTGTATGCTATTCATGTTCCTGACACTAATACATTATTCTATGTACTAGACATGAGACTTTGATGAGTTGTGGTGCACCTGAGCACTGTACACATACATGTATATTATTACTGTATGCTATTCATGTTCCTGACACTAATACATTATTCTGTGTACTAGACATGAGACTTTGATGAGTTGTGGTGCACCTGAGCACTGTACACATACATGTATATTATTACTGAATGCTATTCATGTTCCTGACACTAATACATTATTCTGTGTACTAGACATGAGACTTTGATGAGTTGTGGTACACCTGAGCACTGTACACATACATGTATATTATTACTGTATGCTATTCATGTTCCTGACACTAATACATTATTCTATGTACTAGACATGAGACTTTGATGAGTTGTGGTGCACCTGAGCACTGTACACATACATGTATATTATTACTGTATGCTATTCATGTTCCTGACACTAATACATTATTCTATGTACTAGACATGAGACTTTGATGAGTTGTGGTGCACCTGAGCACTGTACACATACATGTATATTATTACTGTATGCTATTCATGTTCCTGACACTAATACATTATTCTATGTACTAGACATGAGACTTTGATGAGTTGTGGTGCACCTGAGCACTGTACACATACATGTATATTATTACTGTATGCTATTCATGTTCCTGACACTAATACATTATTCTATGTACTAGACATGAGACTTTGATGAGTTGTGGTGCACCTGAGCACTGTACACATACATGTATATTATTACTGTATGCTATTCATGTTCCTGACACTAATACATTATTCTATGTACTAGACATGAGACTTTGATGAGTTGTGGTGCACCTGAGCACTGTACACATACATGTATATTATTACTGTATGCCTGACACTAATACATTATTCTATGTACTAGACATGAGACTTTGATGAGTTGTGGTGCACCTGAGCACTGTACACATACATGTATATTATTACTGTATGCTATTCATGTTCCTCACACTAATACATTATTCTGTGTACTAGACATGAGACTTTGATGAGTTGTGGTGCCCCTGAGCACTATACACATACATGTATATTATTAGTGTATGCTATACAATAAATTTCATTATTTTTATTTATTATGCACATTTCTTACAATAATAACCATTACACCAAGGGCACCTCCACATCTATTTTATTTCTTAATGTTTCTTATATATTGGAATGTGGTTGCTAATTAACTTACTTGAGTTGTTCCTTAAATTGATTTGATTCTAAATTTGTTCGTCTGATGTTCTCTTCACTTTTACTCAATTTCTGATCTAATTCTGAAAAAGAAAAAAAAAGATTTTTTTCAAATCATTAACTTGAAGGGTTATTTTATATTAGTAGAATTCACTTGTGAATTAAGATTCTGCTATTCAAGAACCTTCCAGCATACCTCCTTCCTACTTTAACTAAATAGTTAAATTATGAAAATTTAGCAATGAAAGACAGGAATGATGGAAGAGCAAGTTTCAGTTGTTCTATTTTTCTATTATACCCTACTCTGTTTCAAATCTTTTAATCTTCATTCTTATTTAGTTTCATTAGCTTTTCTAAGGAGGGTGAATATATTTACTACTACTACTACTAATAATAATAATAATAATAATAATAATAATAATAATAGACAAATACTTGGACCTTGCCAGAGAATTGTAAAACTGTGAAACATGAAGGTGAAGGTCATACCAATTGTAATTCCTTTTTATCAATTTTCTATTTCATTTTATCAAATTATAGATTTTTATATTACTGAGATAATCATGTACTATCTTTTAAATTCAAAATCAATTTTAATATATACAAAACAAAATAAAAAAAATACCATTTTAATACTATTAAATAATCTTAATACTATTAAATAGTTAGGATGGACAAAGGCTGCATCCCCAAAGACCTACTGTATGGCGAATTGGCAGAGGGCACCCGACCAGTAGGGAGACCATGCCTGTGCTTTAAGATGTCTGCAAGAGAAATATGAAGACATGCCACATTAACACCAACACATGGGAGGCTTATGCAGAAGACTGTGTAACCTGGCAACTCCTTGTCAAACAAGGAATGAAAAGGAGTGAAAAGGAGTGGAAAGAAGCCGCCACGGAAAAGAGAGCCAAAAGAAAGGAGAGACAACAGCAACTCCAGCAAGCATCACTGTTTGTTTGCAGTCACTGCTCCAGAGACAGCCATTCAAAAATTGGTGTGTTCAGCCACTCATGCAGTTGCAGATTTAAAAAATTTAAATGGACACAACACCATCGTCTTTAGTAGACAAAAGGATAACAACATATTAAATAATTTAAATACTATTAAATAATTTTGTTGACTTATTTTTATATATAAGGTGTGTGATAGTTGCCTGCTTTTACTTATAGACTCAGCAAGAACCATGTGATCTCTCTTGGCCAATCACTGGCAGTACTCTGCTGCTGATACAATACTTAAACTGAGCATACTGGCCATAACTACGGTGACACTCTTGGACGACGGACATAGGATTGTATCACTGGACCTTTAACAATACGCAGGATAGGACTTATTCACTTACCAAAGGATTCCATAACTCAGGACTTACTTACTTTAAGTCCTTTTCAACTGGCCAAGGATGGCATTTAAAAACTTAACAAATTTAAATACTATTAAGTAATTTTAATATTATTAAATATTACCTTCAATTCTTTTTTCCTCACATTTTAATTTTGTCTTGAAATTTTTTGTCTCAGTTTGTAGAGAATTTATTTTCTCTTCCCATTCATCTCTTTCTTTTCTAATTTCTATTTGTTGGTTCTTTTCATTTAAAATTTCATCTCTCTCTTTTTCCATTTCCACCAAAGATAATTTCAGTCTTTGAATATCTGGAAAAAGAAAAACAAAATGATGGTTAGTTACTCATAGAAACACAATATAAAGTAAAAGTAAGTAAAGTCGTCGGGGTGGCCTAAAGTCGGTATCAGCCAATCAGCAAGGGAGTCTATCCCCTTTTCACTAGCACTAGACCAAGGAGATTGTTTTTGTGTCTGAGGTGAAGCGCCACACCTACCATTATCTCCACACTTTACTGGACAGATCCCTGTGCTACTCATATGCTGAGTTGGCAAGGGACGGTATCAAAATAGGAACCTTGTGTTTTCTAGCCGAATGCTCTACCAACTGAGCTAACCCAGCCCTACAAACACAATATATATATAAACACAATATATATATATATATATATATGTGTGTGTGTGTGTGTGTGTGTGTGTGTGTGTCTGTGGATTGATTTTTAATTATTTTTCCCATTAACTAACCCTAATTTCTTTTTTCCTGTAGATGCAATAAATAAATAAATAATTTATCTGTCAAGAGTGATTCCCCTTTGATCACGTTAGACTTATAGGAAATAACCGAAAAAAAAAAATGTTTACCCATTTGATGTGCTGTGTTCAGCTGTTTGATTTGTTGCCAGAAATCTGAGCACATGGAATTAAATTGCATTTTGTTTTGTTCAATCACCAAAGAAATATTTGAAACTTCTTTTTTTTCTTCTTTCAAAGAATTAAAGATAGAAACCACCTTTGACTGCAGATTGGAATTTTGGTCCCTAAAACAAAAAAAACAAAAAAATGGTTTTCAGATAAAGAAATGAGGAAAATTTAATTAATAAATTAATAATTTTTCTTAAAATGTCTGAACAAATTTAGAATCTCTTTTTTTTTTAATTCTTTAAAAAAAAACTATTATCTTTAACCAAAATTATAATTATTGCATTGCCCCTTCCACCTGGGAAAATTTGGCTCAGGACCGCCCTCGGTGGTGGCAGGCTTTCTGTAGAGGACTGTTCATGTCACAAGTCACCTTGATGCAACACCATGAAGCTAAGAGGTCTAGAAGAAAGCAGGGGCAACAAAGCACCGGCACATCAACAACTTCAGGGACTGCCTTCACATGCGACATTTGTGGTCGAGAATGTTTTTCAAACATTGGACTTCACAGTCACAGGAGGCACTGTAACTTCAGGGGCACAAAAACTATATTATAGTCTTCCGAGACTGAAATGCTAATTGTATTATTTTTAGGTAAGATAATGTAATCTGTGTAATCTATGTTAGGATTAAGCAAGATTATGTTGCAATCGGGGTCCAGTGGCTTTGGCCCTGGACCATAGAAGTTAGTCCCAGGGGGCTGTACCCCCAGGCAACACCTTCCCCCGCGATTTACAGGAACAGGGCTGGGTCTATTACCCAGTGCTTGAGGCACCACCCTTGAGGGTGAGTACAGACAGGATCAACATATTTTTTGCACCTGCCTCCCTTGAGCTTCGGTCCGTGGTTGGTCCCACATTAATAGGACTTTGTGCTTTACCATGTACACGTAGGGTACATGGTAAATATCTATTTATGTTTTTTGCTTTGTGTCGATTTTTTGCTTTGAGCTAAAATCTAAGGTAAAAGTAAATTTCAGATACGCTTATATTAATAAGTTCATAAGAACATTTAAGTTTCCAAATTTATCACGCCAAAGAAAAATATTATTTATAAAAAGATAAATATTAAAACATATTACAGCACATGATTCTTTAAATGCTATTTTATTATGTTTTTAAACAATATAGTGTTATTTTTCTTATTTAAAAAATATGTACTAAAACTTAGGATGTTTTGGAAGAAGGTCTGGAACGGATTAATGGCATTTCAGTTTATTTCAATAGGGAAAATTGATTTGATATACAAGGAAATTGAGTTACAAGTGGAATGAATTAAACTTGTAAGTCAAGGTACCACTTGGAGGGCTGGAACAGATTAATGGCATTTCAGTTTATTTTAATGGGGAAAATTGATTTGATATACAAGGAAATTGAGTTACAAGTGGAATGAATTAAACTTGTAAGTCAAGGTACCATTTGGAGGGCTGGAACAGATTAATGGCATTTCAGTTTATTTCAATAGGGAAAATTGATTTGATATACAAGGAAATTGAGTTACAAGTGGAATGAATTAAACTTGTAAGTCAAGGTAGCACTTGGGGGTCTGGAACAGATTAATTGCATTTCAGTTTATTTCAATAGGGAAAATTGATTTGATATAAGAGGAAATTGAGTTATAAGTAGAACTAATTAAACTCATAAGTATCACTGTATTTAAAAGATTTAATTATCATAAAAAAATATAAACTTTTGATGTTGATTTTCTTTAGTTAAAGCTGAAACTTGTTGGTTCAAATCAAAAATGTCTCCTTCAAGATTTTTAAGATGTTGTTGTGAAGTTTCAAGTTCTTTTGTTCGGACTTTTAATCTGAAAATAACAAAAAAGTAGAAACAAAAATGATGACAATCGTATCATATCTAAAAAGATAAAAGTTTCAATCATTAAGATTTTCTTTTCATCATTCATCTAATAAAGGAACAGTTAATGAAAAAAAAATATTTTAAAATTATTTTTTATACTTTAAAAAATTTTCCATATTAGTTATCATATTTAATACATGAAATAAAAATGTTTGTATTTACCCAACCCCTCCACCACAAGCAGGATGTGGCATAAGGTCAATTGTTTAAGGGGAGTTTGAATTCACAGTTTTCCTTCTCCTAGACCAGTTGCCATATTAAGGCTAAAGAGCCCAGTGTGTATTTACCCAACCCCTCCACCACAAGCAGGATGTGACACAAGGTCAATTGTTTAAGGGGAGTTTGAATTCACAGTTTTCCTTCTCCTAGACCAGTTGCCATATTAAGGCTAAAGAGCCCAGTGTGTATTTACCCAACCCCTCCACCACAAGCAGGATGTGACACAAGGTCAATTGTTTAAGGGGAGTTTGAATTCTCAGTTTTCCTTCTCCTAGACCAGTTGCCATATTAAGGCTAAAGAGCCCAGTGTGTATTTACCCAACCCCTCCACCACAAGCAGGATGTGACACAAGGTCAATTGTTTAAGGGGAGTTTGAATTCACAGTTTTCCTTCTCCTAGACCAGTTGCCATATTAAGGCTAAAGAGCCCAGTGTGTATTTACCCAACCCCTCCACCACAAGCAGGATGTGACACAAGGTCAATTGTTTAAGGGGAGTTTGAATTCACAGTTTTCCTTCTCCTAGACCGTTTGCCATATTAAGGCTAAAGAGCCCAGTGTGTATTTACCCAACCCCTCCACCACAAGCAGGATGTGGCACAAGGTCAATTGTTTAAGGGGAGTTTGAATTCACAGTTTTCCTTCTCCTAGACCAGTTGCCATATTAAGGCTAAAGAGCCCAGTCTGTAATAATGTTTGCCTCTCAAACCTGTAGTGAAGAAGTGGCTCAAAGAACAGTCAACAGAATTTTACAGCACAGGGATACATGCTCTCATTCAAAGGTGGAATATTGCTATTGAGAGAAATGGTGACAATGTGTAGAAGTAGGGATGTGATCCACAGAGGACCAGCTTCATTTTGATGTATGATACATGTTCCTGTGTTGGTAATTATACCTGTCTTAAACAAAATGGCATTACTTTTTGTCTCACCTATGTAGAAAAGTAGGGATGTGATCCACAGAGGACCAGCTTCATTTTGATGTATGATACATCTTCCTGTGTTGGTAATTATACATGTCCTAAACAAAATGGCATTACTTTTTGATTCACCCTTGTATATAAAGCCTTTTGTTACTAGTATCTGACAAGGGCCTTCAGTGTAAAGTAAAATATCACTGAGTCTGGATCATCAATCAGGCCAAAGAAATTTGTAATCAATTTCTTTATATATTCTTTGTATAGCCTGAATAATAATTACCTCCCCTGCCTATTTACAAGTTTACAAAGTATAGAAGGCTCTGAATTATGAAAATCTATTAATAATGGAGATTCGCTTCCGGTTTTTGTCTGTAACAAAAATTATGTCACTGCTTACGTCACATTACCCAAAATCATCATAACATAGAATAAAATTTATTCTATGTTATTTTGAGTGTATTTATTCAATAAATACACTCAAAATTTGAACATGCAACATTAGACAGTCGTCATTGTTTTTTAAAACAAGTTTTAATAAATACATGACTGGTATTATATATCTATATATAGTTTGTTTTATTTTAATACATATTTAAAGTTTACATTTCAAATTGTTTTATTTTTTAATCCTTTAATGAATTTGATAATTTTACTTACTTACGGTACAAACTCACTAACATTGAATTTTTTAACTCCCACCCCTCAGGCAATATGTTTCAAAAATCTATTTTTACATTTTTATTTTGTACTAGTGAAAATAATAAAGAAAAGTCAAAAGTCAAAAATAAAATTTAAACATACTGTTCTGTTAAAGAAGTTGATGTCTTCTGCAAATTCTTGTTCTGATTCTCCAGTGTTCCAATGGAATTCTGCAAATCTCCAACACGTATTAGCAATTCAGCTTCTCGTTGTTCACAGCCATGACATTTTTCCAATTCTTCTTCCATTCCCTTTATCTTTTCTTCCAGGATTTTTATTTCTCTGTGGATCAAGTAACTTATGCCACAATATCGGCACACAGTGTCATCCCGAGGAAGATTTTGAATTTCTTCTGGAAGAGGATGTTGGGGACTATACCGTTGGAACACTGGCTCCATTCTGAAGGTTTCCAAAATTTTTGGAATTTTAAACCAGTGCAATACTCAACACTTCAAGACTGCTTTGGTTTTTAAACTCAAAAGTAATTTGCTGAAAAAAAATTGGAAATATCCTGTAATTGATTGAAATAAACAATTAGAAATTATAAAAACTAGCATCACAGTATGATAATTTAATTATTACAACATTTGATCTGTTTATTTAAGAGCTTTTGCTATATAGTTTAGTATTTAAAAAGTATAATAATCTTGATTTAAATCTCCTTACTAGCAGGACCTGTGGATATACCACAGTATGATAATTTAATTATTACAACATTTGATCTGTTTATTTAAGAGCTTTTGCTATATAGTTTAGTATTTAAAAAGTATAATAATCTTGATTTAAATCTCCTTACTAGCAGGACCTGTGGATATACCACAGTATGATAATTTAATTATTACAACATTTGATATGTTTATTCAAAAGATATGCTTCCTGTGGTCCACCGACACTATACCTGATGGCGCTCTCCACATACATATGCACACACGCGCACACATACATGCATATTACTACTGTAAACTGTTCATGTTCCTGACACTACATTATTCTGTGTACTTGACATGAGACTTTGATGAGTTGTGGTGCACCTGAGCACTGTACACAATAAATTTCATTATTATATTGCCAAATAGTTCAATATGTAAAAACTATAATAATCTTGATTTAAATCTCTCTACTAGCAGGACCTGTAGATATAACACAGTATGATAATTTAATTATTACAACATTTGATATGTTTATTCAAAAGCTATTGCCAAATAGTTCAATATGTAAAAACTATAATAATTTTGATTTAAATCTCTCTACCAGCAGGATATGTAGATATACCACAGTATGATAATTTAATTATTACAACATCTGATATGTTTACTTAAGAGCTATTGCCAAATAGTTCAATATGTAAAAAGTATAATAATCTTGATTTAACTCTCCACCCTCTATCTCTCTCTCTTTTTTATTCTTTCTTTCCTTCTTTTCATCTTTTCATTATGTTCGATTGAAACAGATTAGCGTTATTTCTTCTGCATGTTACCCCCTCTCTATATCTCTTTCTTTCTTTCTTTCTTTCTTTCTTTCTTTCTTTCTTACTATATTTTTCTGAGTAGTATGTCCTTTTTCTTCCCTTTTTTCATAATAAAAATGGAATGGTCCATTATTTAGCTGAGGTGACAAAACTCATAAGAAATAAGAATTCAGCAGATAATCAGAATTTACATTTTTGCCTTTTCTCTTGGATGATTTGGACAGTCTTATTAAAAAGCCAAAACTGCATACACCATAGATCCTTTTAGTTAGGAGGCTGAATGATCATCAACCCCAGTTTTTTTTTATAGGACATATCCAGGACCCCAATCCCAAGTTTTTTATAAAACCACCCGAGTCACCCTAATATTTTTCCTGGAAAGTCAATTTTTATAGTAACCCAACCCACCTGGCCTACAGAATCCCAATTTTTTAACCAAACACCCACTAAGGACACCCACTCCCATATTAGAGGCACTGATCGGCTTGCTTTCAAACAACAAAGTGCGGAAGACAGTCAGCGGGCCTACACAACAATAGCTGAGGGAAAGGGGGAAACCAAAATGACCCACAATTTTTGTTTTGTTTACATGTGTTTTTCAGTTTCTTGGGGTTTTATTTTCAATTTTTTCTCACCCCCTCCATCACCAATCATCAATATTGGAAAATTCTTAAGTAGGATACATGAGGTATTTTGGTGAAGGGAGCTGCGCAAGGAGAGAATGCAAGAATTTTATTTTTTATTTTTGAATGAATCGGTCGGCGAGTGAGCCTAGCTAGATAGATCCGTGTAGTGATATGACCAGTTTTATCACCCCTCCCCCAAAACCAAATTTCCGGCTACATGCCGAGTTGTATGCACATACGTTGTATCTCATTTCCAAATAAAGAAAAAGTTTATTTGGAGTGAGTGCACGTATGTGCTCACTTCAAATAATCAGTCTTATTTTTTGCCAGTGGGTGTTGCAAGATGATAACTGTCGGAAGATTAAGGAACAAGAGTATTAATATATAGACAGCAACAGGCAGATTCTTAATGATATTTATTGCTTTTTACTTAATACAGGGGACACCAAACTACAGCCCATGAGCCGGATCCGGCCTGCGAAGGCATTTTATCAGGCCTGCCAACTTTCTGCTAATGTTGCATACTTTGATAATGTTTTGAAAATGAATATGTTGGTTAAATTTTTTTGTGCATCTTACGCCACTCATCCATGAATATAACATGGAAAGATAAATTTTGTTTTAATCTTTTTCTCAGAGCTTTTGTTCTGGCTAGCAAGTATTGAACACAATAATAATGTGGCCCACGCTCGTTATTTTTCAATTATCCGGCCCACCATAAAAAAAAGTTTGGTGATCCCTGGGCAAGAGTATAACATGGAAAGATAATTTTGTTTTACATCTTTTTCTCAGAGCTTTTGTTCTGGCTAGCAAGTTTGAACACAATAATAATGTGGCCCACGCTCGTTATTTTTTCAATTATCCGGCCCACCATAAAAAAAAGTTTGGTGATCCCTGGGCAAGAGTATAACATGGAAAGATAAATTTTGTTTTACATCTTTTTCTCAGAGCTTTTGTTCTGGCTAGCAAGTATTGAACACAATAATAATGTGGCCCACGCTCGTTATTTTTTCAATTATCTGGCCCACCATAAAAAAAAGTTTGGTGATCCCTGGGCAAGAGTATAACATGGAAAGATAAATTTTGTTTTACATCTTTTTCTCAGAGCTTTTGTTCTGGCTAGCAAGTATTGAACATAATAATAATGTGGCCTGTGCTTGTTATTTTTTCAATTATCTGGTACACTGTAAAAAAAGTTTGGTGATCCCTGACTTATTATGATGAATGTTAAAGTTATGGGCAAAGAATAAAAAAGATTTGATTGACTTTGATATGAAAGAACATTTTTAATTGTCTGATGATTGCTGTTGACTTTTAAACTCAGAGTATAGATATTATTTGAACTTGGTGTATCATTTCATCACTATCAGTACATCTTGTGGGGGGACAGAGTAAGCCAATGGTTTTTTCTGTGAATCTGCCATCTGATCCTGGCATAATTTTTTTCTCATCTGAGAAAAACTAAAGAATGTATGGTTGGAGAGGATGCTTAAGTTTGAAGCTTTGTATCACAGTCTTTTCTATTGTTCTTTATGGCCTGTGATAAAAATTGGACCTTTCTAATGCACTACCTGTCTGATAAGAAACCCAGACACTTCCATGTTCCTGGCTATGAACTTGGATCTGACCAAGGAATTTAGGAGTTCTTTTCTCCTCAGAACAATCTCCGAGTGAGGTTTCCAATCTGTTGTACCTTCATAATCCCATAAGGCTATATCTGTTCAGATTCAAGTAAATCAAGCCCTAGGACCTATATGATTGTCCCAATCCTATTACCCTTATGACAAGCCCCAACCCTTTTTATCATATGTGCTATAAGACAGTGGCTGAGGATCTTAATGCCCTGGGTATGATGTTAAACTTATCTGATGGTGAAGTTTCAGTTCTGGAGATTGGGGCACGTGGAGTACCTCTTCATCGCCATTACTCCCAGGTCCACTTTGACCCAGAATGGTAGTACCTGTTAGGGTTCAATCTATGGGTTGAATAGAAAAAAATAGAAAAACTTTCACTATAAGAATGTAAAACTTATCTACAGACGTTCCGTTCAAGTAAAATAACAAAAGAAAAAGAAACCGTGCTTTTAGGTAAGAGAGAGTGAATGTGTGTCGTATGTCTTTATGTGTGTGTGTCATGTGTTTTTGTATGTGTGTGTTTGTTGTGAGTGTGTCTTCTTTGTATGTGTACTGTATGACATACACACGACATACACTGTATGTTGTGTGTATCTTTGACACTACTTATTATTGCCAGGTTCAATTTTTTTAAAACATTTTTTATTTTTTTACATGTTAATGTATATCATTATTGGTGTAATGGTTAGTAAGCTAGTCTCGCAGATCGATTATTACCGAATAACGAGTTGGATCCACGCTGGATGCTGCATAAAAAAAATTACTCACGGGAAGTAAAGAAAATTTTTATTATTATTTTGGTTTGATTAATCAAGACTCTTTTTTTTTTTTCTTTTCCTTCACTCTCTCTCTCTCTCTCTCTCTCTCTCTCTCTCTCTCTCTCTCTCTCTCTCTCTCTCTCTCTCTCTCTCTCTCTCGGAGAAAAAAACCAAAAACAAAACAAAATAAAACAAAAAAAAAAAAAGAAAGAAAGAAACTTGAAATATAATCGCTCGGACAAATTCTGTCTGTATCTCTGAAAAATGTGATCGGACTGTAAACCGATCTGTGTAATTAACTCACCTGTAAAAAAAATCGCCACTTTCCATTCTCTCTTTTTCTTTTTTTCGATATTCAATAAATCGATGATAGGAACCATTTAGCGTAACCATGCATTTTGAATCCAATGTAAACAATCGAGCGCCCCCTAGCGACAAGTTCATTTATTTAAGGTGCGTAACTCTGTACAAACAACATTATGCAACAGTGATACTACAATCAACATTAGGCATGTCACCGGATGATGAATATGCGCACAGAGGCGCGTGCGCATCCGCACACGCACACACGCGCGGACGCATACTCACACATACACGGACACGCACTCACTCATACAAACACACACACACGCACACACATAAATAAATAAATACAAACACGCACATATGCATTCCATTCAAACACTCACAGATACAATATTTGCTTTAAAAAACAAAGGTTTATTTATTGTCATTACCGCGCTTCGCTGGATGCCCAATACTTCCGAGCTTGTGTCACATCCTACCCGTTGCGAAAGGGTTATGTAAAATTATCTACCTAACCCGTTCGCCTGTTAATGGACGTAGGTATTTATTTACAGTAAATAAATACCCGCATCGATTAACAATAACACTTAGTACGTGGTAAACAAAAACAAAACAAAAAAAACATAATCAAAAGAAAGAAATCTACAATTAGTACTACACCCCCACCCCGACTACACTTCAAATGGGGTGCAGGAGCCTAAAAGGATGGTTTTAATTGATTACTACTTTATGAAAGTTGATTTGTAGTAGTGTAGGGGTTCATATATTTAGATTCGGAAGTGGGGCTAGATCACTGCCACCATAATTTTTAGGAGGCCTTGGCTAAACCCTAGCGCCGGCCTTGATTTCGATTCTTGTACATAAAAAAAAATTTGGTGCATATCGCATAAATGCTTCCCAGCCTCCTGCCTCAAAAACCGCTAGCCGGTGGCTGTTGAAAAAAAAACACCAGCTATGATTGAAGTCCATAGCCGAAGCGGTGTCACTTGAAAAAAAAAAAGAAAAAAAGAGGGCTAGGGTTGGGGTTGGGGTTGGGGTTTAAGGTTGATTTAATGGGAAAATAAATAATTTTGGCTCTGTTTTTCTGGGTCACCCTGTATACAGGGTGACCCAGAAAAAACAGAACCCACAAATTTTGTAATAAAACAGTTAATTTTAATTAGGGGGGTAGGGTTAGGGGTTAGGGTTGGGGTTGGGGTTGGGTTTTTCAGGAAAAACGCCCTAAGTTGGTTGGTTGTTTTTTTTTGGGGGGGGGGTTCTTTTCAAGTGACACCACTCCGGTTACGGACTTCAATCATAGCTCTATGAATTGAACACTAGCTTATAAAATGCAATTTTGTTTTTTTGACAGTTTTTTGGTTTTTTTTTATTAAAATAAAATGAAAATACTGAAAAACAAGATATCTTTAAAAATTAAAAATGACCTGACATTTTTTTAATTAAAATAAAAAAGAATATCTAAATATTCTGATTTTTTATTTGTGTTTGTTTAATGTCCTGATTGTTTTTGTGACATTTGTTTATTGTTTTGAATTAAAATAAAAAAAGAATATCTAAATATTTGTATTTGATTATTAATGTATTGATTGTTTTTATTTTCTAAACTCGGTCATATTAATTCAAGAATTCGTGACAGTTGTTTTGAATTGAAATAAAAATGAAAATACTGAAAAAAAAAAGATATTTTAAGTGGGGGGCAGTGGCTTGGGGTGGCTTACTTTTAACACCTCCAAACAGCTAGGGAGTTCATAGATTTTAAAATATTCTTATAAAGCTATGGGTAGACTGGGCTCTTTAACCATGGTTGGGCAACCAGTCTAAGAGAAGGAAAACTTTGAATACAAACCTGTTAAACTTGATCGTTAAGAAAATGTATGCCACAGTGACTCCCCTCTGGTCTGGACAGGACATGAATGGCACAACAACCGGATCAGACAGTAGATGGGGATACATACTCCTATTTTCATGCCTGTAAAGAACTAGAATTTAGGCAATACAGAGTTACACTAGTTGTCTTTTTGCAGTATATTCCATCATCATCATAATCATCATTCATCTTAACAACAGCAACCTTGGGCACCTTTTTGATCTCCATCTTTCCAACACACGTGGGCATGCCTACAAAGTCAGAAAACAGCACTGCTCACGTGACTTTCGGAAACATTTTTTCACGCTCAGAATTGCGGAGACATGCAATAAACTGCCCACGTCTGTTGTAGGCTGCCGAAGCACTGAATCTTTCAAAGCCTCCATGCTTCCTGTGGTCCGCCGACACTATACCTGATGCCACTCTCCACATACATATGTGTAATACTATGGTGGTCGGGGTGCCAAATGTAATACTATGATCTGGTCACGGGACCAAATGTAATACTATGCTTTCGTGGGAACCAATCTAACACGATGGGTGTTATTTGACCAACAGGAAAGTTGAAGTGCTTGTTCCGGGCTGTACCTGAAAGTGACCAAATTCACCAATGTTGTTCCACAATTAATACAAACACGTTTTTAACAATAAAACGACCTTTATTAATTATACAGTGATAAAAATCATGTACAACCACAAAGGGGTGTCGAAGTTGAAGTTGAGTCGGAATTTTGTGGACTGACTGGCGATATATGTTGAGTTCTGATTCAAATTCAGGACTTTGAGTAGCAAGATGATAAAGCAAAGACGGCGACAAGGGTTGTGAGACAGAGCTATCAATCTGGTCAAGAACCAGCTGTCCGATCTGCCTGGAACTCTTTTGGGACCTCTTTTATGGGTTCCAAACCCCTGAATCCAGGGCTCTGATTGGCCAGCCAATAGAAACGCCGGTACCATGGCCCTACCATGTAAACATCATGGGGGGGCGTACAAAAACCCACCCATGCGGTCGCATTTGATTGGACGGCCAATCGAAATCATGGCCTTGGGTTACACATCTTGGAGGGGGGCAACAAGTCTCCGTCCCAGCTTCCTGATTGGTGAGACACCTGATAATTTTTGTTATTGTATAAATGGTCTTGTGCCAGACTTATCTGTCAGTTGCTATGATAATTCCCAGAAATTGGTCAAAGAGATTACCCACCAAGTTATTATTCTTAACTAAATCAACATCTTTAAGATTTAATCTTTAAAATGGCATTGTTGAATAAATTTTCTTATCTTATGCAGTCCTCACGTAAATGACAATATGATAACATGTGTATAAAACAGCCATTCATTTTATATCAACCTATTTCTGCCATTAGAATTTCTTTTGTTCAAAATTATTTGGGTAAATTTTTCTTATCTTGTGTTGACTTTACCCCACCACTGACTTGTACTCTGATCTAAATCACTTGTACGACTCTAAAAACAATTGTTATTTTTATATCCAAAATTGTTTTTTTTTTCAACTATCTAATGAGATATCGCCAGTCACTCCTTAACACCACTCTGGTGTTATATATGCACACACGCGCACACATACATGCATATTACTACTGTAAACTGTTCATGTTCCTGACACTACATTATTCTGTATACTTGACATGAGACTTTGATGAGTTGTGGTGCATCTGAGCACTGTACACAATAAATTTCATTATTTATTTTATTTATCATGTCGTGCTGGTGGCACAGATATCCATCACAACCTCTCGCCAACTATTCCTGTCATTTACTGTCCCTGGCAAGCCCTCCACACAGCATCCAGTATCTGCGCAGAGCTTGTCTATGCAAGTCCTTGCTGGACAACCCACACTATCACGTCTATGTGTTGGTTTCCACAGAAGAACATCACGTATGAGTTCATCTTTACTTCTCCAACAGTGTCCAGCAAGTTTTGTCCGTTTTACTCGGATGGTTTGTGTGGTTGTATAGCTACTTTTTTGTGGGGTGCTGTTTCCACGATTTGTTCAAGATCACACGCAGCATTCTTTTGCAGCTCCCATCTAGCCTATCATCCAGGTGCCTCATCCAGGTGCCTGATCAAGGTCCAAGTGGTGCAGACATATAGTAGAACTGATATCACCATGGCCTGAAAGAATTGTCGCTTTAACTTGCAAGATCTGATTTTCATATAATGGACAGTCTGTTTATAGCCGACTAAGTCTTCCCAATGCGTGCATTTGTTACATAATTCATGAGCAGTTATGAATTATGAACATACCTGTAGTTAGAATTTTGGGGTTTAGGGTCTGTTAACTTAAAATGACGGGGTTCAATGGAAAGTTGCTTGTTGGTTATGGATGGTTAGAGATCTTTTACTTGACCCTTTGAAAGCGCGTGATTGGACATGTGAGATAGTTTAGTAAGTCAGATGCAAGCCAGTACCCTATGAGAGAGAATGTCTCTTAGAGTTTGCCACTCACCCACGGGTAGGGCTGAAAATAAAACTTGATCAAAAACAAGAAAGTCTTGTGTGTCAGTTAAATTATTAAAAGCAATGTCCAGCCCTGCACAAAGAAAAATCAACGATGAAGACCAACCCTTAGCAGAAAACCAAACATGGTGACTAGATGAAGTAAGCAGAAGTGTAGCAAGTAAGACAATCAACTATTGTCATCTCTAAGCTTTCTGTCTCTTTCACCTCGATTATATACCCGGGTATGTTAGAAGTGTATAATAATGGCTGTCAACTCGTGTTCGAGTAAGACCATTTCCTGTTTTTGCTTTTTGAAAAAACACCCCAATTTTTTTTAGATAAGAAAAATAGCATTGTATCATATAAAAACATAATAAAATTATTACATTCCATTTTTATTATATATATATATATATTAATTTATTTATTTAAGTCACCAATACAAAGTTCGTCTTACCAATGGTTTCAGTCAACGTCTCTGATGATGGATAAACATCTGAAACCATTGGTAAGATGAACTTTGTATTGGTGACTTAAATAAATAAATAAATACAGCTCTTAAAGAAATAATTGAGCACTTTATAATCATTTCTCCAATATTAATAACAAAAAATTAATTATATATATATATATATATATATATATATATATATATATATATATAATGGCTGTCAACTCATGTTTGAGTAAGACCATTTCCTGTTTTTGTTTTTTTTCTTCTTTTTAAAAAAAATCATAGTTAAGTGCCAGTAGCATTTGAGACTCTATCGTTGTGTTTTCTCAGATGACTCACCAGGCCAGCCCTGGAGAGACATACTCTTCTACATTAACTACATGTTGGAACTTCTCCACTTTGAATGTTGCTGGGCTGAAAATACCCTTTCTAATAACCCGCTTCAATTTTTGGTGTTTAATTCAGTTGGACTCAAATTCTTCCACAGACAGGTAGATGGTGGCTCTCCAGCCAGGTCTATTACAGGCTAGTTTCTCCCAGTCCTCCCCAGCAATAGCAGTGTTCTTCAGAGTGTCCTTGAGATAGTCCTTAAAACTCAATTTGGGTTAGAAGGGTATATAATGCATTAACAGTAGATTTAATACCACAAAATTTGTATGAATGTTTATTGCATGACTGTCATGGCTTCACTAGAAATTTAGCTTGGGACAATCAATACAACTGAATATTTTAACACTGTAAATCTACACTGAAAATACGAATTTGTTCAAATCAATACAACTGAATGTTTTAACACGAAAATATCATAAAATGTGTTGGAATATTTTGTGTATATAAGGTGTGTTCTAGTTCCCCACCTGGATTTATAGACTAGCCTAAGTCACATGGTTTATTACTCCAGCCAATCACCAACTATAATGTGTGGCTGATATACTACTTAAACCCTCCACATTGGCCATAATTCTAATTGCACTCATTGAGGAGGGACACAGGATTACCAATACTCGGGACTCTTTACCAAGGGATTACCAAGGATCCAATTCCACTGAACAAGCACTCTGGCTTAAGGCCAACAGGAATCTTTACCAGGGGATTAATAAAGATTACCAGATGATTAGCAATACTCAGGAATCTTTACCAAAGGATTACCAAGGAAGGCCCAAATGATGGCCCATAAAAACTTAACAAAATGTGTTCTTAATAACAATTAAGTTCATTTCAAATAATGCACAAGCACAATAAAGAACACATTTTATGATATTTTCATGTTAAAACATGCAGTTGTATTGATTCAAACAAATTCGCATTTTCAGTGTAGATTTACGGTGAAATCAGTATGGCCAACCAAAACATATGGCTTCCTCAAAGTGAAATAAACAAGGGAAGGTTACTCTCATTTATGTAGCTAATATTCAGATTAGCTGATATTATGTGTAAATTTTATTTTATTTGATATAAACATGTAAACTTTATATTATTTGAATCTTATATTATCTAATATCATGTGTAAATTTTATATTATTTGATATTATGTGTAAATATTATATTTGATATTCTTTGCAAATTTTACACTATTTGATATGATGTGTAAATTGTATATGAGATGATATTATGTGTAGATTTTGAATTACTTGATATTATATGTGAATTCAATATCATTTGATATTATGTGCATATTTTATATTATTTGATATTATATTTAAATTTGATATTATTTGATATTATGTGTAGATTTTATTTTATTTTATTCGACATAAATGTGTAAATTCTATATCATTTGATATTACGCATGAATCTTATATTATCTAATATCATGTATATATTGTATATTATGCGATATTCTTTGTAAATTTTACATTATTTGATATTATGTGTAAATTGTATATAATATGATATTATGTGTAGATTTTGTATTACTTGATATTATGTTTAATATATTGGTGACTACTGGTCTGTTTCAAGCTGGTTTCTATCATTACATAATTGATGGGTAACCTATCAATTATGTATGGCAGTGTAGTTGAAGGTAGTATGCAGTGAATTCTGAAAGTCCAGAATTGGACTAACAAGCTACCAGAGGGTCCACAACTGTTGAAGGCATGGAGTGACATCATTGTCATCTGCGATGGACTTCCAAAAGAAAGAATGGCAGTGTAGTTAAAATCAAACTAACAGCTTTGTTAAAAAATACAGGGAATTTGATCGACAAGATTTAACCCTTTATTTGACCCCTTTTTTTCTCTTTGGAAAGCAACAACATGCGAAGTGGATTTAGGAAAATCAGATTTGGCTGGGTGACTGGATGAGTCAGACATACAATGGAATCTCTTGTTCAAATAGCCCAGGGATCACAACATTTTTTTCATGGTGGCCAGATAATTGAAAAAATAACGAGCTACCCATTAACTCCTGTGACGCTACCATTGCCAAACTATTGGAAATCTGATAGAGAATTATCTTCCCCTGCCGCTGGAGGGCGGATAGCCAACATATGATGTTGGCGCCAGAATCAAAGTCCATCACTTATCTGGAGATTGTCAACCTAAGGAGTCATGTTAAATAAGCACTCTCACCACCTTGCCATAAAAACTGCTAACTTTCTAAGGCATTGTAACAGCTAACTTTCTAAGGCTGTCACAATAGCAAACTAACAAAAGACTGAGGAACGAGAATCAACCAGACGAAACGTTTAACAGCATTCCAAACCAGTGAGTAGAACACCTTTCTAGCGCACTTCACCAAGAACTCTTTATTGCACCTCTCAGATAAGTCTGTAGCAAATGCCATTAAAATTTGCAACAATTTCTGTACTTTTTGATAATACATGTGTCTGTATTTTATATTTGTGTTTGTTTCCTTCTTTCGTCCGAATAATAACCACTACCGGAGAATAAGGGCTCCAACGAAACCCCGTAAATACTCTTAAAACTGCATTGGTTCTTTACCTTTCCTTTGGATCACAGTGGTAGTGTGGAGAGGGGGGATTTACTGTATAGGCAACAGCTAATACTCCATATGAACCCACTCAGGCTATGTAGTTAAAAAACAAAAAATAAACACTTTGACACTATGCCATTATCTCTCGTAGATGAAAGGATGCCAACACACACACACTTGCTAACCAGAACAAAAGTTCTGAGAAAAAGATGTAAAACAAAATTTATCTTTCCATGTTATACTCTTGCCCTGGGATCACCAAACTTTTTTTTATGGTGGGCCAGATAATTGAAAAAATAACGAGTGTGGGCCACATTATTATTGTGTTCAAAACTTGCTAGCCAGAATGAAAGCTCTGAGAAAAAGATGTAAAACAAAATTTATCTTTCCATGTTATACTCTTGCCCAGGGATCACCAAACTTTTTTTTATGGTGTGCCAGATAATTGAAAAAATAACGAGCATGGGCCACATTATTATTGTGTTCAATACTTGCTAGCCAGAATGAAAGCTCTGAGAAAAAGATGTAAAACAAAATTTATCTTTCCATGTTATACTCTTGCCCAGGGATCACCAAACATTTTTCATGGCAGTCCACACAATTGAAATAATAACGAGTGCAGGCCACATTATTATTGTTAGCCAGAACAAAAGCTCTAAGAAAAAGATGTAAAACAAAATTTATCTTTCCATGTTATATTCATGGATAAGTAGCGTAAGATGCACAAAAACAAATTTAACCAACATATTTATTTTCAAAACATTATCAAAAACTTTACAAATTCAAGTACCGCCGGTGGGCCTATTTGGTGACCCCTTAAATAGCCATTTCTCACGCCGATTTGTCTAGGGTTTAATATTAAAATAAAAGGCACCTATAAAAAAAAGAAGAAAGTCTTTTGTTTGTTAATTAAAAAACAAACAACAGACGCAGGACAAGAAAATCTCAAGTCAAGGATGAAAGATCCGGCGAATTCCAACCAGAAACCCAAGACAACAAGAAATCTAGCCCAAGCTAATCCATAGAAGAAGCCCATATCAGATCCATAGCAGATCCGTAGAAGAAAAGACGCATGACAGATGATATACAAAATAAGTATACATCATTCAATGAAATGACAGCTTTGGGGGTGGGGGGGATATATTTGCATACTTCCCCACCTGTGTTCAAGCCCATCTAAAAGTTAAGATTTTGAATGCTGATTTCTAAGGCAGGCATTAAGTAAAGTTGTCGAGGTGGCCTAAAGTCGGTATCAGCCAGACAGTGAGGGAGTCTATCCCCTTTTCACTAGTTCTAAACTAAGGAGAAGGTTTTTGGCATCTGAGATGGAGCGCCACACCTATCATCAGCTCCTCACTTTACCGCACAGAGATCTGTGTGGTAATCCTTAACATTTTCCTCATAAATTCCTACCATAAAATAAACTGAACCCTCATTTTATGTGTTTTTGCAATAAATGTTTTATTTTTCTTGCACCCATTATTTTACAATACTAAATATATTTTCTTACGAGGAAAAAGTTAAGGATTACCAGAAAATATACTTAGCATTGTAAAATAACGGGTGCAAGAAAAATAAAACATTTATTGCAAAAACACGGACATAAATTGAGGGTTCAGTTTATTTTATGGTAGGAATTTATGAGAAAAAAGTTAAGGATTACCCTGTGTCCTACTCATACGCTGTGTTGGTGAGGGATGGTATCGAACTGGGAACCTTGTGGTTCCTAGTCGGCCGCTCTACTAAACCGGCCCATAAACCAGACCTTATTACCTGGGAGAGTTTAGTAACACCATTAACATTAACCTTGTAATGAACTAAGCTAATTCTTAGAAAATATGGAACAAATATCATGAATCACCTTGATTTAAAAACTTGACCAATTCCAATCTAATAATATTTTTGTGGGAAAAATTTTGGACCATATCACCTTAAGGCACCCCTTCCGTGATCTCGACTCGTGGGGACACTTTTCTCATTTATACCATAAAAATCCAATTGTTTGTTAGGGGTTAGGGTTAGGGGTTAGGATTAGGGTTAGGGGTTAGGGTTCGGGGTTAGGGTTAGGGGTTAGTTTTATAATTTAAAAAAAAAACTCTAAAAATTGTCTGTAAACACTTAACCGGATTTTGACGGTGTAAATGGAAAAAATATCCCCATGAATTGAAATTGCAAAAGGGGTGCCTTAAGGTCATATAGTCCAAAAAATTTTAAATTTTAAAATTCACTGACACATTTTAGTCAGAACATTATAGGGGCAGGTGTATGGAGTGGCATGAGGTTTTGTGTTTTAATGTTTAAAAGGTGTGGTTATTCTTGGTGCATGTTCCTAGGGTTTTGCTTTTAACCTCCTCTTATTTGGTGGTTGCGCTGAAAAGGAATTCAAGGGAAGAGAAAAAAATAAGAGACAAAGACAAAAGGTGGTTTTAGGATTTAGGCTTTATTCACTGGTCCTGCACATGCTTGGAGGGTTCTTCCAGTGAAGGCTCAAGGGAGTTTGTTATTTTTTTTAAATTTTATTTTTATTTTATTTTAATTCCCACGGGTGGAATGCTAAAGTGTTTCTTATTTCTATTTTTTACTTATTTATTCTTTTAAAAAGTTTTATTAATCTCAACTTTATAAAGTGAGGAGCTGATGGTAGGTGCGGTGCTCCAACCCAACAAAAACAATCTGCCAGGTCTAGCACTAACAAAAAGGGGGTAGACTTCTTCACTATTCGTCTGATACCAACAATATGCCACTCCATCAACATTACTTCTTTACTTTACTTATAAAACATATAAGAAACTTTGACCTCAACTTAATACTTAACATGTATACAAGGATATAAATACTGTGTGTACATATATACATGAAAAAATTGAAAAATTGAAACTATAAAAAAAACAAAACCTTATTTATTGGAAATTGGGTTATCTGCCCTCACCCGGAAGTCCGGACAATAGGGGGCAGAGGATAGAACCCTGACTCAGTAGAACCGATACTGCAGGCACTAGCAGAAGACCAGAGTCGGTACCCTTGAGAAAGACGTCAACTCCGACAAGCAGACAACACCGAGACATTGCTGAGACACAAGATAAGTGTACTTGAAACTTTTTGTATTATCTTTATATATCCCGCCAGGAGAAATTCTCTGGCAAAATCTTAAAGACATTTGCATAATAATTGTATACATACACATTAATAACTAACCCCCAAATAAACTGTTAACCCATTTATAAACTCTTATAATTGCCTTGTCTCCTTCCTTTATGACTGAGATACTAATTCACCCCAGTACTTCTGTTACTTTTCCAGAGGATTTCTCCTGGCGGGGATATATTTTTAGGTAATACAAGGAGTTTCAAATACACTTATGTTAGTTGTATAGGTTTTTGCAATGTCTCTAAGTTGTCCGGTAAAGTCACTGTAGTTCTATTCTTCTGCTAATATCAGCTAGTACTGCACCCTTTGCCTGTCGGGCCTGTTCTGCTGAATTTTAGGGGTCTGCCCCTGGCCTGTGATTCCAGGAACTAATAGGGGCAGATAACCCAATTTCCAATATATTTCACTACGCCTGAGCGAGGCTGAATTTATAGTCAAAGAATTAAAAGAATTTCGAAGATCCATATTTGAAACTGCACGTGCACACGCACGAACGGGCCAACGATTCACCACGGAAAAACCTGAACACGAAGTAAGTAAGTAAGTAAGTAAAGTCATCAGGGTGGCCTAAGGTTGGTATCAGACAGACAGCAAGGGAGTCTATCCCCTTTTCACTAGCATTAGAACAAAGAGATTGTTTTTAGCTTCTGAGGTGGAGCACCACACCTACTATCAGCTCCTCACTTTACTGTACATATCCCTGAGCTACACATACGCTGAGTTGGCGAGGGTCAGTATCAAACCAGGAACCTTGATGTGACTTACCGGTGAAATTGTCCACAAGTGATAATATATATATATATAAATATTACTCTGTATATGATTAAATGTATTGATAATTATACATTGAGCTCTCTTTAGGGATTCATAAAAATCCTTGTATGAATTATATGTTTGCACCTACAAGAACATACAGTATGGTTATACAGTATACAGTGAGATCTGATGATCTCAAATAGAATCATCCCTTACTTACCAGTCATTTGGATTACCTTACACACATACACACACACACACATATATATATAGTCATCCACAGACAGTCCTGTTTTGACATATCCTGTCTCCTCAGTACAGCTAGACTTACCAGGCTACCTCCAACTAGGATCAAAACCCAACTGATTTTTCATCAGTCTCTAACCACCCAACCATCAGCACACCTATCAGCGGTAGAGGGAATTTATACAGATAAATACCCTCCAGAGTGCTCAACCTACCAGGGGTAGGGAGAGTGAAGACATAGAGTCAATGGTGGTTGGTAACAAAGTTTTGGTTGTCAGTATGAGAAAGGACATATAGAAAATGATATTGGTAAAATCCAACTTAATTCTGCCATCATATGTCACCCCGCCGAAAAGAGAAAAAAATACCAAAAATCAGGGTATTAACCGAATTTAATTAAATTTTCAGTGTTGATGTATTAATGAATAAAAGATATAATTCACCAGTTATGTTATTAAAAAACTCCTACATTTTTTTCAGGTCAGTTAACTTTGAACCATGTATCTTTGAGAATCTGTGTTACGCCTTGACACTAGTGCTAGACCAAGGAGATTGTTTTTTGGGCGTCTGAGGTGGAGCACCACACCTACCATCAGATTCCTGTGCTACTCATATACTGAGTTGCAAGGCCCAGTATCAAACAAGGAACCTTGCGATACCTAGGAAAGTCCACTATCGACTGAGCTAAACTGACCCTGGTAACTAATGAATAATGATATTTTGATAAACTAAATATTATTGTTAACATTAATTGAAATATTAATTATTTAATTAAAATAAAGTTTGTTTTTAAAAAGTACATTTTAAAGAAAAGGAATATCTAAAAAAAAAAAGTAAATTTAATTGAAAATGAAAAATAGGTCATGCTAACCTATTTTTTATTTTTTACTTTTCTAAAATTATATTTATTTCAAGGCATTGTTTAATGATATTCATTTATGTGAATGAAAAAGGATTTTTTTTAAATTACTAATTGTTGTAATGAAAAACTCAGTGACTTTTTCAACGTAAAGAACATTTATTAAGTGTAATTTGTGATTTGCTGTTGTCTAAAATAATATAGCTTGTTTATAAAGAAAAAAAATCCAGGGGAGGTAATCGGGTTGTCTTTATCATAGTGGGTCTCATATTTTGTAAGTGACATTTTAGAAACTGTTGCTTTAATAGCCTTTATCATGTTCTGAAAAAAAGTAATAATAAACCAAGAAATGATTTTAGATGAAGAAATAATTAAAAAGTTAAATGATTAAATCTAAAACTTTTTGCTAACCATTTTTATTGAATTTGAATGAGGCAAAAAGTTTCAATTAAAAAAAATGTTTCTTTAGCAGAGTTTTAGAATAAACACTTTTTTTTTTTTTTTTCTTGCAAAAGATTTCTTCAGATTATCACCTTTCAAAAATGGTAGAAATTCATATTTGAAAAATTTGATATATGAAAAATTTCTTCAGAATATCTTTCAAAGTTGAGAAATTCATATTTTATAAATTCATGTTTAAAAAAATCATATTTGAAAAATTCATGTTTTAAAAATTCAGATTTGTAAGATTAATATTTAGAAGGATTTTTCAGATTATTGTCATTTAATGTAGTAGAAATTCATATTCTGAAAATTCATATTTTAAAAATATATTTAAAAATGTTATCAAAGTAGTAGAAATTCATATTTTAAAAATTCAAATGCTAAAAATTTCTTCAAATTATTATTTTTGAATGTAATAGAAATTCACATTTGAAAAATATAACCTCAAGGAATTTTTAAAAATATGAATTTCTACTTTTATTTTAAATTTGAAGAAATTTTAAAAATATAAATAAGTCATAGAAATTTATATTTTAAAATTTCTTCAGATCTTTTAAAGTAATAGAAATTCATATTTGAAAAATTCACTTTTTAAAAATTCATATTTGTAAGATTAATAGGACCTTTAGGCACCCCTTTTGCGATCTCGATTCATAAGGATATTTTTTCAAAATTGGTTGTTTGTTAGGGTTAGGGGTTAGGGTTAAGGAAGGGATAGGGTTAGGAGTTAGGGTTACGGGTTAGTTTTATAATTAAAAAAAAACTCTAAAAATGGTCTGTTAACAAACAACCAGAGTTTGATGGTGTAAATTAAAAAAATGTCCTTATGAATCGAGATCACAAAAATATTAATATTCGATTAATATTTAGAAAGATTATTTTCATTTTCCCAATCAAACTCTGGTTGTTTGTTAACAGACCCATTTTTAGAGTTTTTTTTTAATTATAAAACTAAACGGCCGTAACCCTAACTCCTAACCTATCCACACTAGAGTATCCCAACCCCTTAACCCTAACTAAGCCTAACAAAAGCACCAGTTTGAAAAAATAATCCTATCGAATCGAGATCGGCAAAAGGGGTGCTAAAGTCCTATTAATCTTAGAAATATGAATTTTTTTTAAAAAAGTGAAATTTCTAAATATGAATTCTATTAGCTTAAGGATACCAGTTGAAGATCTGAAAGAAATTTTTAAATAATAAATTTTCTTATGACTTATTATATTTTTTAAAAATTTTCAAAATTTAAGAAATAAAAGTTAGAAAATTCATAATTTTAAAAAATTCCTTGAGGTTATATTTTTCAAATGTGAATTTCTATTACATTCAAAAATAATAAAAAAATTTTTAGCATTTGAATTAAAAATATGAATTTCTACTACTTTGATAACATTTTTAAAATATATTTTTAAAAATATGAATTTTCAGAATATGAATTTCTACTACATTAAAATACAATATCTGAAAATCCTTCTAATATTAATCTTACAAATCTGAATTTTAAAACATGAATTTTTATATGATTTTTTTAAACCATGAATTTATAAAATATGAATTTCTCAAACTTTGAAAGATATTCTGAAGAAATTTTTCATATATCAAATTTTTCAAATATGAATTTCACCATTTTTGAAAGGTGATAATCTGAAGAAATCTTTTGCAAGAAAAAAAAAAAAAGTGTTTATTCTAAAAACTCTGCCAAAGAAACATTTTTTTTTTAAATTGAAACTTTTTTGCCTCATTCAAAATCAATAAAAATGGTTAGCAAAAAGTTTAGATTTAATCATTTAACTTTTTAATTATTTCTCATCTAATCAATTTCTTGGTTTATTATTACTTTTTTTTCAGAACATGATAAAGGCTATTAAAGCAACAGTTTCTAAATGTCACTTACAAAATATGAGACCCACTATGATAAAGACAACCCGATTACCTCCCCTGGATTTTCTTTATAAACAAGCTATATTATTTTAGACAACACAAAATCACAAATTTACACTTAATAAATGTTCTTTACGTTGAAAAAATCACTGAGTTTTTCATTACAACAATTAGTAATTTAAAAAAAATCCTTTTTTATTCACATAAATGAATATCATTAAACATGCCTTGAAAATAAATATAATTTTAAAGAAAAGTAAAAAATAAAAATAGGTTAGCATGACCTATTTTTTCCATTTTCAATTAAATTTACTTTTTTTTTTTTAGATATTCCTTTTCTTAAAAATGTACTTTTTAAAAACAAACTTTATTTTAATTAAATAATTAATATTTCAATTAATGTTAACAATAAATATTTAGTTTATCAAATATCATTATTCATTAGTTACCAGGGTCAGTTTGGCTCAGTCGATAGTGGACTTTCCTAGGTATCGCAAGGTTCCTTGTTTGATACTGGGCCTTGCCAATTCAAGTATATGAGTAGCACAGGAATCTGATGGTAGGTGTGCGCCTCCACCTCAGACGCCCAAAAAAATCTCCTTGGTCTAGCACTAGTGTCAAGGCGTAACACAGATTCTCAAAGATACATGGTTCAAAGTTACTGACCTGAAAAAATGTAGGAGTTTTTTAATAACATAACTGGTGAATTATATCTTTTATTCATTAATACATCAACACTGAAAAATTTAATTAAATTCGGTTAATACCCTGATTTTGGTATTTTTTCTCTTTTCGGCGGGGTGACATATGATGGCAGAATTAAGTTGGATTTTACCAAATATCATTTTCTATATGTCCTTTCTCATACTGACACCAAAACTTTGTACCAACACCCATTGACTCTATGTCTTCACTCTCCCTACCCCTGGTAGGTTGAGCACTCTGGAGGGTATTTATCTGTATAAATTCCCTCTACCGCTGATAGGTGTGCTGATGGTTGGGTGGTTAGAGAACTGATGAAAATCAGTTGGGTTTGATCCTAGTTGGAGTAGCCTGGTAAGTCTAGCTGTACTGAGGAGACAGAGATATGTCAAAACAGGACTGTCTGTGGATTGACTATATATATATGTGTGTGTGTGTGTATGTGTGTAAGGGTAATCCAAAATGACTGGTAAGTAAGGGATGAATTCTATTTTGAGATCATCAGATTCACTGTATACTGTATAACCATACTGTATGTTCTTGTAGGTGCCAAACATATTAATTCATAAAGGATTTTATGAAATCCCTAAAGAGAGCTCAATGTATAATTATCAATACATTTAATCATATACAGAGTAATATTTATATATATAATATATTATCAATTGTGGACAATTTCACCGGTAAGTCACATCAAGGTTCCTGGTTTGAATACTGACCCTCGCCAACTCAGCGTATGTGTAGCTCAGGGATATGTACAGTAAAAGTGAGGAGCTGATAGTAGGTGTGGTGCTCCACCTCAGAAGCTAAAACAATCTCTTTGTTCTAATGCTAGTGAAAAGGGGATAGACTCCCTTGCTGTCTGTCTGATACCAAACCTTAGGCACCCTGATGACTTTAACTTACTTACTTACTTACTTCGTGTTCAGGTTTTTTTCCGTGGTGAATCGTTGGCCGCGTTCGCGCGGTGCACTGGCAGTTTCAAATATGGATCTTCGAAATTCTTTTAATTCTTTGACTATAAATCAGTCCCGCTCAGGCGTAGTGAAAAATATATTGGAAATTGGGTTATCTGCCCTATTAGTTCCTGAATCACAGGCCAGGGGCAGACCCCTAAAATTCAGCAGAACAGGCCCGACAGGCAAAGGGTGCAGTACTAGCTGATATTAGCAGAAGAATAGACTACAGTGACTTACCGGACAACTTAGAGACATTGCAAAAACCTATAACAACTAACATAAGTGTATTTGAAACTCCTTGTATTACCTAAAAATATATCCCCGCCAGGAGAAATATCTGGAAAGGTAACAGAAGTAGCTGGGGTGAATTAGTATCTCAGTCATAAAGGAAGGAGACAAGGCAATTATAAGAGTTTAATAAATGGGTTAACAGTTTATTTGGGGTTAGTTATTAATGTGTATGTATACAATTATTATGCAAATGTCTTTAAGATTTTGCCAGAGAATTTCTCTGCCTGGCGGGATATATAAAGATAATACAAAAAGTTTCAAGTACACTTATCTTGTTGTCTCAGCATGTCTCGGTGTTGTCTGCTTGTCGGAGTTGACGTCTTTTCTCTCAAGGGTCCGACTCTGGTCTTCTGCTAGTGCCTGCAGTATCGGTTCTACTGAGTCAGGGTTCTATCCTCTGCCCCTATTGTCCGGACTTCCGGGTGAGGGCAGAATAACCCAATTTCCAAAATAAGGTTTTGTTTTTTTTTATAGTTCAATTTTTCAATTTTTCATGTTATTATGTACACACAGTATTTATATCCTTGTATACATGTTAAGTATTAAGTTGAGGTCAAAGTTTCTTATATGTTTTATAAGTAAAGTAAAGAAAGTAATGTTGATGGAGTGGCATATTTGTTGGTATCAGACGAATAGTGAAGAAGTCTACCCCCTTTTTGTTAGTGCTAGACCTGGCAGATTGTTTTTGTTGGGTTGGAGCACCGCACCTACCATTCAGCTCCTCACTTTATAAAGTTGAGATTAATAAAACTTTTAAAAAGAAAAATAAGTAAAAAATAGAAATAAGAAACACTTTAGCATTCCAACCGTGGGAATTAAAATAAAATAAAAATAAATTTTAAAAAAAATAACAAACTCCTTGAGCCTTCACTGGAAGAACCCTCCAGCAATGTGCAGGACCAGTGAATAAAGCCTAAATCCTAAAACCACCTTTTTGTCTTTGTCTCTTATTTTTTTCTCTCCCTTGAATTCCTTTTCCAGCGCAACACCAAATAAGAGGAGGTTAAAAGCAAACCCTAGAACATGCACCAAGAATAATAACCACACCTTTTAAACATTAAAACACAAAACCTCATGCCACTCATACACCTGCCCCTATAATGTTCTGACTAAAATGTGTCAGTGAATTTAAATTTTAAAATTTTTTGGACTATATGACCTTAAGGCACCCCTTTTGCAATTTCAATTCATGGGGATATTTTTTCATTTACACCGTCAAATCCGGTTAAGTGTTTTACAGACAAATTTTTTAGAGTTTTTTTTAAATTATAAACTAACCCCTAACCCTAACCCGAACCCTAACCCCTAACCCTAATCCTAACCCCTAACCTAACCCCGTAAACAAACAATTGGATTTTTAATGGTATAAATGAGAAAAGTGTCCCCACGAGTCGAGATCACGGAAGGGGTGCCTTAAGGTGATATGGTCCAAAAATTTTTCCACAAAAATATTATTAGATTGGAATTGGTCAAGTTTTTAAATCAAGGTGATTCATGATATTTGTTCCATATTTTCTAAGAAATTAGCTTATGTTCATTACAAGGTTAATGTTAATGGTGTTACTAAACTCTCCCAGGTAATAAGGTCTGGTTTATGGGCCGGTTTAGTAGAGCGGCCGACTAGGACCACAAAGGTTCCCAGTTCGATACCATCCTCACCAACACAGCGTATGAGTAGGACACAGGGTAATCTTAACTTTTTTTTCTCATAAATTCCTACCATAAAAATAAACTGAACCCTCAATTTATGTCCGTGTTTTTGCAATAAATGTTTATTTTTCTTGCACCCGTTATTTTACAATGCTAAGTATATTTTCTGGTAATCCTTAACTTTTTCCTCGTAAGAAAATATATTTAGTATTGTAAAATAATGGGTGCAAGAAAAATAAAACATTTATTGCAAAAACACATAAAATGAGGGTTCAGTTTATTTTATGGTAGGAATTTATGAGGAAAATGTTAAGGATTACCACACAGATCTCTGTGCGTAAAGTTGAGGAGCTGATGATAGGTGTGGCGGGCTCCATCTCAGATGCCAAAAACCTTCTCCTTAGTTTAGAACTAGTGAAAAGGGGATAGACTCCCTCACTGTCTGGCTGATACCGACTTTAGGCCCCTCGACAACTTTACTTAATGCCTGCCTAGAAATCAGCAATTCAAAATCTTAACTTTTAGATGGGCTTGAACACAGGTGGGGAAGTATGCAAATATATCCCCCCCACCCCCAAAGCTGTCATTTCATTGAATGATGTATACTTATTTTGTATATCATCTGTCATGCGTCTTTTCTTCTACGGATCTGCTATGGATCTGATATGGGCTTCTTCTATGGATTAGCTTGGGCTAGATTTCTTGTTGTCTTGGGTTTCTGGTTGGAATTCGCCGGATCTTTTCATCCTTGACATTGAGATTTTCTTGTCCTGCGTCTGTTGTTTGTTTTTAATTAACAAACAAAAGACTTTCTTCTTTTTTTTATAGGTGCCTTTTATTTAATATTAAACCCTAGACAAATCGCGTGAGAAATGGCTATTTCAGGGTCACCAAATAGGCCCACCGGCGGTACTTGAATTTGTAAAGTTTTTGATAATGTTTTGAAAATAAATATGTTGGTTAAATTTGTTTTTGTGGCATCTTACGCTACTTATCCATGAATATAACATGGAAAGATAAATTTTGTTTTACATCTTTTTCTTAGAGCTTTTGTTCTGGCTAACAATAATAATTGTGGCCTGCACTCGTTATTATTTCAATTGTGTGGACTGCCATGAAAAATGTTTGGTGATCCCTGGGCAAGAGTATAACATGGAAAGATAAATTTTGTTTTACATCTTTTTCTCAGAGCTTTCATTCTGGCTAGCAAGTATTGAACACAATAATAATGTGGCCCATGCTCGTTATTTTTTCAATTATCTGGCACACCATAAAAAAAGTTTGGTGATCCCTGGGCAAAGAGTATAAAATGGAAAGATAAATTTTGTTTTACATCTTTTTCTCAGAGCTTTCATTCTGGCTAGCAAGTTTTGAACACAATAATAATGTGGCCCACTCGTTATTTTTCAATTATCTGGCCACCATAAAAAAAAGTTTGGTGATCCCAGGGCAAGAGTATAACATGGAAAGATAAATTTGTTTTACATCTTTTTCTCAGACTTTTGTTCTGGTTAGCAAGTGTGTGTGTGTTGGCATCCTTTCATCTACGAGAGATAATGGCATAGTGTCAAAGTGTTATTTTTTGTTTTTAACTACATAGCCTGAGTGGGTTCATATGGAGTATTAGCTGTTTGCCTATACAGTAAATCCCCCTCTCCACACTACCACTGTGATCCAAAGGAAAGGTAAAGAACCAATGCAGTTTAAGAGTATTTACGGGGTTTCGTTGGAGCCTTATTCTCCGGTAGTGGTTATTATTCGGACGAGAAGGAAACAACACCAAATATAAAATACAGACACAATGTATTATCAAAAAGTACAGAAATTGTTGCAAATTTTAATGGCATTTGCTACAGACTTATCTGAGAGGTGCAATAAAGAGTTCTTGTGAAGTGCGCTAGAAAGGTGTTCTACTCACTGGTTTGGAATGCTGTTAAACGTTTCGTCTGGTTGATTCTCGTTCCTCAGCTTTTGTTAGTTTGCTATTGTGACAGCCTTAGAAAGTTAGCTGTTACAATGCCTTAGAAAGTTAGCAGTTTTTATGGCAAGGTGGTGAGAGTGCTTATTTAACAATGACTCCTTAGGTTGACAATCTCCAGATAAGTGATGGACTTTGATTTCTGGCGCCAACTCATATGTTGGCTATCCGCCCTCCAGCGGCAGGGGAAGAATAATTCCTCTATCAGATTTCCAATAGTTTGGCAATGGTAGCGTCAACAGGAGTTAATGGGTAGCTCGTTATTTTTTCAATTATCTGGCCACCATGAAAAATGTTGTGATCCCTGGGCTATTTGAACAGAGATTCCATTGTATGTCTGACTCATCCAGTCACCCCAGCCAAATCTGATTTTCCTAAATCCACTTCGCATGTTGTTGCTTCCAAAGAGAAAAAAAGGGGTCAAATAAAGGGTTAAATCTTGTCGATCAAATTCCTGTATTTTTTTAACAAAGCTGTTAGTTTGATTTTAACTACACTGCCATTCTTTCTTTTGAAGTCCATCGCAGATGACAATGATGTCACTCCATGCCTTCAACAGTTGTGGACCCTCTGGTAGCTTGTTAGTCCAATTCTTGGACTTTCAGAAAATTCACTGCATACTACCTTCAACTACACTGCCATACATAATTGATAGGTTACCCATCAATTATGTAATGATAGAAACCAGCTTGAAACAGACCAGTAGTCACCAATATATTAAACATAATATCAAGTAATTACAAAATCTACACATAATATCATATTATATACAATTACACATAATATCAAATAATGTAAAAATTTACAAAGAATATCGCATAATATACAATATATACATGATATTAGATAATATAAGATTCATGCGTAATATCAAATGATATAGAATTTACACATTTATGTCGAATAAAATAAAATAAATCTACACATAATATCAATAATATCAAATTTAAATATAATATCAAATAATATAAAATATGCACATAATATCAAATGATATTGAATTCACATATAATATCAAGTAATTCAAAATCTACACATAATATCATCTCATATACAATTTACACATCATATCAAATAGTGTAAAATTTGCAAAGAATATCAAATATAATATTTACACATAATATCAAATAATATAAAATTTACACATGATATTAGATAAATAAGATTCAAATAATATAAAGTTTACATGTTATATCAAATAAAATAAAATTTACACATAATATCAGCTAATCTGATATTAGCTACATAAATGAGAGTAACCTTCCTTGTTTATTTCACTTTGAGGAAGCCATATGTTTTGGTTGGCCATACTGATTTCACCGTAAATCTACACTGAAAATGCGAATTTGTTTGAATCAATACAACTGCATGTTTTACATGAAAATATCATAAAATTGTGTTCTTTATTGTGCTTGTGCATTATTTGAAATGAAACTTAAATTGTTATTAAGAACACATTTTGTTAAGTTTTTTTATGGGCCATCATTTGGCCTTCCTTGGTAATCCTTTGGTAAAGATTCCTGAGTATTGCTAATCATCTGGTAATCTTTATTAATCCCTGGTAAAGATTCTGTTGGCCTTAAGCCAGAAGTGCTTGTTCAGTGGAATTTGATCCTTGGTAATCCCTTGGTAAGAGTCCCGAGTATTGGTAATCCTGTGGGTCCCTCCTCAATGAGTGCAATTAAGATTATGGCCAATGTGGAGGGTTTAAGTAGTAATAAATCAGCCCACACATTATAGTTGGTGATTGGCTGGAGTAAATAAACCACGTGACTTAGGCTAGTCTATAAATCCAGGTGGGGAACTAGAACACACTTTTATACACAAAATATTCCAACACATTTTATGATATTTTCGTGTTAAAACATTCAGTTGTATTGATTTGAACAAATTCGTATTTTCAAGTGTAGATTTACAGTGTTAAAAACATTCAGTTGTATTGAATATGTCCCAAGCTAATTTCTAAGTGAAGCCATGACAGTCATGCAATAAACATTCATACAAATTTTTGTGGTAATTANATAGAATAATGTATTAGTGTGAGGAACATGAATAGCATACAGTAAAATATACATGTAATGTGTACAGTGCTCAGGTGCACACAACTCATCAAAGTCTCATGTCCCTAGTAATAGAATAATGTAATTGTGTGAGGAACTGAATTAGGCATACAGTAATAATATACATGTAATGTGTACAGTGTTCATGGCACCACAACTCATCAAAGTCTCCATGTCTAGTAATAGAATATGTATTAGTGTGAGGAAACATGATAGTCATTACAGTATAATTACATGTATGTGTACAGTGTTCATGTGCCCAACAACTCATCAAAGTCCTCATTCTAGTACATAGAATAATGTATTAGTGTGAGGAAAGAATAGCATACAGTAATAATATACATGTATGTGTACAGTGGCTGCAGGATGTCACCAAACTCATCATAATCCATGTCTAGTACTAATAGAATTAATGTATTTAGTGTCGGAAGAACTGTAGCATACAGTATATAATAGTACATGTATGTGTACAGTGCTCAGGTGCACCACAACTCACAAGTCTCATGTCTAGTAATATGACATAATGCTGTATTTAGTGTGATGGCAAATGTCGTCATTGAGATGTAGCATACAGTAATCAAATTACATGTATCGTTGTACAGTGTTCACTGTGCACCACAACTCTCAAATCTTCTGATGTTAGTTCACATAGAAGTATGTATGTGTGGGAACATCGAATAGCATACATGTAATAAATATCATAGTTGTATAGTGTACAGGCTCATGTGACAAGTTCAAACTGTCTCAAATATGCATCATGACAATGGTATTAGTTGACGAACATGAGCATACAGTAATATATACATGTATGTGTACAGTGGCTCAGACGTGCCACACAACTCATCAAAGTCTTCAATGTCTAGTACATAGAATAATCGTATTAGTGTGAGGACATGACTAGCATAACAGTAATAATATACATGTAAATGTGTACAGGTGTCAAGTTGCACTCACAACTTATCAAAGTCTCATGTCTAGTACAAGAATAATGTATTGTGGGTGGGAACATGAATAGCATTAACAGTAAAAATAACTGTATGTGTACAGCTTGCATGCTGCACGCAGCAACATCAAAGTCCTCAATGTCTAGTACATAGAATAATGTATTAGTGTGAGGAACAGAATAGAGATAACAGTAACAATTACATGTATTGTGTACAGTGCTCAGGTGCACCCACAACTCATCAACGTCTCATTCTAGTACATAGAATAATGTATTTAGTGTGAGGACATGAATAGCATACAGTAATAATATACATGTAGTGTACGTGCTCAGGTGCACCACAACTCCAATCAAAGTCTCATGTTCTAGTCGCAATAGAATAATGTATTAGTGTGAGGAAACATGAATACATCAGATCAATAATATACATGTTTATGTGGTACAGTGCTCGGTGCACAACAACTCATCAAAGTCTCAGTCAGTACATAGAATAATGTATTAGTGTGAGGAACATCGAATAGCATACAGTAATAAATACATGTATGTGTAAGTTTCCATGGTGCACACAACTCCATTCAATAGTCTCAGTCAGTACCTAGAATAATGTTTAGGTGAGGAACATGAATAGCAATACAGTAATAATATACATGTAGTTGACAGTGCTCAGTGCACCACACTCATCAAGTCTATGTCTGTAACTATACGAATAATGTATTTAGTGGGAGGAACATGGAATAGCATGACAGTAATAATATACATGTATGTGTAAGTGCTCAGTGTCACCAACAACTCATCTAAAAGTCTCATGTCTAGTACATAGAATAGATGTATTAGATTGAGGAACATGAAATATGCATACAGTAATAATCATACTGTATGTGTAAGTGCTCGTGCACCACAACTCATGCAAAGTCCATGCTAGTACATGAATAATGTTATTAGTGTCGGAACATGAATAGCAACAGTTAATTACCAATGTATGTGTTATAGTGCTCAGGTGCACCACAAACTCATCAAAGTCCTCATTCTGTACATAGAATAATGTATTAAGTGTGAGGAACATGCAATAGCATAACAGTAATATTAATGTATGTGTAAGCTGTTCAGGTGGCACCCACAACCATAAGTCTCTGTTAGTAACATAGAATAATGTATTGTGGAGGAAACATGAATAGGCATACATGTAAATTATACATGTTGTTACAGGTGCTCAGGTGCACCAAACTATCAATAGTCTCATGTCTAGTACATAGAATATAATGGTTTACGTGTGAGGAACATGAAAGCATATTCAGTAATAATATACATGTATGTGTACGAGTGTCAGGTGTGCACCAGCATACTCAGTCAAAGGTCCTCATGTCTAGTCATAGATAGTACATGTATTAGTTGAGGAACATGAATAGCATACAGTATAATATACATGTATGTGTAAGCAGGTGCTCAGGTGACCACAACTCATCAAAGTCTCATGTTAGTACTAGAAATAATGTATAGTGTGAGGACTGAATAGCATACAGTAAATAATTATGTATGTGTACAGTGTTCATGTGCACCACAACTCCATAGAAGTCTCATGTCTAGTACCATAGAATATGTTTAGTGTGAGGAACATGAAATAGCATACAGTAATAATATCATGTATGTGTACAGTGGCTCGGTTGCACCACAGACTCATCAAAGTCTCATGTCTAGTACATAGATAATGTATTTAGTGTGAGGAACATGAAATAGCATACAGTAATATATACATGTTATGTGTACAGTGTCTCAGGTGACCCAACTCATCAAAGTCTCAATGTCTGTACATTAGAATAATGTATTAGTGTGAGGAACATGAATAGCATACAGTAATAATATACATGTATGTGTACAGTGCTCGGTGCACCACAACTCATCAAGTCTCATGTCTAGTACATAGAATAATGTATTAGTGTGAGGAACATGAATAGCAATACCAGTAATAATATACATGTAATGTGTACAAGTGTTCATGTGCACACAACTCCATCAAAGTCTCATGTCTAGTACATAGAATAATGTATTGTGTGAAGGAACATGAATAGCTACCGGTAATAATATACATGTATGTGTAAGTTGTTCATGTGCACCACAACTCATCAAAGTCTCATGTCTAGTACATAGAATAATGTATTAGTGTGAGGAACATGAATAGCATACAGTAAAATTATACATGTATGTGTACAGTGTTCATGTGCACAACAACTCCATCAAAGTCTCATGTCTAGTAACATAGAATAATGTAATTAGTTGAGGAACATGAATGCATAACAGTAATAATTCATGTATGTGTACAGTGCTCAGGTGCACCAAACTCATCAAAAGTCTCATGTCTAGTACAATAGAATAATGTATTAGTGTGAGGAACCATGAAATTAGCATACAGTAATTAATTAATACATGTATGTGTACAGTGGCTCAGGTGCACACAACTCTCAAAGTCTCAATGTCCTAGTACATAGAATAATGTTTAGTGTGAGGACATGAGATAGGCATAAGTAATAATGATACATTGATGTGTACAGTGTTCATGTGCACCCCACTCATCAAAGTCTCATGTCCTAGTACAATAGAATAATGTATTAGTGTGAAGGAACATGAATATGCATTACAGTAAATATACATGTATGGTGTACAGTGATCAGGTGCAACACAACTCAATCAAAGTCTCAATGTCTAGTACATAGAATAATGTATTAGTGTGAGGGAACATGAATAGCAATAACAGTAAAATATACATGTATGTGTAAGTGCTCAGAGTGAACCACAACTCATCAAAGTCTCATGTCTAGTACATTATTCTATGTATAGAATGAGACTTTGATGAGTTGTGTTGCACCTGAGCAGCTGTACACATACAATGTATCTTATTACTGTATGCTATTCATGTTCCTCACACTAATTACATTATTCTATGTACTAGACATGAGACTTTGATGAGTTGTGGTGCACATGAACACTGTACACATACATGTATATTATTACTGTATGCTATTCATGTTCCTCACACTAATACATTATTCTATACTAGACATGAGACTTTGATGAGTTGTGGGTGCACCTGAGCACTGTACACATACATGTATATTATTACTGTATGCTATTCATGTTCCTCACACTAATACATTATTCTATGTACTAGACATGAGACTTTGATGAGTTGTGGTGCACCTGAGCACTGTACACATACATGTATATTATTACTGTTATGCTATTCATGTTCCTCACACTAATACATTATTCTATGTACTAGACATGAGACTTTGATGAGTTGTGGTGCACATGAACACTGTACACATACATGTATATTATTACTGTATGCTATTCATGTTCCTCACACTAATAATTATTCTATGTACTAGACATGAGACTTTTGATGAGTTGTGGTGCAGCATGAACACTGTACACATACATGTATATATTACTGTATGCTATTCATGTTCCTCACACTAATACATTATTCTATGTACTAGACATGAGACTTGATGAGTTGTGGTGCACATGAACACTGTACCCATACATGTATATTATTACTGTATGCTATTCATGTTCCTCACACTAATACATTATTCTATGTACTAGACATGAGACTTTGATGAGTTGTGGTGCACCTGAGCACTGTAACACATACATGTATATTATTACTGTATGCTATTCATGTTCCTCACACTAATACATTATTCTATGTACTAGACATGAGACTTTGATGAGTTGTGGTGCACCTGAGCACTGTTACACATACATGTATATTATTACTGTATGCTATTCATGTTCCTCACACCTAATACATATTCTATGTACTAGACATGAGACTTTGATGAGTTGTGGTGCACCTGAGCACTGTACACATACATGTATATTATTACTGTATGCTATTCATGTTCCTCACACTAATACATTATTCTATGTACTAGACATGAGACTTCATGAGTTGTGGTGCACATGAACACTGTACAACATACATGTATATTATTCTGTATGCTATTCATGTTCCTCACACTAATACATTATTCTATGTACTAGACATGAGACTTTGATGAGTTGTGGTGCACCTGAGCACTGTACACATACATGTATATTATTACTGTATGCTATTCATGTTCCTCACACTAATACATTATTCTATGTACTAGACATGAGACTTTGATGAGTTTGTGTGCACATGAACACTGTACACATACATGTATATTATTACTGTATGCTATTCATGTTCCTCACACTAATACATTATTCTATGTACTAGACATGAGACTTTGATGAGTTGTGGTGCACCTGAGCACTGTACACATACATGTATATTATTACTGTATGCTATTCATGTTCCTCACACTAATACATTATTCTATGTACTAGACATGAGACTTTGATGAGTTGTGGTGCACATGAACACTGTACACATACATGTATATTATTACTGTATGCTATTCATGTTCCTCACACTAATACATTATTCTATGTACTAAGACATGAGACTTTGATGAGTTGTGGTGCACCTGAGCACTGTACACATACATGTATATTATTACTGTATGCTATTCATGTTCCTGACACTAATACATTATTCTATGTACTAGACATGAGACTTTCATGAGTTGTGGTGCACCTGAGCACTGTACACATACATGTATATTATTACTGTATGCTATTCATGTTCCTCACACTAATACATTATTCTATGTACTAGACATGAGACTTTGATGAGTTGTGGTGCACATGAACACTGTACACATACATGTATATTATACTGTATGCTATTCATGTTCCTCACACTAATACATTATTCTATGTACTAGACATGAGACTTTGATGAGTTGTGGTGCACCTGAGCACTGTACACATACATGTATATTATTACTGTATGCTATTCATGTTCCTCACACTAATACATTATTCTATGTACTAGACATGAGACTTTGATGAGTTGTGGTGCACATGAACACTGTACACATACATGTATATTATACTGTATGCTATTCATGTTCCTCACACTAAACATTATTCTATGTACTAGACATGAGACTTTGATGAGTTGTGGTGCACCTGAGCACTGTACACATACATGTATATTATTACTGTATGCTATTCATGTTCCTCACACTAATACATTATTCTATGTACTAGACATGAGACTTTGATGAGTTGTGGTGCACCTGAGCACTGTACACATACATGTATATTATTACTGTATGCTATTCATGTTCCTCACACTAATACATTATTCTATGTACTAGACATGAGACTTTGATGAGTTGTGGTGCACCTGAGCACTGTACACATACATGTATATTATTACTGTATGCTATTCATGTTCCTCACACTAATACATTATTCTATGTACTAGACATGAGACTTTGATGAGTTGTGGTGCACATGAACGCTGTACACATACATGTATATTATTACTGTATGCTATTCATGTTCCTCACACTAATACATTATTCTATGTACTAGACATGAGACTTTGATGAGTTGTGGTGCACATGAACACTGTACACATACATGTATATTATTACTGTATGCTATTCATGTTCCTCACACTAATACATTATTCTATGTACTAGACATGAGACTTTGATGAGTTGTGGTGCACCTGAGCACTGTACACATACATGTATATTATTACTGTATGCTATTCATGTTCCTCACACTAATACATTATTCTATGTACTAGACATGAGACTTTGATGAGTTGTGGTGCACATGAACACTGTACACATACATGTATATTATTACTGTATGCTATTCATGTTCCTCACACTAATACATTATTCTATGTACTAGACATGAGACTTTGATGAGTTGTGTGCACATGAACACTGTACACATACATGTATATTATTACTGTTGCTATTCATGTTCCTCACACTAATACATTATTCTATGTACTAGACATGAGACTTTGATGAGTTGTGGTGCACCTGAGCACTGTACACATACATGTATATTATTACTGTATGCTATTCATGTTCCTCACACTAATACATTATTCTATGTACTAGACATGAGACTTTGATGAGTTGTGGTGCACCTGAGCACTGTACACATACATGTATATTATTACTGTATGCTATTCATGTTCCTCACACTAATACATTATTCTATGTACTAGACATGAGACTTTGATGAGTTGTGGTGCACATGAACACTGTACACATACATGTATATTATTACTGTATGCTATTCATGTTCCTCACAATAATACATTATTCTATGTACTAGACATGAGACTTTGATGAGTTGTGGTGCACATGAACACTGTACACATACATGTATATTATTACTGTATGCTATTCATGTTCCTCACACTAATACATTATTCTATGTACTAGACATGAGACTTTGATGAGTTGTGGTGCACCTGAGCACTGTACACATACATGTATATTATTACTGTATGCTATTCATGTTCCTCACACTAATACATTATTCTATGTACTAGACATGAGACTTTGATGAGTTGTGGTGCACCTGAGCACTGTACACAATAAATTTAATTACTATTATCTAGCAGTAAACAGTGCTTTCACTGTGACTTGACCGTAATCAGAGGAATTGGTAAATTAATGGCCAGTTTAGCTCAGTCTTAGAATATCCAGCTGGGAACCTCATGGTTCCTGGTTCAATACTGGCCCTCGCCAACTCAGTGTATGAGTAGCACATGGATCTGTGTGGTAAAGTGAGGAGCTGATGGTAGATGTGGCAACCTGCTTCAGATGCTAAAAAACAATCTCCTTGGTCTATCACTAGGAAAAGTGGATAGACTCCCTCACTATCACCAACTTTAGGCCACCCAACGACTTTATTTACTTTACTTATAAGTGACTAGCAGCGACTACCCCGCGTCGCCTGGGTAAAGGGTTTTTTAAGTTAGTCCCGCAGATCCATTATTACTGAATCGTGAGTTGAATCCTCGTGGGATGCCCCATTTAAATCCCCATGTAAAAAAAAAAAAAAAAAAAGACTTTGCATTGATCCAGCTACTCTGAAAAGAAATGTTAATGTCTACTATCTAAAATATTAAATGAAAAAGAAATCCATGCTGTTATCATTTAAATTTCATTTTTAATTATCTTCACGAATATAAATCAAATCTCTATTATTTTTGCTCAAAAACCAGCCCTGGTGATATTTAATGTGTATATATATTTACTTTGTCATTAATTGTATTATTTTCATAGTTTTTCCCAGACATATATATACACACAACTGCCCTTTATATATGTATACAAGATAGATATAGAAAACCAAGCTCTGGTGATATTTAATGTGTAAATATATTTACTTTGTCATTAATTGTTTTGTTTTCAAAGTTTCCTCCGGATATACATATACACACAACTGCCCTTTATATATGTATAGATAGATAAATATGTCAGTATATAAATGTATAAGTGAGTATGAATTTCACTATATTTCTATATTTCTAACATAGTACCAAATAATTGTTTATTATTATTTTACACCTGACAGGTTTTTCACACCAGTAGTTAATGGTTTTTTACTGGATTCAAGTGATAGGAAGTTTCTCAGGTCTCTAGGACTCTCCTCAGTATTCTTGCTGATCAGTGTAGGAGAAGGAAAACTCTGAATTCAAACCTGTTAAACTCCCCTTAAAAATTGGCCTTGTACAACATCATACTTGCTCATTGATAGTTGGTTGGTTGGTTGGTTGGTTTGTTATTTTTTACAGCATGGCAAGGTATTATTATTATTATTGAGTTTTTCACACCAGCTTAGCTGATGGTTTTTCACTAGAGGCTGAATGACAACAAGTCTCCTCAGGTCTCCAGGACTCTTCTGTTGTATTCTAGCTGATTGCAGCAGTGCAGTAGTCTGGATGGTCTCAATTCTTCCTCTGATTTCCAGATCCTCCAGTCTTTTTTCCAAGTTTATTGGGACCGTTCCAAGTGCACCAACTACAATTGGTATCACTTTCACTCTCATATTCCACAGCTTTTTCAATTCTCTGGCAAGATCCAGGTATTTATCCATCTTTTCATTTTCCTTCAGCTTCACCCTCACCTTGTGATCTGCTGAACCGCAAAACTATTATTATTATTATTATTATAATTATTATTATTTACTCCTTTGAGTTTTCACATCAGCATTAGCTGATGGTCTTTCACTTTCTTTATTATTATTATTATTATTATTATTATTATTATTATTATTATTTTATTTTACTCTTGCATGTTTTTTTACACCAGCTCTAACTGGTGGTTTTTCACCAGAGACAAAGAGACAGCAAGTCTCCTCAGACCTCTAGGTCTTTTCTATTATCATTTTTATTTCACTCCATGAGAGTTTTTCACACACTCCTTAGCTGTGGTTCATTGAAGGCTGAGTGACAGCAAGTCTTCTCAGGTCTCCAGGACTCTTCTTAGTATTTTAGTGATCTTAACAATGTTGTTTGGATGGTCTTGATTTTTCCTCTGATTTCCAATTCAACCAGTCTGTTTTCCCAACCCTTCGGAAATGTTCCAAGGGCACAAATTACAAAGTTCCACAGTTTTTTCAGGGCTCTAATTATTATTATCATTATTATTTGAGTTTTTCAGACCAGCGTAAGCTCACTGTCTTGCACTGGAGGCTAGGTGACAACAAGCCTCCTCAGATCACCAGTACTCTTCTGAGTATTCTAGCTGATCTTAATGCTGTTGTTTGGATGGTCTCAATTTTCCCTCTGATTTCCATTCCTCTAGTCCATTTTCTAAACTTTCGGAAACCGTTCCAAGGCACCAACTACAATTGTATCACTTTCATCCTCATATTCCAGTTTTTTCAATTCTCTAGCAAGGTCCTGGTCTTTTAATTTTCTTTCGTCTTCACCCTGGAACTGCAAAATCTACCAGTTGACAAGATCTCTTTTTCTTGTTAATCAATACTAGATCTGATATGTCTTTATCTCAAAGTTCCATAGAATTTTATGGGTTAAATTGAACTTAACATATCTTCGAGGTGTAACACAGATTCTCAAAGATATGTGATTAAAGTTAACTGGCCTGAAAAAATGTAAAAGTTTTATAAATATAACTGGTGCATTATATCTTTTATTCATTAATATATCAACACTGAAAATTGTTATTAAATTTGGTTAATTCCCTGATTTTTAGTATTTTTTTTCTTTTGGGCGGGGTGACATACGGATGGTGGAATTTAGGTCCATTAAGTTCGATTTAACCATTTTATGCATTTCATTCTCAAGAATAGATTCTGGTTTATGCATATACCATTTTGTTGTATGATCAAAATTTATTTTTTTGCATAATTCCCAGTGGATCACCTTTCCAACCCAGTCATGCCTAGCCTTGTATGCTTGTTGTGCTAGTTTGCTACATTTGCTTAATGCATTGTATATTATTATTATTATTATTTACTTCTTTGAGTTTTCACATCAGCATTAGCTGATGGTCTTTCACTGAGTCTGGGACTGTTTTGGGACTGTTCCAAGTGCACCCAATTACAATTGGTATCACTTTGACTCTCATATTCCATAACTTTTTCAGTTCTCTGGCAAGGTCCAGATATTTGTCCATTTTTTCATTTCTTATAGCTTCACTCTGTGATCTGCTAGCACTGCAAAATCCACCAGTTGGCAAGTTCTTTCTTTTTTGTTTATCAACACTAGTCTGGTCTTCTTGCTGGATAAGGTGATCCGTTTTTATTTCAAAGTCCCAGAGAATTTTTATACTTTCATTCTCAAGAACAGATTCTGGTTTATGCATATACCATTTTGTTGTCTGGTCAAAATTTAATTTTTTGCATAATTCCCAGTGTATCACCTTCCCAACCCAGCCGTGTCTAGTTTGTATTCTCATTGTGCTAGTTTGCTACATTCGCAGAGTACATGGTTTACAGTCTCATCTCTATTACCACAAAGTCTACATTTACTATTTTGTTGGGTCTTATCAATTTTTGCTTTTATTAGTTTTGTCCTTATGCATTATTTTGTGCAGCAATTATTAATGATTCTGTTTCTCTTTTGAGGTTTCCTTTTCTTAACCATGTCCAAGTCTTTCCATGTGCAACCTCTTCGATTTGTCGTTTTTGTTTTTCTAGTCTTTGTTGTTTTCTAGTCTTTATTGTTTTTCTGTTGTCATCTGTCACTTCTACTATTGTTGGCCGCCATAAGTAATTTGTCTTTGCTAATTATATTATTATTATTATTATTATTATTATTATTATTATTATTATTTATTCTTTGTGTGTTTTCACACTCATATTAACTAATCAATTTTTTACAGGAGACTCAGTGACAGCAAGTCTCTCCAGGACTCTCCTGAGTAATACTAGCTAATTTCAGCAGTGCTGTGGTCTCGACAGTCTCAATTCAGTCTATAAGCATTTTGTTGTCCTGGATTCCTGCCCTCATTTATGCTATGTTTTCCTTAAAGGTAACAGGCATAAAAACAGGCCAGCTTAGGTTATAACTCGAGGGTTATTTCTCAGTTTTTATTGGTAGATTAATTCAAATATTTTACAAGCCCACAATCCCAGGTAGAAATTAGGGTCTAACTTATGTTGTTTGGTGCTGGTATCTTAGCCCCAACAAACGCTGGTTCTTTGTTCTTGTGGGCTAGTAGGTTAAAAATGGAACAAAAAGGAACTAGAAAGGAAAGAGACAAAGGCAAGAGGTAGTTTTACAACTTAGGCTTTATTGAACGGGGCATAGTCGGCTGTGGCAAGGGATAACCCCTGGCCAGGAAACGACCTACACTCAGTTGCAGCATAAGTTCAAATGGCTGAGGTATTATTTTTGGGGTAGAGAGTCAGTCCCTTTTGTCGGACATGTGCAAAGGTGTTCTTCCGGTCAAGGCCCCATGGGAGTCTATTATTTTTATTTTCGTATTTTTAATCCCCACAAACTCAGACAATTTTTTTTTTTCAATTGAAATTTTACTATCTATTAGTATATATTACTGACTACGGGCTTTTAAAAAAATTCTATGAAAAATCAATTAATGGTCTGATTTTTACGAAAATTTCCATTATTACTTATCTTTTCATGAAAATATGTCTGAAATAGTTTTTTCCTAAATATATTAGGGAAAATATTTTTTTACAAGGTTTTACACCCCTATTTTATTTTATGAAATATGAAAAAATGAACCAACAAAAAACGGTTTTTACTTTTTTTTTTTCATAAAGATAAGAGTCTGAATAATTATATCAGAAGATTTTTATAAGTTTCTATGCAGAGTTTTTTAGTAAAAGAACCATGAATACAGAATTCTGCTAAAATATCAAATTCTATGTACTAGACATGAGACTTTGATGAGTTGTGGTGCACCTGAGCACTGTACACAATCAATTTAATTACTATTATCTAGCAGTAAACAGTGCTTTCACTGTGACTTGACCGTAATCAGAGGAATTGGTAAATTAATGGCCAGTTTAGCTCAGTCTTTAGAATATCCAGCTGGGAACCTCATGGTTCCTGGTTCAATACTGGCCCTCGCCAACTCAGCGTATGAGTAGCACATGGATCTGTGTGGTAAAGTGAGGAGCTGATGGTAGGTGTGGCAACCTGCTTCAGATGCTAAAAAACAATCTCCTTGGTCTATCACTAGGGAAAAGTGGATAGACTCCCTCACTATCACCAACTTTAGGCCACCCAACGACTTTATTTACTTTACTTATAAGTGACTAGCAGCGACTACCCGGCGTCGCCTGGGTAAAGGGTTTTTTAAGTTATTCCCGCGGATCCATTATTACTGAATCGTGAGTTGAATCCTCGTGGGATGCCCCATTTAAATCCCTATGTAAAAAAAAAAAAAAAAAAGACTTGCATTGATCCAGCTACTCTGAAAAGAAATGTTAATGTCTACTATCTAAAATATTAAATGAAAAAAGAAATCCATGCTGTTATCATTTAAATTTCATTTTTAATTATCTTCACAAATATAAATCAAATCTCTATTATTTTTGCTCAAAAACCCCTGGTGATATTTAATGTGTATATATATTTACTTTGTCATTAATTGTATTATTTTCAAAGTTTTCTCCAGACATATATATACACACAACTGCCCTTTATATATGTATAGAAGATAGATATAGAAAACCAAGCTCTGGTGATATTTAATGTGTAAATATATTTACTTTGTCATTAATTGTTTTGTTTTCAAAGTTTCCTCCGGATATACATATACACACAACTGCCCTTTATATATGTATAGATAGATAAATATGTCAGTATATAAATGTATAAGTGAGTATGAATTTCACTATATTTCTATATTTCTAACATAGTACCAAATAATTGTTTATTATTATTTTACACCTGACAGGTTTTTCACACCAGTAGTTAATGGTTTTTTACTGGATTCCATGTGATAGGAAGTTTCCTCAGGTCTCTAGGACTCTCCTCAGTATTCTTGCTGATCAGTGTGGGAGAAGGAAAACTCTGAATTCAAACCTGTTAAACTCCCCTTAAAAATTGGCCTTGTACAACATCATACTTGCTCATTGATAGTTGGTTGGTTGGTTGGTTGGTTGGTTGTATTATTTTTACAGCATGGCAAGGTATTATTATTATTATTGAGTTTTTCACACCAGCGTTAGCTGATGGTTTTTCACTAGAGGCTGAATGACAACAAGTCTCCTCAGGTCTCCAGGACTCTTCTGTATATTCTAGCTGATTGCAGCAGTGCAGTAGTCTGGATGGTCTCAATTCTTCCTCTGATTTCCAGATCCTCCAGTCTTTTTTTCCAAGTTTATTGGGACCGTTCCAAGTGCACCAACTACAATTGGTATCACTTTCACTCTCATATTCCACAGCTTTTTCAATTCTCTGGCAAGATCCAGGTATCTATCCATCTTTTCATTTTCCTTCAGCTTCACCCTCACCTTGTGATCTGCTGGAACCGCAAAACTATTATTATTATTATTATTATATTATTATTATTTACTCCTTTTGAGTTTTCACATCAGCATTAGCTGATGGTCTTTCACTTTCTTTATTATTATTATTATTATTATTATTATTATTATTTTACTCCTTGCATGTTTTTTTACACCAGCTCTAACTGGTGGTTTTTCACCAGAGACAAAGAGACAGCAAGTCTCCTCAGACCTCTAGGTCTTTTCTATTATCATTTTTATTTCACTCCATGAGAGTTTTTCACACCTGCCTTAGCTGGTGGTTCATTGAAGGCTGAGTGACAGCAAGTCTTCTCAGGTCTCCAGGACTCTTCTTAGTATTTTAGCTGATCTTAACAATGTTGTTTGGATGGTCTTGATTTTTCCTCTGATTTCCAATTCAACCAGTCTGTTTTCCAAACCCTTCGGAAATGTTCCAAGGGCACAAATTACAAAGTTCCACAGTTTTTTCAGGGCTCTAATTATTATTATCATTATTATTTTAGTTTTTCAGACCAGCGTAAGCTCACTGTCTTGCACTGGAGGCTAGGTGACAACAAGCCTCCTCAGATCACCAGTACTCTTCTGAGTATTCTAGCTGATCTTAATGCTGTTGTTTGGATGGTCTCAATTTTTCCTCTGATTTCCAATTCCTCTAGTCCATTTTCTAAACTTTCGGAAACCGTTCCAAGGGCACCAACTACAATTGGTATCACTTTCATCCTCATATTCCAGTTTTTTCAATTCTCTAGCAAGGTCCTGGTCTTTTAATTTTCTTTCGTCTTCACCCTGGAACTGCAAAATCTACCAGTTGACAAGATCTCTTTTTCTTGTTAATCAATACTAGATCTGATATGTCTTTATCTCAAAGTTCCATAGAATTTTATGGGTTAAATTGAACTTAACATATCTTCGAGGTGTAACACAGATTCTCAAAGATATGTGATTAAAAGTTAACTGGCCTGAAAAAATGTAAAAGTTTTAAAATAAAATAACTGGTGCATTATATCTTTTATTCATTAATATATCAACACTGAAAATGTTATTAAATTTGGTTAATTCCCTGATTTTTAGTATTTTTTTTCTTTTGGCGGGGTGACATACGGATGGTGGAAGTTCGATTTAACCATTTTATGCATTTCATTCTCAAGAATAGATTCTGGTTTATGCATATACCATTTTGTTGTATGATCAAAATTTATTTTTTTGCATAATTCCCAGTGGATCACCTTTCCAACCCAGTCATGCCTAGCCTTGTATGCTTGTTGTGCTAGTTTGCTACATTTGCTTAATGCATTGTATATTATTATTATTATTATTTACTTCTTTTGAGTTTTCACATCAGCATTAGCTGATGGTCTTTCACTGGAGTCTGGGACTGTTTTGGGACTGTTCCAAGTGCACCAATTACAATTGGTATCACTTTGACTCTCATATTCCATAACTTTTTCAGTTCTCTGGCAAGGTCCAGATATTTGTCCATTTTTTCATTTTCTTATAGCTTCACTCTGTGATCTGCTAGCACTGCAAAATCCACCAGTTGGCAAGTTCTTTCTTTTTTGTTTATCAACACTAGGTCTGGTCTTCTTGCTGGGATAAGGTGATCCGTTTTTATTTCAAAGTCCCAGAGAATTTTATACGTTTCATTCTCAAGAACAGATTCTGGTTTATGCATATACCATTTTGTTGTCTGGTCAAAATTTAATTTTTTGCATACTTCCCAGTGTATCACCTTCCCAACCCAGCCGTGTCTAGTTTTGTATTCTTATTGTGCTAGTTTGCTACATTCGCAGAGTACATGGTTTACAGTCTCATCTCTATTACCACAAAGTCTACATTTACTATTTTGTTGGGTCTTATCAATTTTTGCTTTTATATAGTTTGTCCTTATGGCATTATTTTGTGCAGCAATTATTAATGATTCTGTTTCTCTTTTGAGGTTTCCTTTTCTTAACCATGTCCAAGTCTTTCCATGTGCAACCTCTTTGATTTGTCTTTTTTGTTTTCTAGTCTTTGTTGTTTTCTAGTCTTTATTGTTTTTCTGTTTGTCCATCTGTCACTTCTACTATTGTTGGCCGCCATAAGTAATTTGTCTTTGCTAATTATTATTATTATTATTATTATTATTATTATTATTATTATTATTATTTATTCTTTGTGTGTTTTTCACACTCATATTAACTAATCAATTTTTTTACAGGAGACTCAGTGACAGCAAGTCTCTCCAGGACTCTCCTGAGTATACTAGCTAATTTCAGCAGTGCTGTGGTCTCGACAGTCTCAATTCAGATCTATAAGCATTTTGTTGTCCTGGATTCCTGCCCTCATTTATGCTATGTTTTTCCTTAAAGGTAACAGGCATAAAAACAGGCCCAGCTTAGGTTATAACTCGAGGGTTATTTCTCAGTTTTTATTGGTAGATTAATTCAAATATTTTACAAGCCCACAATCCCAGGTAGAAATTAGGGTCTAACTTATGTTTGTTTGGTGCTGGTATCTTAGCCCCAACAAACGCTGGTTCTTTGTTCTTGTGGGCTAGTAGGTTAAAAATGGAACAAAAAGGAACTAGAAAGGAAAGAGACAAAGGCAAGAGGTAGTTTTACAACTTAGGCTTTATTGAACGGGGCATAGTCGGCTGTGGCAAGGGGATAACCCCTGGCCAGGAAACGACCTACACTCAGTTGCAGCATAAGTTCAAATGGCTGAGGTATTATTTTTGGGGTAGAGAGTCAGTCCCTTTTGTCGGACATGTGCAAAGGTGTTCTTCCGGTCAAGGCCCCATGGGAGTCTATTATTTTTATTTTCGTATTTTTTAATCCCCACAAACTCAGACAATTTTTTTTTTTCAATTGAAATTTTACTATCTATTAGTATATATTACTGACTACGGGCTTTTAAAAAAATTCTATGAAAAATCAATTAATGGTCTGATTTTTACGAAAATTTCCATAATTACTTATCTTTTCATGAAAATATGTCTGAAATAGTTTTTTCCTAAAATATATTAGGGAAAATATTTTTTTACAAGGTTTACACCCCCTATTTTATTTTATGAAATATGAAAAAATGAACCAACAAAAAACGGTTTTTACTTTTTTTTTTTTCATAAAGATAAGAGTCTGAATAATTATATCAGAAGATTTTTATAAGTTTCTATGCCAGAGTTTTTTAGTAAAAGAACCATGAATACAGAATTCTGCTAAAAATATCAATAAAGAAATTGACTGTGTTGTTAAGAAACGGACTGTTTTACTTATTTTTCACGATAGCGATGAGTAATTTTTCCCCAATTGGATCATATGATCTTTGAATTAAGTGTTTTTCTTTGTAACAACTCTTTATGTTCATTATTTCTTTTTTCCGAGATTAAGAGGAATTTTACGGTCTTTAGGGGAGCTTTTATCTCCCAGTTGTAGGTAAATTATTCAGACGAAAGAAGACAAACAACACAATGGAATTTAAACACATATATTGACAAATAGCACAAGAATATGTTGCAAATTTTGTTGGCATTTGCTACGAGACTTATCTGAGAGGTGAATTACAATTCGTTGGAGAAGGGGCACTCACAAGAGTATTCTGGTTACTGTGGTTGTAGAGTTCTGTAGAGACGCATCTGTCTTGGTCAGTTCTCATACGATAAGTAAAAAAGTGTAGGGAGTGCTTTTTAGAAGCTACTCGCCTAAGTAACAATCTTCGGATGGGGCCCCTTTTTAAGGTGACTATTCAATTTGACAGCCTTCTGAAAGTTATGCTGTTGAGACAACCTTCTGAAAGTATGCTGTTAAAACGCTTCCGTCCTGGACGACGGCCCTCAGACAAGTGATGGGCTTTGATTCTCCGCCAACCTCGTGTTGGCGATTCGCCCCCTAGCGGCAGGGGGAGATAATTTAACTATCGGATTTCCGACAAGGTTTTTAAAAAACAAAGTTAAAAAATATTTACGTTTGTTCCTTCAATATGGCCTAAACTGATCATGTGACGTATTTTGGTGGTACCTACTCTACGTTTTCTTCTTGTTGATTGAATGGGCAGATAATTTTCTTTTTTAATTTTAATTATTATATTAATAATTTTATGATCTCAAGTCTTTTCTTTTAGTTTGTAATCAATTTTCTTTTCTTTTTTCTTTTCTTTTTTTTTTTTTACAAAGTTAAAATATCACTTTAGTGTCTTTAAATACAATTTTTAAACAATATTTATTCGAGGTATTAAAAAGTAAACAAAAACTTATTTGTAGTAGTGCTAATACCCTTGGGAACGGTATGAATCCCACAAATCTCTCTCCAGCTATGGGTAAATAGTAGGGCAGACTGGGCTGTTTAACCTTGGTTAGGCAACCAATTTAGGAGAAGGAAAACTCTGGATTCAAACCTTTTAAACTCTACTTGGGGTGGTCACAACAAAAATAGGCTTGTGGGGATTTAAAAAATACGAAAATAAAAATAAAATAAAAATAGATTAAAAAAACAACAAACACCCATGGGGCCTTGACCGGAAAAATAGCTTTGCGCATGTCTGACAAAAAGGACTAACTCCCTTCCCCCCAAAATAATCCCTCGGCCATTTGAACCTAGGCCACAACAGAGGGTAGTCATTTTCTCCTAGCCAGGGGCATGCCCCCTCGCTACAGCCAACTATGCCCCATTCAATAAAGCCTAAGTCATAAAACTACCTCTTGCCTTTGTCTCTTTTATAAGAAATAATATTACCTTACACAGTTACCTCCCTTTGGCCATTGCCAAACATAGAGACCAAGGGTCTTTTAGCCAGCACTTGATAAGCAACCTCGTGCGATTGGCTAAGGACCTTGTCAGTGACCAATCAGAGCACACGTTACTAGGCTTAGTTTGGCCGCCAACTTTGAAGATTGATACCATTAATCTTTTTCTTTCACTGCAACCAGCCGTCGAAGAACAACGTGTTTTATGAGGACAGATTACGGAAGGGCCGGTGACGCGTAACCTCAAACTACTCAATCTAGCAAGACACTTCTTACCAGAGACAGTTAAGTTTCGCAAAGCATTATTTTGCAACCATACCCATACTCTCTTACACCCTACACTATTCAATTGTACAATTATAACACATTTGTAAACCTCACACACATTTGTACCTCACAAGTTACATATTGTATATTTTTGGAGGATATGTGCTTAATTGAAGTCATACCTAATTTTGAAAATTAATTAGTTACTAATTAATGAATTTAGGATTTGTTTAGCCTTACATTTGAACATATATGCCCGCCTAAATTCATTGATTATTAACTAATTAATTTTCAAAATTAGGTATGACTTCAATTAAGCACATATCCTCCAAAAATTGTCGGCTTAAAGCCATATAAAAAATAAACACATTTGTTTGTTTACTTAACCTCATATTGTATATTGTATGTTGTATATGAAAGTTGTTTGATAAACGCATCGTTTTTATAAAGCCTTGTTGTGTTTTTTACCTGTTTGACTTTACCTTTATCTGTCTTCATAATTACCAATACTTTCCTCTTTCATGCCTTTTTATTCCTAAGTTCCATTTCAGCGTACCAGCCCAGAAGAACAAAGAACCAAGCTTTTATTGGGGTTAAGATACCAGTACAAACGAACATTAACATAGCCCCATAGGCTCAGTCCTATTTCATTAGATGTTATTGGAAATAACATAACTGTACACAGTTACCTCCCTTTAACCATTGCCTAATAAAGAGACTGTGCCCTTTAGCCATCGCCTGATAAGAGACCTTGTGCGATTGGCTAAGGGCCTTTGTTGGTGACCAATCAAAACACACATTACTAGGCTTAGTTTAGCCGCAAATTTCGAGGGTTGATACCATCAACCTGCCTCTTTTCGCTGTGACCAGCCGCCATAAACAGACGTGCTTAATGAACCCAGCTTACCACAGGAGCCAATGACATCATACAAGTCAAACTACTCAAGCTAGCAAGAGACACTTCTTACCAGAGACAGATAAGTTTTCGCAAGAGCATTATTTTGCAAACCCCATACATCTACACTATACAATTGTACAATTTATAACACATTTGTAAACCACACACATTTTGTATGTCATACATTACATATTGTATATTTCATTTGTATAAAGCCTTTGAGTTGTGTTTCATTACCTGTTGACTTTATCATTATCTTGTCTACATAATTACCATAAATTTGCAAAATACTGTTGCAGATTTGTGAAGTCGTAATAAACATAAATATAACAAGAGAAAATATTTTAAAATTTACGTTTTTTATATATTTTTTTTACCAGGAAGTGAAAAATCGTAAAATTTTAATATTTTCTGTTGTTACTAATAACAGGTTTTTATTTATTTAAACTTTTTTAAAAAACTTCAAGGACAACTATTTCATCATTCCGTAAGATAATGATTATGTGGAAAACAAAAGTACATGTAGATTATGGGGCTAGTTTATGTTCGCTGGTACTGGTATCTTGTCCCCAATAAAGCTTGGTTTTTTTGTTCTTCTGGGGTGGTCAGCTGAAATGGAACTTAGGAACGAAAAGGCACGAAAAAGAGGAAAGAGACAAAGGCAAGAGGTAGTTTTACGACTTAGGCCTTATTGAACAGGGTATAGTCAGCCGTAGTCAAGGGAACATGTCCCTTGGCCAGGAAAACGACTACCCCTGTTGCAGCCTAGTTTCAAATGACCGAGGTATCCTTATTGGGATAGGGAGTCAGTCCTTCTTCCGGTTAAGAGTTTGTTAGTTTTTTATTATTATTATTTTTTTTTTGTATTTTTTTTTATCCCCACAAGATTTTATTTTTTTTTAATTTCTAAAAATTTTCATTCTAATTTTTTATCTTTTTTTTTTTTAAATTTTAGAAAAGAAATTATATAAAATATTTAATCTAATTTGTATATATTTACCTTTAATTTACATTAAATTTTACTTAAAAATTAAATTTACATTTAATTTTTACATTTATCCATTTTGCTGGTATTATTGTTTAAAATGACATATTCGCTTCAAGAGAGGTGAAGACTAATACGTTACCATAGCAACAGATTTTCTTTTTCACGCTTTTTTATTCTGATGACGTAATATTTTTTTTTTCAATTAGATATCAAAATTTATCTGTAAAAGGAATGACATCCCATAATGTAGTAATAAATGTATTATTATTATATAATACATTGTGTTTCATAAAATTATTTTAAGTTATTAAAAATTGTTAACTAAAAATTTCTTGATTGAAAAAGATTACTTTCTATTGTTATAACAGAAATAGATATCTCTCTTGATTCACAATTTTTACTAACACAATACATCCACTCACCAACAAAGCAATTTTAAAAAAGAAAAAGAAAACAAAATAAAACACTTCGAAAAGAACCTAAGTTACTGATAATTGTAACATAACCCAATACATCCACTCACCAACAAAACAAATTAAAAATAAAAACAAGACATTTCAAAAAAACCTAAGTTACTGATAATTGTAACATAACCCAATACATCCACTCACCAACAAAACAAATTAAAAAAAAAACAAATCACTTTGGAACAGAACCTAAGTTACTAACCAACCAGATGTTAACTCCACGGTAGCCTAAACAAAAATGAACAAAAACAAACAATGTACGCATAGGCTCCACACAACATTCCGGCGAAAAAAATAAAATTTATAAACGATTACAAATGTGGAGATAATATAGTTACTATATAACATAAGTCAGGTCTTGTACAGGTCATTACATAAATTAAACTGCCAATGATTTCTCTATATTCAGGGTTAAATCTACTGAATTAATCAAGATATCGATTAATTACAGCTAACTGCAGGAGTTCATGTTGTAATTATAATTACAACATGAACTCCTGCAATTAGCTGTAATTAATGGATATCTTGATTAATTCAGTAGATTTAACCCTGAAGATCCTTATGGTAGGTTATTTCTGTATGCACTATAATAATATATCCTCTCTACTTACGTTTGAGCACTTTATATTTGTTATAATGAGTAACACTTGTACCAACTAAATATTGAGACCAACCCAATATTCTTATCGGTAAGTCATTCTTTTTACATACACACACACACACACACACACATATATATTGGTTTGATGGTTGGTTTTGGAGGCTATCACAATGCAAGTGTAAAAAAAAATAAGGTAACAATGGTGTTGTTTGTCAACCTTTAATTTATTCTTAATATTTCGAGATAAAAATATCTTTGATGGAAGATTTTGAAACTGAAGCTGTTAACAAACAACACCATAGTTACCTTATTTTTCTTTAAACTTGCATTGTGATAGCCTCCAAAACCAACCACCAAATCAATATAATCAGAATGCTTCAAGCAAATTATAAAAACTTATATATATATATATATATATATATATATATATATATATATATATATTGTTACACACCCACACTTGTTGGGGTCGACCAGTGTGCGCACGCAGCAAGAAATTAAAAAAAATGCGATGATGGTCCCAGTGTAAAAATAAAAAGAATATAATACAAAGGGATGGGAATTTCAGACACCTCTCTTTGCTCCTGTGAAAGGGGGAGGGAGGAGAAAACTGATGGAAGGCAACAATGTTGAATGGAGAAAAGACATGTAACACTTCGAATAAACATACAAGAATTTATTCACATCTAATTACAACTTTTCATACAAGAAAAGAAAGGGGGAGAGAGCATATATACAAATCTATGTGGGGTCGGGGAATAAAATTAATAGGTGGTTCTTATGTCAAATGAGTAGGCGAGCAATCGAACAAATACAAATATCAAAACATATCAACAATACAAGAGTCCACAGCAAACAATAAGAATTCACAGAATACAACGGAAAATATGATATATTTTGCTTTTCACTCACAGTACCCTTGGAATTCGTCAAAAAAAGTTCTTTTCAAAAAATGACAATTATACTGCCATTAGAATCCATCAAAAAGTTCCTTTCAAAAAAACAATTATTCAATCCTTTTCTTCTTTTTTTTTTATTTATTCCTTTTTTATCATCGGTGGATTCTTTCTATCCAAAATGAACTGGCTTTTAATTTGTAATCAATCATTTACAATCTCCTTAGTCACTCATCCTTAAAAATCAAAGTGTGTGATTTCTCTCAGAGTTCAAATCTTTCACGTGTTGTTCATCGGCCGGATTCTGTAACTGGGATTTTGTCGTGCGCGGATCCTTGGTGCCAAAAATCACAGTGAACTGTTGGGGCGTTGGGGAAGGGGTTGGCACTCTGGTCGTTGCCATAGCGATGAGTTCACTGGGTCATCTGCACTTTCAGGAAGCTACCTCAAAGAAGGGGGGGGGGTTCCGGTAACCCTCTTAACCTTTATGCGGTGTAGTATTAAGAATTTCTTGTCATGAAGAGAAAAATGCAAGAGTTAAACAGATTACAAACTTTCCTGTTCGCTAGTCGCCTACGCACTCGCCCACTCATTTACAAATCTACCTTTAAACTGAATTGTTTGTCGGTCTTATTGATATGCGTACTAGTGCACATACCGATAGGGTGTCACAATATATATATATATATATATATATATATATATATATTATATATTTTTTTTTTTTTTTAAATCCTTCAGCCAGACACGCTGGGAATATCAAAACTAATAGTGTAGCAGAGAGGATGCATTTTTGGATAAGTTAATCTTATATTGTTCTGAATTGCAAAAACTTCTTGCCTTTAACACATTATTTTTTGTTCTCTATTAATGTTTATTCTTAATCCACTTAATTTCAGTGAAATATTTTGTATTTACCTGTTCATCTTACTTTTGAATATTTGAATTTGTCTTTTATTTTTATAAATGTAAATACAATGAGAAATTATAAAATTGTATCAATGTCACCTATTTAATAGAAAATGTTACCTGTGGACTTATACAAAGTTAAAACTTGGAAAAAGAAAAAAAAAGTTTTTTTTTTCTTTTCGGTGTGATGAACCCATAGATCTCGTCAGATCATCCACCTGCGCTCTTCAAATACTTTCAGTCATCTTGCCTCAGCTTGTCACTGATACTAGTCTTTGGGGAAGGAGACCATGTGGTGTGTGTCGCACAAGCGTACATGTCAACATGTGCAGATATTTCTACAAGTCCCACGGTGATGGAAGAATGGTGGTGTGTGCCAGCCTGACGAGCTGGGAGCTCACAGCTGTGAATCTACCCATGGCGAGGTTGTGAGTGGCTGAGCAGCCCCTCGGGTAGTACCGCCCACCTGGGAAGGGTATAGAAAAGGTGACCTAAACAAATGCCTGTTCCCCTATCAAGCTGGCCAGCAACCTGTGGCTGTTCACATTAGCAGGGCGGAAACAAGAAAATATTACAACAAACCTAGGCTAACAATAGCCACCTGGAATTTTCGGACACCTCTCGATCTTGAGGGATCGAGAAACCCCGAACAACAAACTGGCATCATGGCAAAGAACTCTTGATATGGGGTAGATATCGTGACCCTTATGGAAGTCTGCTTCAGCGATGAGGACCAATTGACAGAAGTGGGGGCCAAGTACACACTCTTTTGGAAAGGCAGGCCGATGGAAGCTGTGAGGATTTGAGGTAAGGCAGCTCGAGCACCCCATCCTTTACGTAAGCAGCACATGACGGATGGCATGGACACATTTCCTACATTTAAGACTGACCATGTATGTGACCTGTGTGGTGTTTTTTTAAATTTTTACAATATTACATATATATATATATATATATATATATATATATCACAGTCAATATTTGCATTAAGGTATGCAGTTTTAAAGTCCATTTGGTGTACAATTAAGTTGTCTTGTATAGGGTGGCAAAAGGTTTTGTGATTTTGGTTTAGGCAGTGGCTGTTGTGGTTAATCTTGGTGTGTGTTCTTAGAGTTTTGCTTTTAACCTCATCTTATTTGGTGCTGAAAAGGAAGTAATTCAAGGAATAAAAAGAAAGAGACAAAGGCAAAAAGATTTATGATTTAGGCTTTATTCACAGGTCATAGCCACCATGTGGCAAGGAATTTTCTTCCTGGCCAGTAGTACTGACTACACACAGTTAAGTTGAGAGATTCTCTTGGAGGTTGGAAGTGGGTTCTTTTTTCTGCATATGCGTGGAGGGTTCTTCCGATGAAGGCTCATGGGAGTTTGTAATTTAAAAAAATTTTTATTTTAATTTCATTGTAATCCCCACACTTGTACTGCTATCTGCATTAACATTTTAATAGATTTGGTTTTAGCTGTGGGAGAAAATGTTTCTTAAGATTTTTTTAATTTCTTAATTCTATAATTGTGCTCTTTTAAGGTAATGTGAGTGTACCACCCACGGTAACCATGGCAATTTATTTTGTATATAAATCCAAATAATTTCAACCAATCAGAATGAAGCTTAATTCAATGTAATTTTTCAACACATATTATTTCTTTCTCAGACTGAAAACTGCAACACCAAGAGTCTCAACACAACAACAACAACAACAACAACAAACAGGAAAAAAAAAACCCGGTTTGAACAGACGATTTTTTCTCAACTCATTTTAATTTTTAAAAAAGAAGTCGTTGCAATATTATATATTTTATAGACAAGTCATTTATTCAATTTTTTTTTAAACACCGGTCTTTTATTTTCGTTTATTGTCGTTGCTTTTTTTTGTATTAAAACCATGCCATTTTTTTCTATTTTTTCATAGGTTTATTATATTTGAACTTTCATTTTTCCCCTCTTGTTTACTTAAATTTATTTCAATCTAAGTGTTTTATGGTGACGTCGGTATCTTTATTTGGTTTTAATGAGTGTTTTAATAAACATTAAACCAAATAAACATTTTTTAATTGTTTTCTTTAACCTTTATTTCAATTTTATTATTCCTTAACTATTTATTCTAAAAGTTTTTTTTCACCACCTAGTTGAAAAAAAAGTCGTAATATTTCAATGTTTTCTGTTGTTCTAAATAATAATAAGTATTTATTTTTTTATACTTTTCAAAAAGGACCTTTTAATTAACTAATTAATATAATTACTTTGTTCATCTAAGATGTTGTTTAATTTTACACAGTAAAATTTAGAATTATAGGAAATTAATATTTACTTACAATCATTTACGTGGTATTTACATTTTCATTTTGTGTTCCACGTTTTCTTCTTGTCGATTGAATGGGCGGATAATTTTCTTTTTAATTTTGATTATTAATTTATGCATTACGATTTCAAGTTCTTTATATTTTTATTTCATCTATTTATTTTTCAAAGTTAATTTATCCCGTATTTATCTGGTTCCTTGGTATGTTTTAAATTCGAGTAATTACCCCTCACCACCCCTCGGATTATATTAAATTTAGACTTGTAAGTTTTGGATTACATACGTAAAAAAAAATTATATATATTAATATATATAATAAATATATATTTCGACTTTAAAAAAAATTATTACAAAATAACCTTTTTACATAATTCCGTATTTCATAAAAATGCAATGAGAAATATTTTCGTATTTATTTTGTTTTTAAATGCAATGGAAATTTTGTATTTATAGTTCCAATTGACTTTATAACACCGTATGTATTATTATATATACATTTCTTTTTTCAACAATTTATTTTTTGATATTTCTTATTTATGAATTTTTAAAATACAATTTGAATTTTATTTATTGCCGGTGAAGTTCTTTTTTTTTTATGGCAGAAAATTTAATTTGTTTTTCTTTCGAAAAATGTTGACCAAATTTTGTCTTCTTATTGTTTTTACAAATTCTTTCGTTTAAGTAGAATAAAAAAAAATATAAATTACCTTTTTTTTTAATAATAGAAATGCAGTTTAAATTGCAGGTTCGTTTGTCTAATTATTTTAATTAAAACGAAACATGCTCTACAAGTAAAAAAAAAAAAAAAAAAAAAGTCTGCTACTTCTTTCCTATATTTTCTCCATATTCTTGATATTTGTTTTCGTGATCATCCCCACCCCCTGCAGAAATGGTCCCTAAAAAAAAAATTAAATGCACCTAAAATAATTGAAAAACTGATTTTTAAATTGACGGTCATGTTAGTATTTTTTAATGTATTTTTACAAAATAAGCACTGACGTAGTACTATCTATATCATTGAGTAATTAAATATAAAACATGTGGCTTTTTTTCTACCCCCCCCCCCTCTCTGGAAATATGAACTGGTTTAAATTTAGTATTAACATGTAAATATTAAGTTTACTTAAATCTAATAAATACAACAATTTTAAATATGTTCAAATTTCCTGTAAGACGAAAAAAAAATTATGATCCAATTAACTGTCTCCATGTGGTTCATTTTATAAACAAGAACAAAAAAATAACTTTCAATGCTAACGTTACTTTGCTATTTTTGTCACCGCCCCACGGAATACTTGCTTCTGCTGCGGGGTACCCTATTATTAAACCAACCTTCACTCTTAGCACTTGTTTTCATCTTTAAAAATACTAGCAAATATATGCACCCTCCGGGTGCAAGTATTTTAGTTAAATTTTATAATAAAATATGATATTAAATTAGAAAGGCTAATGAAACTGAATGAGAATGTAGATAAAAAGATTTTGAACAGAGGGGGTATGATTGAAAAATAGAACAACTTTGAAACTAACTCTTCCATCATTTTCCGTTACTCCCGTCTTTCATTGGTAAATTTTCCTAATTTAAACTGTTTAGTTAAAATAGGAAGTAAAGAATAATATTACAGTTATTTCTTCTTGTTGAGGGATTTCTTTTAAGATTTATTGAAGAGATTTCTGCTCATATTCAATAAGATAAAACCAAACAATTAGAAATCAATAATACTAAACATATATTTATTAAAATCAATTGTTTAAGATCAATATGCAAATTAGCCTTCCCATTCATACTGTAAACCTCTATTTTGTTGTATATATAAATACAATTGCATGTTATTAGTATGTAGATATTGTCAACAGTGTAAGTAATGTAAAACGATTTTATTAATAATTGAGGTTTAAATAAAAATAAAATCATGGAGAATGTGATGTAAATAACTAAAGGAATTGTGACTTGTATAGGAATATAGTTTCGGTTACAGATAGACAAACCCACAATCTCCATTATAATAAGATAGCAGAGTAAACTTTGTATTAATTTTTGTAAAAATATCCTCGCACATAAAGTAAACAAATTAAACAAGTAAACAACGAATTTCAAAGGAATATTTTTATAGTATAAAATGGTTGCCGGTATTTTTTTTCTTCCTTCCTTCCTTTAATTTTTATTCATTCATTTATCTTATTACTTGACGTTTAACTAGATTTTTAACTGACAAATCCGATCTAGAAAGTAAAGAAATGGATTTTTTTTAAATCAAAGAAAAATGTAAATTAGCGTAGAAAATTGGGGCTTATTTCTATATTTTTATTATAATTTTTTTTTCTTTTTCGGAGCATATGACCGTTAGGCACCTCTTTTACGATCTCGTTTCATAAGGACATTTTTTTCATTTACACCGTCAAAATCCGGTTGTTTGTTAGGGGTTAGTTTTATAATTAAAAGAAAACCTAAAAATCGTCTGTTAACAAACAACCGGATTTTGACGGTGTAAATGGAAAAAAGTCCTTATGAAACAAGATCGCAAAAGGGGTGCCTAAAGGTTATATGGTCCTTTTTTTTTTCTTCAAAATAATATAAAACAAATTGTACTCGATTGTTTATTTGAATAACCTTTACCTGACCCCACCTTCATCCTCCCTTGATTATAAACAAAAACAAAACCTTTTGAAATGTGGCATAGTTTAGGTGAGAACTTAAGTGTTATTGGAAATATAACAAAAATAAAATTTTATTTTAGTTTTGGCTGATAACAATTTCGTTTCGAGAAGCAGTATTGGTATTTTAAATTTTAACAAGGGGGTGTGTGTTGGTTTACTTGTTTGTACACATGGGCAAAGTAAATAAAATGATAAAGAATATTGGCTAAACTTGCAAATTGGTTGGAAAGTTTTTTGGTGGTCCCCCATAACAGTTTAACTACAGTCTATGTATGAACTTTTTGCGAATCGGGTTACGGTTTAGGGGTTAAGCTTGTTTTTTTTTTTTAAATTTTATATTATGTATTGCTTAAAAAAGCAACAATAAAAAACAACCAAATTACTATACATTTAATGTTGAAAAATATTTTTTTTTAAACCAAGTTTCTGAGAAATTATACATTGCAATACTAACACAAACAACTGAGACTAATGTGTCTACCGTTGGGTTCAATAATTAATTTCAATGGTTAATTAAATGTATAGTAATATTTAAAAATTGTGTCAAGGATGGTAAATTTTTAATAATAATGAAATTTATTGTGTACACTGCTCATCAAAGCCTCATGTCTAGTACATAGAATAATGTATTAGTGTCAGGAACATGAATAGCATACAGTAATAATATACATGTATGTGTACAGTGCTCAGGTGCACCACAACTCATCAAAGTCTCATGTCTAGTACATAGAATAATGTATTAGTGTGAGGAACATGAATAGCATACAGCAATAATATACATGGATGTGTACAGTGCTCAGGTGCACCACAACTCATCAAAGTCTCATGTCTAGTACATAGAATAATGTATTAGTGTTAGGAACATGAACAGTGTACAGTAATAATATACATGTGTGTGGATGGGGGTATCAGGTATAGTGTTGGCAGACTACAGGAAGCATGGAGGCTTTGAAAGATGTAGTGTTTCTGTAGCCCTCAACGGACGCAGTCAGCTTATTCCGTGCTTCGGCAACTCTGAGCGTATAAAAATGTTTTCGAAAGTCGTGAGCTATGCTGTTTTCTGACTTTGTAGGCATGCTCATATGTTAGAAACATGGAGATCGAAAAGGTGCTCAAGGTTGTTGTTGTTAAGATGGTTAATGACCTTATGAGCATTTACCAAGTCAGTTGCCAAACGCCGAAGTTTCAACGAATCCATTCCCAGGGCAGCGAGACGTTCAGAATATGGCAGATGCCTGATGGAGGTTATTTGTTTGGTTGCATGTCTGTACAGTTTCTAGGAGATTAATGTTCTGAGCAACATAGGGGTTCCAGACTGGTGATGCAAATTCCAAGTGTGGCTGCACCATAGCTTTATACAGCTTTAAATAGCCTGTGAGCGGCTGACAAAGGTCTTGCTGAGCGATGCCAGGAGACCCTTGGCCTTTTTGACAATTTTAGAGATGTGTTTTGTCCAACGTAAATCACTGCTGACAGTAATACCCAGATCACATTCACAAGAAGATTCCTTGATATTAGTATTGTGGAGGGAGTATATGTATGATGGGTTTTTCCTCCCAAAATGCATGGTGGTGCATTTGTCCACAGCCAGCTTCAGTTGCCAGTCAGTGATCCATTGTTGCACTGTGTCCAGGTCTGACTGTAATAAAGATCTGCAGCGTTCAGGATCTGTCTTTTTTACCTCAAGGTACAACTTGATGTCATCTGCATACTTCAGTACTATGGTATTCCTTAAGTTAGCATCTATATCATTGATATACGCAACAAACAAAAGGGAACCAAGAACAGATCCCTGTGGTACCCCAGATGACATCTCATATGGTGAGTAGTGTTTCCCAAGAACTGTAACTACCTCTCTCCGGTTGAGTATGAAGGACTTTAACCAGTTAAAAAGATCATCCTTCACCCCCATTGCAGAGAGTTTTGCCAAAAGTCTTTTGTGCAGCAGAGTTGAATCTAAGGCATTAGGTTATTTTTATGGCAATAGATGACCCTGTGCCTCATGTTAGAGAGGCCAACTGCATGAGACCCCCCACCCCTCCATATCCTTCAGTTCTTGCTTACATCTTATTTCATTTGTCACATTTTCATGTTTTTTGGGGTTTTTTTAATTAAGTAATGCCATTTGTTATACAGTGTGGACCGAAATTCTTGTCACACTTACTTTTTTGTTGTTTTTTGTTTTGTGTTAGAGGTAAAATAATGGTAATCCTTAACTTTTTCCTTGTAAATTCCTACAATAAAATAAACTGAACCCTCATTTTATGTCCGTGTTTTTGTAATAAATGTTTCATTTTTCTTGCACCCGTTATTTTACAATACTAAATATATTTTCTTATGAGGAAAAAGTTAAGGATTACCAGAAAATATATTTAGTATTGTAAAATAATGGGTGCAAGAAAAATAAAACATTCATTGCAAAAACACGGACATAAAATGAGGATTCAGTTTATTCTATAGTGGGAATTTACAAGGAAAAAGTTAAGGATTACCAAAATAATTACATAATACAGTAGGGTAAGTTGATTTTTCAATTTTTAAAATCATAAAATTCTCTCAAACAGCGAAAGTTTTGTGTTGGTATAATGAATACTCGTACCAAAAACTAGATCTCTTACTTTCACCATTGTTTGAGGAAATAGCATCAAAGATAGTCTACTATCTAAATGCACCAAAAGTCCTCGTTTTGCCTAGAAATTGGTTAGAAAATATAGCAGTTTTAATAATTTAATTAAGCTGTAACAGTGATAAAAAATTTTTTAAAATTGAAATCCATTCCCTCAAATGTAGACAATTTTGAAGAAAAATATTTTGTGTGGTAATTCTTTGTTAATTTGCAAGTTTCGCCACATGGGACACATTATAGTTCCAAAATTGACCTACCCTAATAATACAATCTGAGATTCTAGAAAGTAATCTTTTTATTTTTCATATTGAGGTAAAATAATTATACTTATTTATTTGATGCTATTTCCTTAAAAAATGGTGAAAGTAAGAGATCTAGTTTTTGGTACGAGCATTTATTATACCAACACAAAACTTTCACTGTTTGACTTTGATACTTTTAAAAGTGAAAAATCAACCTACCCTAATGTACATTATTCTTTTTCTTAAAGTTTTTAAATTTATTTTGTAAACATTTTATTTAAAGGAAACTTCACCGGTGATCATGAGTAACCAGGAATACGTTACTTTGTTCTTCAAAAGAGAAACGGCTGACCGATTCCACTCCATTCGTCAGGAATTAGGGTTTGGAGACAACGCCTTGCTGGAACATTTTTTCAACTTGTATGAAAAGTAAGTTTAAATATCTTTTAACTGATCATGGGTGGGACATCTAAAAAATTAGGTAGAGATATTTTTTCATACTCGTTCTTATTTCTTTTGATAGTGTGGAATGCCTCATAGGTACGTCAGAAGAGAATGGTAGGTGAGGTGGAAAGATAAAAAGACAGATTTTAGAAATGGTTCAATAAAAAATTCATATGTCAAAAATGATTTAAAAATTGTATATATTATAGATTACTTATGTAATGTATACGGAAGCGAAGCCTGGATCACGTACTCACATCCCGTGAGCAAACTGGACAGCTTTCACCTCAGATGCCTACGCCGCATTCTACGCATCCGCTGGCAGGACAAAGTGCCTAACACAGAAGTGCTGGAACGAGCAAACATAAACAGCATGCTCACCATCACCTGCGAGAGACGCCTGCGCTGGCTTGGCCATGTCAGGAGGATGAACAAAGGCCGCATCCCCAAAGACCTACTGTATGGTGAACTAGTGGAGGGCACCCGACCGGCAAGGAGACCACGCCTACACTAGATGTCTGCAAAAGAGACCTGAAGACATGCCAAATCGACATAGACACGTGGGAGGCTTGTGCAGAAGACCGTGCAACCTGGCGCCTCCTCGTCAAATAAGGAACAAAAAGAAGTGAAGAAGAGAGGAAAAAAGCTGCCACAGAAAAGAGAGCTAAAAGAAAGGAGAAACAGCAGCTCCCCCAACACCTACAGAAAGCATCACCTTTTGTTTGCAGCCATTGCACCAGAGACTGCCAATCGAGGATCGGTCTGTTCAGCCACTCACGTACTTGTAAGTGAGAGAGAGAAACAAAACAAAAAAAAAAAACTGAATAACTACGCCATCGTCTAAAATAGACGGAAGGTTGGCAACAATGTAATGTGAAAAAATTGAGCATGAAAACCTAAAGCGTCAACTTCGAAGGAGGATTGGAATTGTGAAACCTGTCGTCAGATTCTGCTTTCTAAGGCTGTATATGTCAATCATAGGAAATCTCATGAGGGACAATTCATGCACACTCCAGGAACAAACAATGCATTTTGTGCAATCTGCAACCAAGTCTGTAAGTCAGCTTCTTAAGAGACATATGGTGGTGCATAAGCATAAAATGTTATCATCTGATCCATCTGATACAAAGGGAAGACGTCCATCCAATGTCATATTTGCATTAAATTTTGTGGATCTGCAACGGGATTGATGAGTCATTTGAGAGCTCATGCGAGGAAAGGTTCTGGTGGTGGGGTTGTAGGATCTTATAATAAATGAATAGAAAATCCGTCAGGTTGGACAGCCAGATCTCTCCACCGAAAAAAAGACTTTCTCATAGCTTCTCCTGACCAAGTCCTTGTCGCCTGCAACAATCTTTCCTAGCAGTCCTGTGCCAAAGCTCACTCGCCTCTTGTTCCTTGTCGTGCATCAGTGCCCTTGTCAGCAAGACTGGAACGCAACTCCCCCGGTATGTTAAGGCAGGCCTTAGTCATACTAAAATCCCACATCCGGGTAAATTGCACAGTGTAGTAATTTACATGCACGCCAACGAGGTAGCCACGACTCACAATCAGGAGGATGTGAGTTCAATCTCCCTGATCGTCTGCTACACTCCCCCCAATTTCATTTTGCATGCCAGATATATTTATGCACACTTTCAACTACCACATGCGTGATTTTTCTCGCCACATATCTATAAAGATTTGGTTATTGTTATCTATGTATGTGGAGAAAGGTAGACAAACACGGGATGTTGTACAAAATGGATGTTTATTGTAGATAGTGATGTCAACATTATAACGTTTCAGTCTATTAGGCCTTCTTCAGGACATTGGATTGAGTTCTTGCTTCAATGGTGAACATTTTCATACTGGAGAGTTAGGTCGTGAATAGAGGAGGGGTGGTCAGTTGTTGGTGTTAACATGAGTGTTTAAGTTGGTAGTGGGAGTTCTATTTATTTTTTTATTTTTTTATTTGTTCTGATGGGATGTGTAGCTAGTGAGTCCTGTTAATGATACCACAGGTGTTATATGTTGGGAGAGGTCATAGGTGGGTAGGTTATTTCCTATAAGTCTAACATAAACAAAGGGGAACCACTCTTAACATAAATTATTTATTGATCTACTAGGAAAAAAGAAGGGTTAGTTTAATGGGAAAATAAATATAGTAAAAATCATTGTCCAATGCATTTTCATAGTAAAAATCATTTTCCAATGCATTTTATAGTAAAAATCATTGTCCAATGCATTTTTATAGTAAAAATGATTTCCAATGCATTTTCATAGTAAAAATCATTTTCCAATGCATTTTTATAGTAAAAATCATTGTCCAATGCATTTTTATAGTAAAAATCATTTCCAATGCATTTTCATAGTAAAAATCATTTTCCAATGCATTTTTATAGTAAAAATCATTGTCCAATGCATTTTTATAGTAAAAAATCATTTTCCAATGCATTTTTATAGTAAAAATCATTGTCCAATGCATTTTCATAGTAAAAATCATTGTCCAATGCATTTTCATAGTGAAAATCATTGTCCAATGCATTTTTATAGTAAAAATCATTGTCCAATGCATTTTCATAATAAAAATCATTTCTAATGCATTTTTATAGCAAAAATTATTTCCAATGCATTTTCATAGTAAAAATTATTTCCAATGCATTTTCATAGTAAAAATTATTTCCAATGCATTTTCATAGTAAAAATTATGTCCAATGCATTTTTATAGCAAAAATCATTTGTTGTATACCCTTTCTTACTTCTTACTTCTGGTCGTATTTTCTTCTGTCCGGCTTTGCTATTCTGATCGTCTATCTTGGTCTGGTCTCTTCTAAGGTCTGGACTTTCTTGGGGACTTCGGGTCTGGTTTCTGTTAGGGATTTCTCCTTATCAGAAGCCCTGTGTCATTGTTAGTTTTTAGGTAATAAACACAAGACTGCGATTTATTTTGATGTTACTTTATTTTCAATCCCCAACCCAGACATCTGGGCAGGTGAGACTTACATCCTACGAGCTCGGTTCCTACCTCTCTAACTGACTGAAACTTACTTACTATCTAAACCGGAAGAGAGGGTCCTCTCCACCGGTTCTCACGGTATCCACCAGAAGGTTAGGACTGAGGTCAAGCCTTGTCACTCATCCTTCAAGGCCGTGGGCTGTAGCTTATAACGGCCATTTTGATTTCTACACTATTGCCATAAATATTAGGTTTCTAATAATTATGTAACATACCTCATAATCATACATTTTAAATTCATAATTAATTATGAATTTACGTTTTACTTGCCTCTCCATTTTGAGGCTCTACCGTATTCTGATACTTTCTAAATTACTTCCAATTCTATTCTCTCTTTCTGCGCGGTTGTCTGGTTCCCCCCATGCAAACATCAATTTTACATTTACAACAAGTTTTCAACAAAAAAACCCACTGCAGGGCCATTTACAATTTCTTGACAAAATCAAAACACAACTGGACCAATGTCTTGGTCCCAAAATCCTGGTCACGGCACCAGATCGATATATGTTGTATACCCTCTTCATTACTTCTTACTTCTAGTCGTCTTTTCTATTCTGGCCGGCTGCTATTCTGATCGTCTATCTTAACTTGGTCTGGTCTAGCGTCTCAGATCTCCTAAGGTCTGGACTTTCTTTTGCTATGTTCCTGCTGGCTGGTCGTCCTGGATTCATTTCTTAGTCTTGTTACCAAGACATTCATCAACCACAAGAACATATTACTTATACAAACTTCCTTAACTATACATTTCATGTAACTAAATATCTGACTAACATAGCGCGCGTGAGTTCCAGTTTTAGGCAGGACCTAAAATGGTCGACTTCTCTGCCTGACGTCTAACTAAAAAACTGGGGACTCAAAAGGTCCCACGTGACTTCATGTATTTTGGCGGGCTTCTGTAATTTTCCGTGGGGACCTGGCCATGGTATGAAAAGGGCCATCCCCTCAGAATTACAGGGGATTGACAATAATCTTATGCAACCACATTGATTATGTAACACATTGTCCAATGCATTTTCATAGTAAAAATCATTGTCCAATGCATTTTCATAGTAAAAATCATTGTCCAATGCATTTTCATAGTAAAAATCATTGTCCAATGCATTTTCATAGTAAAAATCATTGTCCAATGCATTTTCATAATAAAAATCATTGTCTAATGCATTTTCATAGTAAATATCATTGTCCAATGCATTTTTATACTAAAAATCATTGTCCAATGCATTTTCATAGTAAAAATCATTGTCCAAAGTATTTTCATAGTAAAAATCATTGTCCAAAGTATTTTCATAGTAAAAATTATTTCCAATGCATTTTTATAGTAAAACTCATTGTCCAATGCATTTTCATAGCAAAAATCATTGTCCAATGCATTTTTATAGTAAAAATCATTGTCCAATGCATTTTTATAGTAAAAATCATTTCCAATGCATTTTTATAGCAAAAATCATTTCCAATGCATTTTCATAGTAAAAATCATTGTCAATGCATTTTTAGTAAAAATCATTGTCCAATGCATTTTCATAGTAAAAATCATTGTCCAATGCATTTTCATAGTAAAAATCATTGTCCAATGCATTTTCATAGTAAAAATCATTGTCCAATGCATTTTCATAGTAAAAATCATTGTCCAATGCATTTTCATAGTAAAAATCATTGTCCTAACTATTTTCATAGTAAAAATTATTTCCAATGCATTTTAACAGTAAAAATCATTTCCAGGTTTCTAGGTTTGGTTCATTTGTAAACATTTTTCTTTTACTAAAACGTACTATGAAAATTGCTAATTTCCAATGCATTAATTTTAATTAACTTTTTTTTTTTTTTTTCAGAAACAAGGTGACCAATGGTGTTCAAGACGTGGAGATCAGCACTACTTGTGAGCCAGAAATTTCCCACAACTTGGATAATTTGTCTGTGGATCCGGAACAATATCAGGCAATAGTAGACACCCTGGATGAACTAAGAGACGAAGCCGATGAAGAATTAGTTGACAATGACGAGACGGCCAGAGCTCTAGTCAGTTTGCAGGATGCCATAGGAGCAACTGATGACGATGCACCTGAGGAGGAGGAGGAGGAGGAGAATCCCATAGCACCTGAAGAAGACCACAGAATCATTAGAAATTTAATTTCATATGAAGAGGAGGAGGGGGAAGGGGTGGAGAAGGGGGAAGGAGTGGAGGAGGAGGAGGAAACTGACAACATTGAAATTCAACTTATTGAAGGTGCTAATGTTGAAATTGATTTTTGTTCTGTTCCTGAATTAAGCCCTTCCACCCAGCAAGCGGAAAATGTCCAAGAAACATCCGAAAAGACCGACCAGTCTCAGTCTGAGCAAGGCAGTGACTCTGATGAGTTTTTGAATAAAATTTTAGAGCCAGAAAGCAGTGAGAACCCAGGGAAGAGGAGTATTGAATCTAGCGAAAGTGGAAAAATGGAACGGAAACGAAAAAGAAGGAATGATGTTTGGTTAACGCGGACCCAGGATACAGATTTTGGTAAGTAAAAATCATTTCCAATGCATTTTCATAGTAAAATGTAAAAATCAATGCATTTTGTAAAAATCATTGTCCAATGCATTTTCATAAAAAATCATTGTCCAATGCATTTTCATAGTAAAAATCATTTCCAATGCATTTTCATAGTAAAATCATTGTCAATGCATTTTCATAGTAAAAATCATTGTCCAATGCATTTCATAGTAAAAAATCATTGTCCAATGCATTTTCATAGTAAAAATCATTTCCTATGCATTTTTATAGTAAAAATCATTGTCCAATGCATTTTCATAGTAAAAATCATTTCCAATGCATTTTCATAGTGAAAATCATTGTCCAATGCATTTTCATAGTAAAAATCATTATCCAATGCATTTTTATAGTAAAAATCATTGTCCAATGCATTTTCATAGTAAAAATCATTTCCAATGCATTTTCATAGTGAAAATCATTGTCCAATGCATTTTCATAGTAAAATCATTTCCAATGCATTTTCATAGTGAAAATCATTATCCAATGCATTTTCATAGTAAAAATCATTGTCCAATGCATTTTTATAGTAAAAATCATTTCCAATGCATTTTCATAGTGAAAATCATTATCCAATGCATTTTCATAGTAAAAATCATTGTCCAATGCATTTTTATAGTAAAAATCATTGTCCAATGCATTTTCATAGTAAAAATCATTTCCAATGCATTTTCATAGTGAAAATCATTATCCAATGCATTTTCATAGTAAAAATCATTGTCCAATGCATTTTCATAGTAAAAATCATTGTCCAATGCATTTTCATAGTAAAAATCATTATCCAATGCATTTTCATAGTAAAAATCATTATCCAGGATACAGATTTTGGTAAGATTATAAAGTTAGTGGCATTTTTAGATGAGTTAGTGTCAATATTTAAAAATTAAAAAAAAAAAAAACTTTCCTTGTATTTATTCTAACTTAATTTAAGTTACTTTTTATTCCTTCTATTGAAGTCAGTAAGTCTACTGTTGGTTTGAATAACAGCAGCTAACTAAGTACAACTTAAGCAGTGTCCAAGACAGTTGGTATATATAGAAATCAAGAATGACCCATTCATGAATTTGGGTGATTTGGGTCATTCCATTCCTTGAGTTCTGATTGGCTGCTTGACTGCTTGATTTGAATGACATTGTGGAGTCTTATATATATCTTGTCATTCTGCAGTAGACTTTGTGACATTCGGGTTTGTATTTAAGTTACAACCGTTTGTTGCCTTGTCTTCCCAGTTCGACGGTAATTGGAACTTTAATTATTCTTCACCTTCCAACTTCCAAACACTCATCTGTCCTGGGGGTGACTTTAAACTGCATCCAATTGTGAGGCTCCAAGTTTGGGGAGTGTTGAGGGCACACCTTCACTGCCATCACTCACAGGTCCACTTTATCCCCCCCTTCATCTTTTTGCGTTACACCCTGTTGGTGGGGCTTAAAATATGCTGACTGTATACCCCTGCTGATGGGTAAGACTACCACCCCCGGGGGGTACCATGATACTTAACTGCATTCAGTTGGTGAGGCTCCAGTTCTGGAGATTGGGAAAGTGGAGTACCCCTTCATTCCCATTACTCCCAGTTTCACTCTTTATGGTCCCATCTATGGGTCAAATAAATCTGTTTGAAAATTATTTGGATTTGATAGGACCATGGGCATAAAAATCCTCTTTAGCAACACCTACACAAAAAAAATGTAAATATTAACATACAATGAATGCAATTCCTTAACCTTTAGACATAAAATAACTCTATATAGGTTGACATGCCGTTAAAATCAACCAGATCATGATTTTATGGCAATCAGCAAAAAATAATTAAATTTGTCTGAATTTTTCAGATGAGGTGTTCAAAAAAAAAAAAAGAATATATATATATATTATATATATATATATATATATATATATATAATATAATAAGATAAATATATAGGTTTTACATATTTATTTATTGGGTGACAAAGGAACATTCACAACCATATTGGTTTCATGCAATGCATTCATCAGGTGAAGATGTTTCAAATGAAATGCATTTGAAACATCTTCACCTGATGAATGCATCGCATGAAACCAATATGGTTGTGAATGTTCCTTTGTCACCCAATAAATACATATGTAAAACCTATATATATTTATCTTATTATATTATATAACAGCTCTATTTTATATTGAGCACTCTACCAATTAATACTGCCTTTGGTACACCATTCCAGCAAAAGCTGAAATAGTGACCATCTCACACTACAGTATATATATATATAATATAATATAATATAATAAATATATAAAGGTATTACATATCTATTTATTTGATGGCAATAGAACAGTTACAACCTTAGGTTTCATACATGCTAAAATCGCATGCATTCATCAGGTGACGTTGATATGAATACAAGATATGTAATACCTTTATATATCTATTCTTTATATCGAGCACTCCTAATACTACTGCAATTTGGCACACCATTCCAGTGAAAGCTGAAACGGTGACTATCCCAGGCTATAGTTATATATATATATTTTATATTTTTGCTTGAAGGCAATTATAATGCATGTATCGTATAAAATTCGATAATTATAGAAAATAATCTTGACAAGAGAATCCCGCAAAGGATGCAGAACATGGTATAGGCGTGTAGTAGTTTCATTGACAAGGGTAATTTCGCAGGGATTGTTCGCTATGTACCGGTGGCCGAACGGATATGGTCTCTGACTATGCCTGTGAAGTCCCGGTTTCGATTCCTGTCGGAGGGGAGTCGTTAGTATACATCGCTGAAGAGACTTAATAAAGTCGAAACAGTCTGTACGGTGTTCTGCATAGCGAGCCATCCTTTGCGGGATTCTCTTGTCAAGATTATTTTCTATAATTATCGAATTTTATACGATACATGCATTATAATTGCCTTCAAGCAAAAATATAAAATAATAATTTATTCAACAATGCTTCTATAAACAAACAAACATCCAAAAATCTTATATATATATATATATATATATATATATATATATATATATTTTAATTACGTAGCCTGGATAGGTCCATATAGAGGATGAGCTGTTGCCCAAGCAGCAAATCCTCCCTTTTTCACACTAGCGCTGTGATCCAAAGGAAAGGTAAACAACCAATGCTGTTTGGCAATGGTAGTGTTGCAGGAGTTGCTGGGTAGCACTGAATTTAAGCATCACACTACTTTAGGAACTCTGGCTCCTGATTTGTTTTCGGGGTTTACTCCCCTGGACTTTCCTTGGGATGTTAGTGTTTTAAATAATGATTTACAACACAAATGAGTCAAAGGTGAAAGGAATAGAAAGCAATGAAAAATGACTTATTCAATTGTAATCTGTCTTAGTCTAGATTTCTGACTGAATATGAAGGTTTTCTGGTTAAATCGAACTTAACGGACCTAAATTCTACCATCGTATATCACCCCACTGAAAGAAAAAAATACTAAAAATCAAGGAATTAACCAAATTTAATGACATTTTCAGAGTTGATATATTAATGAATAAAAGATATAATGCATCATTTTTGTTTTTTTGTTTTTTTAATTATATATATTTATTTTTTTATTTTTTTATTTTTATTTTTTTTCAGGTCAGTTAACTAATCACATATCTTTGAGAATCTGTGCTATGCCTCAAAGGTGGGATTTAGGTCCATTAGTTCGATTTAACCGGTTTTCTGTTCCAAATCCTGTTTTATAGAGTGAACAATGGACTGTTACTTGTTGCCACTTGTTCCCATGTATGAACCCCCTCCCCCCACAGAGTTATAAATTGCCACATAAGTGCTGTAGGTTTCATAGCAATGAAAGAATACAAACATCTTTTAATAATTCATACTCACTGTGGGGGTGGGGGGGGATGGTATAACTAAAAAAATTTAACCTTCTTCCCAAGAATTAAAAAGTAGGTAGTGGTATATTGTTGGTATTGGGCAGATGGTGAGGTAGTCTATCCTCTTTTCAGTAGCACTAGACAAGGGAGATTGTTTTTGCATCTGAGCTGGAGCACCATACCTATCCTCATCTCCCCATTTTACCATATAGATCCAAGCTATGCTAATTATGAACAGTTGTCGAGGGCTGGTATTGAATGTGGAATTTTGTGGTTCCTTCCTCAATGGATGCTCTTCTGAATGATTATTATTTTTTTTTTTTTCAAATTCTAATATTTTATTTTATTTATTTATTTTTTTTTTTAATTCTAATATTTTTATTTATTTATTTATTTATTTTTTTAATTCTAATATTTTTATTTATTTATTTATTTTTTCAATTCTAATATTTTTTTATTTATCTATTTTTTCAAATTCTAATATATTTTAAATTTTTATTTATTTATTTATTTTTCAAATTCTAATATTTTTATTTATTTATTTATTTTTTCAAATTCTAATATTTTTTATTTATTTATTTTTTTAAAATTCTAATATTTTTATTTATTTATTTATTTTTTTTAAATTCTAATATTTTTATTCATTTATTTATTTTTTCAAATTCTAATATTTTTTTTTTCAAATTCTAATATTTTTATTTATTTATTTTTTCAAATTCTAATTTTTTTTTTTTTTTCAAATTCTAATTTTTTTATTTTTTCAAATTCTAATATTTTTATTTATTTATTTTTCAAATTCTAATATTTTATTTATTTATTTTTTTTTTTTTTTTTTTTTTCAAATTCTAATATTTTTTTTTTTTTTTTTATTTTTTTTCTCTTGCAGGTGAACGGAGGTATAAGTGTAATTTGTGTTCCGCTGCCTTTTTTCACCCTCATCATTTACAGCGCCATGAGAAAACGCTTCACAAATTGGGGAAACAAATGAAACCAAACCAATGTGAAGATTGTTTCAAGACTTTTGCAACTCCATTAACTCACAAATACCACAAGGATTTTGCTTGTAAGATGATACAACGCCCATACCGGTGCCCAGAGTGTCGGCTTGGATTTAAAACTGCAGAGAATGTAAACGAACATAAATGTAGTGGGGACCCAGCAAAGCCACTATGTTGCATGGACTGTCATTATCGAACTGGTTCTCCAAGAGATCTAGAACATCACCATCGGATACACACAGGAGAAAGATGTTACAAGTGTGAATTGTGTAATTTCCAAACAGCATGGAAAAAAAACCTCAAGGAACATATCCTTAAACACTCTGGATTAAAACCATTTGCCTGTAACATGTGTAGTTTCGCATCAAATGATCGCAGTAACTTGCGAACACATTTGGCTAAACATCTTAAAAACTTAAAAGATGCTGTTGATAAGTGTGAGGGCTGTAAGCCAACTTTAACCCTAACGCATTCTTCAGAATCACACACGTTGCATAGCTATGCGACACCACCTAAGAGTGTGGACTGCAATAGAAAATCTAAATTCTCCTTAGAATCACCCACAAGAAATAATCTAAATGTTAAGGCTGGAAATTACCTACAGAAAGCCATCTTACAACTGACAGTGATGGTGATAATACCCTACCAATGGCAGCCATTAATACTGACATGGGAAGAGTTGTTCAAAGATCTTATATGTGCTTTAAATGTGGATTCTTTAACAATAGTAAAAAGTTGTATGAAGCTCATAAATGTAAAAATACAAATTCATCAGAAACCATAAATCCATCGGGTGAAACAGTTATTGAAATTATTGAAAGTTCAGATGAACTATCAACTGTTGAAATATAAATAATTTTATTGCAAGGTGAATTCTTTTTAAAACTATTTTTTTTTTTTTTTTTTTTTTAACTTTTTTTTTTTTTTTAACTTGAAAATTCTAAATAAGGGTTATTTAGAATTTTTCAATATGTTAAAAAAAAAGTTTAAAAAAAAAAAAAAAGTTTAAAAAATAATATAAAAAATAATTTTTTAAGGGATTTTTTTGTTCTTGATTTTTATTTCTTATTTATTTTAATTTTATTCTTATTAATTCTTTTCAATTAAAAAGAATAAAATTTATTATTATTTCATAGGGCCGGTTTTAGCTCAGTCGGTAGAGTGTTTGGCTGGGAACCTGAAAGTTCCTGGTTCGATACCGATGACCCTCGCCAACTCGGCATATAAGTAGCCTAGTGATCTGTGCGGTAAAGTGAAGAGCTGATGGTAGGTGTGGCGTTCCGCCACAGATGCTAAAAAACAAATTCCTTGTCTAGCGCTAGTGAAAAGGGGATAGACTCCCTTGCTGTCTGGTTGATACTGACTTTAGGCCACAGTTCTTTTCAGGCATGAGCTTGCATTTCCTATTCATATACAGCTGTTGGTCTCCAATTTAAGAGCCAACAGTTGCAAAAGCAAAAAGCTCTTATCTAATTATATTGGGTTATTACTTATTTTCCCCAAACACTTGCCAGTGTTTTCTTCTTTTTTTTTTTATGGCAATGTTAGAATCGGGGACTGTAGAATGAGAATATGATTGGTTATGGAAGAAAGCAGCTGGGATTAATATTAATCAAACATTAATAATGGTATTTCAAATATAAATTCAAAATATGTCTATCCTTTTTTTATATTTTCCTTTTAAATTATTTTAACAAAGTTTCAATCACTTTTATTATGCCTAGTAAAAAAAAAAATAACAGGTATAAAAATTAAACTTAAATACTTAACTTTAAAAAAAAAATTTTTTTTTTTTTTTAATGAATTAAAAAGTACTTATTTTTCTAAGAATGAAAATGAATGTTTGAATTTTTTTTTTAATTGTTCTAAAAATGAACAAATAGAACAATTTTAATTGTTACAGTATATAACAGGTTTGAAAAGGTGAATTTGAATATATATTTATATTTAAAATTTGTTTAAGAGCTTTAATTGTCAAAATTGGGTCATTTTATTTATTTTTTAAAATTTGAATCAAGTTCAATTGTGCCATAAAGTCTTGTATTTCAATAAGAACTTGTTTTGAGCACTTTTCTCTCTCTCTCTCTATCTATCCCTCTCTATCTCTCTCTCTCTCTATCTATCCCTCTCTATCTCTCTCTATCTCTCTATCTATCTCTCTATCCCTCTCTCTCTATCTATCTCTCTATCCCTCTCTCTCTCTCTATCTCTCTATCCCTCTCTATCCCTCTCTTTATCTATCTCTCTGGTCTAAACATTCCTTTAATTCCAGCTTATAAAACTGTTAAATCTAACCTTTATAGATTCTCTGAATTTCTCCCTTGGTTTTAATTTAGCAGTGCAATCACTGTACGCATTTGTGTAAACCCTTGCTCACTTTTTTAAAAAATTTTAATTTTTAAAATTTTAAAAAATTTATTTATCTTATCTTATCTTTTTATTTTTTTATTTTTTTTTTTTTTATATATTTCTTTGTCACCCCAAAGCTCTCTGGGCGCAGATCTGTTAAAGAAATTGTTGGTTAAGTAGTTTATGCTTACAACCATTCACAGATGATTTTTTTTTAAATCAAGAAAGGAAACGCACACACACAAATATGAATGAATTCTACTGTTGGTTGTAATATATTAACACACAGATTTGAATAGGCAAGTCTATAAATAGCCATTATCCGGTAATCCTTAACTTGTTCCTCGTATATTCCAACCATAAAATAAACTGAACCCTCAATTTATATCCGTGTTTTTGCAATAAATGTTTAATTTTTCTTGCACCCGTTATTTTACAATACTAAATATATTTTATTTATTTATTCTAATATTGATAAAAAAAGAACAAGTTTCTCGTATATTCCTACCATAAATAAACTGAAACCCTCATTTTATGTCCATGTTTTTGCAATAAATGTTTTATTTTTTCTTGCACCCGCTATTTTACAATACTGAATATATTTTCTTTATTTAAAAACATTTATTGCAAAAACACGGACATAAAATGAGGGTTCAGTTTATTTTATAGTAGGAATTTACAAGGAACAAGTTGAAGATTACCCATTATCCTCATGAACTGTATCCAACTTCTCCCTATTTTTTTTTTTTTTTTTTTTTTTAATTTCTTTCATAAGTCATGAATTATCCAATGCATTTTTTATAGTAAAAATCATTGTCCAATGCATTTTCATAGTAAAAATCATTTCCAATGCATTTTCATAGTGAAAATCATTATCCAATGCATTTTCCATAGTAAAAAATCATTGTCCAATGCATTTTCATAGTAAAAATCATTGTCCAATGCATTTTCTATAGTAAAAATCATTATCCAATGCATTTTCATAGTAAAAATCATTATCACAGAATACAGATTTTGGTAAGATTATAAAGTTAGTGGCATTTTTAGATGAGTTAGTGTCAATATTTAAAATTTTAAAAAAAAAAAAACTTTCCTTGTATTTATTCTAACTTAATTTAAGTTACTTTTTATTCCTTCTATTGAAGTCAGTAAGTCTACTGTTGGTTTGAATAACAGCAGCTAACTAAGTACAACTTAAGCAGTGTCCAAGACAGTTGGTATATATAGAAATCAAGAATGACCCATTCATGAATTTGGGTGATTTGGGTCATTCCATTCCTTGAGTTCTGATTGGTGCTTGACTGCTTGATTTGAATGACATTGTGGAGTCTTATATATATCTTGTCATTCTGCAGTAGACTTTGTGACATTCGGGTTTGTATTTAAGTTACAACCGTTTGTTGCCTTGTCTTCCCAGTTCGACGGTAATTGGAACTTTAATTATTCTTCACCTTCCAACTTCCAAACACTCATCTGTCCTGGGGTGACTTTAAACTGCATCCAATTGTGAGGCTCCAAGTTTGGGGAGTGTTGAGGGCACACCTTCACTGCCATCACTCACAGGTCCACTTTATCCCCCCCTTCATCTTTTTGCGTTACACCCTGTTGGTGGGGCTTAAAATATGTTGACTGTATACCCCTGCTGATGGGTAAGACTACCACCCCCGGGGGGTACCATGATACTTAACTGCATTCAGTTGGTGAGGCTCCAGTTCTGGAGATTGGGAAAGTGGAGTACCCCTTCATTCCCATTACTCCCAGTTTCACTCTTTATGGTCCCATCTATGGGTCAAATAAATCTGTTTGAAAATTATTTGGATTTGATAGGACCATGGGCATAAAAATCCTCTTAGCAACACTACACAAAAAAAATGTAAATATTAACATACAATGAATGCAATTCCTTAACCTTTAGACATAAAATAACTCTATATAGGTTGACATGCCGTTAAAATCAACCAGATCATGATTTTATGGCAATCAGCAAAAAATAATTAAATTTGTCTGAATTTTCAGATGAGGTGTTCAAAAAAAAAAAAGAATATATATATATTATATATATATATATATATATATATATATATATAATATAATAAGATAAATATATAGGTTTTACATATTTATTTATTGGGTGACAAAGGAACATTCACAACCATATTGGTTTAATGCAATGCATTCATCAGGTGAAGATGTTTCAAATGAAATGCATTTGAAACACTTCACCTGATGAATGCATCGCATGAAACCAATATGGTTGTGAATGTCCTTGGTCACCCAATAAATACATATGTAAAACCTATATATATTTATCTTTATAATATTATATAACAGCTCTATTTTATATTGAGCACTCTACCAATTAATACTGCCTTTGGTACACATTCCAGCAAAAGCTGAAATAGTGACCATCTCACACTACAGTAATATATATATATAATATAATATAATATAATAAATATATAAAGGTATTACATATCTATTTATTTGATGGCAATAGAACAGTTACAACCTTAGGTTTCATACATGCTAAAATCGCATGCATTCATCAGGTGACGTTGATATGAATACAAGATATGTAATACCTTTATATATCTATTCTTTATATCGAGCACTCCTAATACTACTGCAATTTGGCACACCATTCCAGTGAAAGCTGAAACGGGACTATCCCAGGCTATAGTTTATATATAATTTTATATTTTTGCTTGAAGGCAATTATAATGCATGTATCGTATAAAATTCGATAATTATAGAAAATAATCTTGACAAGAGAACCCGCAAAGGATGCAGAACATGGTATAGGCGTGTAGTAGTTTCATTGACAAGGGTAATTTCGCAGGGATTGTTCGCTATGTACGCGTGGCCGAACGGATATGGTCTCTGACTATGCCTGTGAAGTCCCGGTTTCGATTCCTGTCGGAGGGGAGTCGTTAGTATATTCGCTGAAGAGACTTAATAAAGTCGAAACAGTCTGTACGGTGTTCTGCATAGCGAGCCATCCTTTGCGGGATTCTCTTGTCAAGATTATTTTCTATAATTATCGAATTTTATACGATACATGCATTATAATTGCCTTCAAGCAAAAATATAAAATAATAATTTATTCAAATGCTTTATAAACAACAAACATCCAAAAATCTTAATATATATATATATATATATATATATATATATATATATTATTTTAATTACGTAGCCTGGATAGTCCATATAGAGGATGAGCTGTTGCCCAAGCAGCAAATCCTCCCTTTTTCACACTAGCGCTGTGATCCAAAGGAAAGGTAAACAACCAATGCTGTTTGGCAATGGTAGTGTTGCAGGAGTTGCTGGGTAGCACTGAATTTAAGCATCACACTACTTTAGGAACTCTGGCTCCTGATTTGTTTTCGGGGTTTACTCCCCTGGACTTTCCTTGGGATGTTAGTGTTTTAAATAATGATTTACAACACAAATGAGTCAAAGGTGAAAGGAATAGAAAGCAATGAAAAATGACTTATTCAATTGTAATCTGTCTTAGTCTAGATTTCTGACTGAATATGAAGGTTTTCTGGTTAATCGAACTTAACGGACCTAAATTCTACCATCGTATATCACCCCACTGAAAGAAAAAAAATACTAAAAATCAAGGAATTAACCAAATTTAATGACATTTTCAGAGTTGATATATTAATGAATAAAAGATATAATGCATCATTTTTGTTTTTTTGTTTTTTTAATTATATATATTTATTTTTTTATTTTTTTATTTTTTATTTTTTTTCAGGTCAGTTAACTAATCACATATCTTTGAGAATCTGTGCTATGCCTCAAAGGTGGGATTTAGGTCCATTAGTTCGATTTAACCGGTTTTCTGTTCCAAATCCTGTTTTATAGAGTGAACAATGGACTGTTACTTGTTGCCACTTGTTCCCATGTATGAACCCCCTCCCCCACAGAGTTATAAATTGCCACATAAGTGCTGTAGGTTTCATAGCAATGAAGAATACAAACATCTTTTAATAATTCATACTCACTGTGGGGGTGGGGGGGGATGGTATAACTAAAAAAATTTAACCTTCTTCCCAAGAATTAAAAAGTAGGTAGTGGTATATTGTTGGTATTGGGCAGATGGTGAGGTAGTCTATCCTCTTTTCAGTAGCACTAGACAAGGGAGATTGTTTTTGCATCTGAGCTGGAGCACCATACCTATCCTCATCTCCCCATTTTACCATATAGATCCAAGCTATGCTAATTATGAACAGTTGTCGAGGGCTGGTATTGAATGTGGAATTTTGTGGTTCCTTCCTCAATGGATGCTCTTCTGAATGATTATTATTTTTTTTTTTTTCAAATTCTAATATTTTTATTTATTTATTTATTTTTTTTTTTTAATTCTAATATTTTATTATTTAATTTATTTATTTTTTTTAATTCTAATATTTTTATTTATTTATTTATTTTTTCAAATTCTAAATATTTTTATTTATTTATCTATTTTTTCAAATTCTAATATATTTTTTCAAATTCTAATATTTTTATTTATTTTATTATTTTTTCAATTCTAATATTTTTATTTATTTATTTATTTTTTCAAATTCTAATATTTTTATTTATTTTATTTATTTTAAATTCTAATATTTTTATTTATTTATTTATTTTTTTAAATTCTAATATTTTTATTCATTTATTTATTTTTTCAAATTCTAATATTTTTTTTTTCAAATTCTAATATTTTTATTTATTTATTTTTTCAAATTCTAATTTTTTTTTTTTTTTCAAATTCTAATTTTTTTATTTTTCCAAATTCTAATATTTTTATTTATTTATTTTTTTCAAATTCTAATATTTTTATTTATTTATTTTTTTTTTTTTTTTTTCAAATTCTAATATTTTTATGTTTTTTTTTTTCAAATTCTAATATTTTTATTTTATTTTTTTCTTGTCAGGTGAACGGAGGTATAAGTGTAATTTGTGTTCCGCTGCTTTTTTTCACCCTCATCATTACAGCGCCATGAGAAAACGCTTCACAAATTGGGAAAACAAATGAAACCAAACCAATGTGAAGATTGTTTCAGACTTTTGCAACTCCATTAACTCACAAATACCACAAGGATTTTGCTTGTAAGATGATACAACGCCCATACCGGTGCCCAGAGTGTCGGCTTGGATTTAAAACTGCAGAGAATGTAAACGAACATAAATGTAGTGGGGACCCCAGCAAAGCCACTATGTTGCATGGACTGTCATTATCGAACTGGTTCTCCAAGAGATCTAGAACATCACCATCGGATACACACAGGAGAAAGATGTTACAAGTGTGAATTGTGTAATTTCCAAACAGCATGGAAAAAAAACCTCAAGAACATATCCTTAAACACTCTGGATTAAAACCATTTGCCTGTAACATGTGTAGTTTCGCATCAAATGATCGCAGTAACTTGCGAACACATTTGGCTAAACATCTTAAAAACTTAAAAGATGCTGTTGATAAGTGTGAGGGCTGTAAGCCAACTTTAACCCTAACGCATTCTTCAGAATCACACACGTTGCATAGCTATGCGACACCACCTAAGAGTGTGGACTGCAATAGAAAAATCTAAATTCTCCTTAGAATCACCCACAAGAAATAATCTAAATGTTAAGGCTGGAAATTACCTACAGAAAGCCATCTTACAACTGACAGTGATGGTGATAATGACGTTGCTATGTTCCTGCTGGCTGGTCGTCCTGGATTCATTTCTTAGTCTTGTTACCAAGACATTCATCAACCACAAGAACATATTACTTATACAAACTTCCTTAACTATACATTTCATGTAACTAAATATCTGACTAACATAGCGCGCGTGAGTTCCAGTTTTAGGCAGGACCTAAAATGGTCGACTTCTCTGCCTGACGTCTAACTAAAAAACTGGGGACTCAAAAAGGTCCCACGTGACTTCATGTATTTTGGCGGGCTTCTGTAATTTTCCGTGGGGACCTGGCCATGGTATGAAAAGGGCCATCCCCTCAGAATTACAGGGGATTGACAATAATCTTATGCAACCACATTGATTATGTAACACATTGTCAATGCATTTTCATAGTAAATCATTGTCCAATGCATTTTCATAGTAAAAATCATTGTCCAATGCATTTCATAGTAAAAATCATTTGTCCAATAGTGCATTTTCATTTTCATAGTAAAAAATCATTGTCCAATGCATTTTCATAGTAAAAAAATCATTGTCCAATGCATTTCATAATAAAATCATTGTCTAATGCATTTTCATAGTAAATATCATTGTCCAATGCATTGCATTTTCATAGTAAAAATCCATAGTAAAAATCATTGTCCAAGTATTTTCATAGTAAAAATTATTTCCAATGCATTTTTATAGTAAAACTCATTGTCAATGCATTTTCATAGCAAAAATCATTGTCCAATGCATTTTTATAGTAAAAATCATTGTCCAATGCATTTTTATAGTAAAAATCATTTCCAATGCATTTTTATAGCAAAAATCATTTCCAATGCATTTTCATAGTAAAAATCATTGTCAATGCATTTTTATAGTAAAAATCATCCAATGCATTTTCATAGTAAAAATCATTGTCCAATGCATTTTCATAGTAAAAAAATCATTGTCCAATGCATTTTCATAGTAAAAATATTGTCCAATGCATTTTCAGTAAAAATCATTGTCTAACTATTTTCATAGTAAAAATTATTTCCAATGCATTTAACAGTAAAAATCATTTCCAGGTTTAAGGTTTGGTTCATTTGTAAACATTTTTCTTTTACTAAAACGTACTATGAAAATTGCTAATTTCCAATGCATTAATTTTAATTAACTTTTTTTTTTTTTTTTCAGAAACAAGGTGAAATGGTGTTCAAGACGTGGAGATCAGCACTACTTGTGAGCCAGAAATTTCCCACAACTTGGATAATTTGTCTGTGGATCCGGAACAATATCAGGCAATAGTAGACTGGATGAACTAAGAGACGAAGCCGATGAAGAATTAGTTGACAATGACGAGACGGCCAGAGCTCTAGTCAGTTTGCAGGATGCCATAGGAGCAACTGATGACGATGCACCTGAGGAGGAGGAGGAGGAGGAGAATCCCATAGCACCTGAAGAAGACCACAGAATCATTAGAAATTTAATTTCATATGAAGAGGAGGAGGGGAAGGGGTGGAGAAGGGGGAAGGAGTGGAGGAGGAGGAGGAAACTGACAACATTGAAATTCAACTTATTGAAGGTGCTAATGTTGAAATTGATTTTTGTTCTGTTCCTGAATTAAGCCCTTCCACCCAGCAAGCGGAAAATGTCCAAGAAACATCCGAAAAGACCGACCAGTCTCAGTCTGAGCAAGGCAGTGACTCTGATGAGTTTTTGAATAAAATTTTAGAGCCAGAAAGCAGTGAGAACCCAGGGAAGAGGAGTATTGAATCTAGCGAAAGTGGAAAAATGGAACGGAAACGAAAAAGAAGGAATGATGTTTGGTTAACGCGGACCCAGGATACAGATTTTGGTAAGTAAAAATCATTTCCAATGCAATTTTCATAGTAAAAATCATTGTCCAATGCATTTTCATAGTAAAAATCATTGTCCAATGCATTTTCATAGTAAAAATCATTGTCCAATGGCATTTTCATAGTAAAAAATCATTGTCCAATGCATTTTCATAGTAAAAATCATTTCCTATGCATTTTTATAGTAAAAATCATTGTCCAATGCATTTTCATAGTAAAAATCATTTCCAATGCATTTTCATAGTGAAAAATCATTGTCCAATGCATTTTCATAGTAAAATCATTGTCCAATGCATTTTCATGTAGTAAAATCATTGTCCATGCATTTTCATAGTAAAATCATTTCCTATGCATTTTTATAGTAAAAATCATTGTCCAATGCATTTTCATAGTAAAATCATTTCCAATGCATTTTCATAGTGAAAATCATTGTCCAAATGCATTTCCAATGCATTTTTATAGTAATCATTGTCAATGCATTTTCATAGTAAAAATCATTTTGCATTTTCATAGTGAAATCATTGTCAAATGCATTTTCATAGTAAAACATTTCCAATGCATTTCATAGTGAAAAATCATTATCCAATGCATTTTCATAGTAAAAAATCATTGCATCATAATGCATTTTCATAGTGAAAATCATTATCCAATGCATTTTCATAGTAAAAATCAATGCATTTTCATAGTAAAAATCATTATCCAATGCATTTTTATAGTAAAAATCATTGTCCAATGCATTTTCATAGTAAAAATCATTTCCAATGCATTTTCATAGTGAAAATCATTATCCAATGCATTTTCATAGTAAAAATCATTGTCCAATGCATTTTCATAGTAAAAATCATTGTCCAATGCATTTTCATAGTAAAAATCATTATCCAATGCATTTTCATAGTAAAAATCATTATCCAGGATACAGATTTTGGTAAGATTATAAAGTTAGTGGCATTTTTAGATGAGTTAGTGTCAATATTTAAAAATTTAAAAAAAACAAAACTTTCCTTGTATTTATTCTAACTTAATTTAAGTTACTTTTTATTCCTTCTATTGAAGTCAGTAAGTCTACTGTTGGTTTGAATAACAGCAGCTAACTAAGTACAACTTAAGCAGTGTCCAAGACAGTTGGTATATATAGAAATCAAGAATGACCCATTCATGAATTTGGGTGATTTGGGTCATTCCATTCCTTGAGTTCTGATTGGCTGCTTGACTGCTTGATTTGAATGACATTGTGGAGTCTTATATATATCTTGTCATTCTGCAGTAGACTTTGTGACATTCGGGTTTGTATTTAAGTTACAACCGTTTGTTGCCTTGTCTTCCCAGTTCGACGGTAATTGGAACTTTAATTATTCTTCACCTTCCAACTTCCAAACACTCATCTGTCCTGGGGTGACTTTAAACTGCATCCAATTGTGAGGCTCCAAGTTTGGGGAGTGTTGAGGGCACACCTTCACTGCCATCACTCACAGGTCCACTTTATCCCCCCCTTCATCTTTTTGCGTTACACCCTGTTGGTGGGGCTTAAAATATGCTGACTGTATACCCTGCTGATGGGTAAGACTACCACCCCGGGGGGTACCATGATACTTAACTGCATTCAGTTGGTGAGGCTCCAGTTCTGGAGATTGGGAAAGTGGAGTACCCCTTCATTCCCATTACTCCCAGTTTCACTCTTTATGGTCCCATCTATGGGTCAAATAAATCTGTTTGAAAATTATTTGGATTTGATAGGACCATGGGCATAAAAATCCTCTTTAGCAACACACAAAAAAAATGTAAATATTAACATACAATGAATGCAATTCCTTAACCTTTAGACATAAAATAACTCTATATAGGTTGACATGCCGTTAAAATCAACCAGATCATGATTTTATGGCAATCAGCAAAAAATAATTAAATTTGTCTGAATTTTTCAGATGAGGTGTTCAAAAAAAAAAAGAATATATATATATATATATATATATATATATATATATATATATAATATAATAAGATAAATATATAGGTTTTACATATTTATTTATTGGGTGACAAAGGAACATTCACAACCATATTGGTTTCATGCAATGCATTCATCAGGTGAAGATGTTTCAAATGAAATGCATTTGAAACATCTTCACCTGATGAATGCATCGCATGAAACCAATATGGTTGTGAATGTTCCTTTGTCACCCAATAAATACATATGTAAAACCTATATATATTTATCTTATTATATTATATAACAGCTCTATTTTATATTGAGCACTCTACCAATTAATACTGCCTTTGGTACACCATTCCAGCAAAAGCTGAAATAGTGACCATCTCACACTACAGTATATATATATATAATATAATATAATATAATAAATATATAAAGGTATTACATATCTATTTATTTGATGGCAATAGAACAGTTACAACCTTAGGTTTCATACATGCTAAAATCGCATGCATTCATCAGGTGACGTTGATATGAATACAAGATATGTAATACCTTTATATATCTATTCTTTATATCGAGCACTCCTAATACTACTGCAATTTGGCACACCATTCCAGTGAAAGCTGAAACGGTGACTATCCCAGGCTATAGTTATATATATATATTTTATATTTTTGCTTGAAGGCAATTATAATGCATGTATCGTATAAAATTCGATAATTATAGAAAATAATCTTGACAAGAGAATCCCGCAAAGGATGCAGAACATGGTATAGGCGTGTAGTAGTTTCATTGACAAGGGTAATTTCGCAGGGATTGTTCGCTATGTACCAGTGGCCGAACGGATATGGTCTCTGACTATGCCTGTGAAGTCCCGGTTTCGATTCCTGTCGGAGGGGAGTCGTTAGTATACATCGCTGAAGAGACTTAATAAAGTCGAAACAGTCTGTACGGTGTTCTGCATAGCGAGCCATCCTTTGCGGGATTCTCTTGTCAAGATTATTTTCTATAATTATCGAATTTTATACGATACATGCATTATAATTGCCTTCAAGCAAAAAATAAATAATAATTTATTCAACAATGCTTCTATAAACAAACAAACATCCAAAAATCTTATATATATATATATATATATATATATATATATATATATATATATTTTAATTACGTAGCCTGGATAGGTCCATATAGAGGATGAGCTGTTGCCCAAGCAGCAAATCCTCCCTTTTTCACACTAGCGCTGTGATCCAAAGGAAAGGTAAACAACCAATGCTGTTTGGCAATGGTAGTGTTGCAGGAGTTGCTGGTAGCACTGAATTTAAGCATCACACTACTTTAGGAACTCTGGCTCCTGATTTGTTTTCGGGGTTTACTCCCTGGACTTTCCTTGGGATGTTAGTGTTTTAAATAATGATTTACAAACAAAATGAGTCAAAGGTGAAAGGAATAGAAAGCAATGAAAAATGACTTATTCAATTGTAATCTGTCTTAGTCTAGATTTCTGACTGAATATGAAGGTTTTCTGGTTAAATCGAACTTAACGGACCTAAATTCTACCATCGTATATCACCCCACTGAAAGAAAAAAATACTAAAAATCAAGGAATTAACCAAATTTAATGACATTTTCAGAGTTGATATATTAATGAATAAAAGATATAATGCATCATTTTTGTTTTTTTGTTTTTTTAATTATATATATTTATTTTTTTTATTTTTTATTTTTATTTTTTTTTCAGGTCAGTTAACTAATCACATATCTTTGAGAATCTGTGCTATGCCTCAAAGGTGGGATTTAGGTCCATTAGTTCGATTTAACCGGTTTTCTGTTCCAAATCCTGTTTTATAGAGTGAACAATGGACTGTTACTTGTTGCCACTTGTTCCCATGTATGAACCCCCTCCCCCACAGAGTTATAAATTGCCACATAAGTGCTGTAGGTTTCATAGCAATGAAAGAATACAAACATCTTTTAATAATTCATACTCACTGTGGGGGTGGGGGGGGATGGTATAACTAAAAAAATTTAACCTTCTTCCCAAGAATTAAAAAGTAGGTAGTGGTATATTGTTGGTATTGGGCAGATGGTGAGGTAGTCTATCCTCTTTTCAGTAGCACTAGACAAGGGAGATTGTTTTTGCATCTGAGCTGGAGCACCATACCTATCCTCATCTCCCCATTTTACCATATAGATCCAAGCTATGCTAATTATGAACAGTTGTCGAGGGCTGGTATTGAATGTGGAATTTTGTGGTTCCTTCCTCAATGGATGCTCTTCTGAATGATTATTATTTTTTTTTTTTTTCAAATTCTAAATTTTTTATTATTTATTTTTTTTTTTTTTTTTAATTCTAAATTTTTATTTATTTATTTATTTATTTTTTTTAATTCTAATATTTTTATTATTTATTTATTTTTTCAAATTCTAATATTTTTATTTATTTATCTATTTTTTCAAATTCTAATATATTTTTTTCCAAATTCTAATATTTTATTTATTTTTTATTTTTTCAAAATATTTTTATTTATTTATTTATTTTTTCAATTCTATATTTTTATTTATTTATTTATTTTTTAAATTCTATATTTTATTTATTTATTTATTTTTTTTAAATTCTAATATTTTTATTCATTTATTTATTTTTTCAAATTCTAATATTTTTTTTTTCAAATTCTAATATTTTTATTTATTTATTTTTTCAAATTCTAATTTTTTTTTTTTTTTTCAAATTCTAATTTTTTTATTTTTTCAAATTCTATATTTTATTTATTTTTTTTCAAATTCTAATATTTTATTTATTTATTTTTTTTTTTTTTTTTTTCAAATTCTAATATTTTTATTTTTTTTTCAAATTCTAATATTTATTTTTATTTTTTTTCTCCTTGCAGGTGAACGGAGGTATAAGTGTAATTTGTGTTCCGCTGCCTTTTTTCACCCTCATCATTTACAGCGCCATGAGAAAACGCTTCACAAATTGGGGAAACAAATGAAACCAAACCAATGTGAAGATTGTTTCAAGACTTTTGCAACTCCATTAACTCACAAATACCACAAGGATTTTGCTTGTAAGATGATACAACGCCCATACCGGTGCCCAGAGTGTCGGCTTGGATTTAAAACTGCAGAGAATGTAAACGAACATAAATGTAGTGGGGACCCAGCAAAGCCACTATGTTGCATGGACTGTCATTATCGAACTGGTTCTCCAAGAGATCTAGAACATCACCATCGGATACACACAGGAGAAAGATGTTACAAGTGTGAATTGTGTAATTTCCAAACAGCATGGAAAAAAAACCTCAAGGAACATATCCTTAAACACTCTGGATTAAAACCATTTGCCTGTAACATGTGTAGTTTCGCATCAAATGATCGCAGTAACTTGCGAACACATTTGGCTAAACATCTTAAAAACTTAAAAGATGCTGTTGATAAGTGTGAGGGCTGTAAGCCAACTTTAACCCTAACGCATTCTTCAGAATCACACACGTTGCATAGCTATGCGACACCACCTAAGAGTGTGGACTGCAATAGAAAATCTAAATTCTCCTTAGAATCACCCACAAGAAATAATCTAAATGTTAAGGCTGGAAAATTACCTACAGAAAGCCATCTTACAACTGACAGTGATGGTGATAATACCCTACCAATGGCAGCCATTAATACTGACATGGGAAGAGTTGTTCAAAGATCTTATATGTGCTTTAAATGTGGATTCTTTAACAATAGTAAAAAGTTGTATGAAGCTCATAAATGTAAAAATACAAATTCATCAGAAACCATAAATCCATCGGGTGAAACAGTTATTGAAATTATTGAAAGTTCAGATGAACTATCAACTGTTGAAATATAAATAATTTTATTGCAAGGTGAATTCTTTTTAAAACTATTTTTTTTTTAACTTTTTTTTTTTTTTAACTTTTTTTTTTTTTAACTTGAAAAATTCTAAATAAGGGTTATTTAGAATTTAATATGTTAAAAAAAAAAAAGTTTAAAAAAATAATATAAAAACAAATAATTTTTAAGGGATTTTTTTGTTCTTGATTTTTATTTCTTATTTATTTTAATTTTATTCTTATTAATTCTTTTCAATTAAAAAGAATAAAATTTATTATTATTTCATAGGGCCGGTTTAGCTCAGTCGGTAGAGTGTTTGGCTGGGAACCTGAAAGTTCCTGGTTCGATACCGATGACCCTCGCCAACTCGGCATATAAGTAGCCTAGTGATCTGTGCGGTAAAGTGAAGAGCTGATGGTAGGTGTGGCGTTCCGCCACAGATGCTAAAAAACAAATTCCTTGTCTAGCGCTAGTGAAAAGGGGATAGACTCCCTTGCTGTCTGGTTGATACTGACTTTAGGCCACAGTTCTTTTCAGGCATGAGCTTGCATTTCCTATTCATATACAGCTGTTGGTCTCCAATTTAAGAGCCAACAGTTGCAAAAGCAAAAGCTCTTATCTAATTATATTGGGTTATTACTTATTTTCCCCAAACACTTGCCAGTGTTTTCTTCTTTTTTTTTTATGGCAATGTTAGAATCGGGGACTGTAGAATGAGAATATGATTGGTTATGGAAGAAAGCAGCTGGGATTAATATTAATCAAACATTAATAATGGTATTTCAAATATAAATTCAAAATATGTCTATCCTTTTTTTATATTTTCCTTTTTAAATTATTTTAACAAAGTTTCAATCACTTTTATTATGCCTAGTAAAAAAAAAAATAACAGGTATAAAAATTAAACTTAAATACTTAACTTTAAAAAAAAATTTTTTTTTTTTTTAATGAATTAAAAAGTACTTATTTTTCTAAGAATGAAAATGAATGTTTGAATTTTTTTTTTAATTGTTCTAAAAATGAACAAATAGAACAATTTTAATTGTTACAGTATATAACAGGTTTGAAAAGGTGAATTTGAATATATATTTATATTTAAAATTTGTTTAAGAGCTTTAATTGTCAAAATTGGGTCATTTTATTTATTTTTTAAAATTTGAATCAAGTTCAATTGTGCCATAAAGTCTTGTATTTCAATAAGAACTTGTTTTGAGCACTTTTCTCTCTCTCTCTCTATCTATCCCTCTCTATCTCTCTCTCTCTATCTATCCCTCTCTATCTCTCTCTATCTCTCTATCTATCTCTCTATCCCTCTCTCTCTATCTATCTCTCTATCCCTCTCTCTCTCTCTATCTCTCTATCCCTCTCTATCCCTCTCTTTATCTATCTCTCTGGTCTAAACATTCCTTTAATTCCAGCTTATAAAACTGTTAAATCTAACCTTTATAGATTCTCTGAATTTCTCCCTTGGTTTTAATTTAGCAGTGCAATCACTGTACGCATTTGTGTAAACCCTTGCTCACTTTTTTAAAAAAATTTTAATTTTTAAAATTTTAAAAAATTTATTTATCTTATCTTATCTTTTTTTTTTTTTATTTTTTTTTTTTTTTATATATTTCTTTGTCACCCCAAAGCTCTCTGGGCGCAGATCTGTTAAAGAAATTGTTGGTTAAGTAGTTTATGCTTACAACCATTCACAGATGATTTTTTTTTAAATCAAGAAAGGAAACGCACACACACAAATATGAATGAATTCTACTGTTGGTTGTAATATATTAACACACAGATTTGAATAGGCAAGTCTATAAATAGCCATTATCCGGTAATCCTTAACTTGTTCCTCGTATATTCCAACCATAAAATAAACTGAACCCTCAATTTATATCCGTGTTTTTGCAATAAATGTTTAATTTTTCTTGCACCCGTTATTTTACAATACTAAATATATTTTATTTATTTATTCTAATATTGATAAAAAAAGAACAAGTTTCTCGTATATTCCTACCATAAAATAAACTGAACCCTCATTTTATGTCCATGTTTTTGCAATAAATGTTTTATTTTTCTTGCACCCGCTATTTTACAATACTGAATATATTTTCTTTATTTAAAAACATTTATTGCAAAAACACGGACATAAAATGAGGGTTCAGTTTATTTTATAGTAGGAATTTACAAGGAACAAGTTGAAGATTACCCATTATCCTCATGAACTGTATCCAACTTCTCCCTATTTTTTTTTTTTTTTTTTTTTTAATTTCTTTCATAAGTCATGAACAGGTTGAAGGTGCAGGACAGATACTGTCCTTTAAGCTGTGAGGACTGGGGGTGGTGGGTAAGGATGGGTTGTATTCCACTGGGAGTCAATATAATTATTATTTTTCCAATAATGTGTTGGGGGCAGTTTGTGTGTGTGTACTGGGGGAATAAACTTTATGCTATGTATGCCTATTCTGTAAATCTTTGTTTCGGTTCAATAAATATATATATATATATATATATATATATATATATATTAATAATTCTGAAAGTTTTTCTTTTCTTTCTTTTTATTTTTTGCAATGACATATCACACTCCTCAAACACTGCCCTGTCCAAAAAAGTGAGTAATGATCTTATTATAATGGAAATTGTTTCTCTGTAACCGAAACTATATCACTACTTAAGCCACAATTCCCTTAGTTATTTACATCATATTCTCCATGATTATTATTTTTATTCAAACCTCAATTATTTATAAAATTGTTTTACATTATTAGTACTGTTGACCATATCTACATACTAATAATATGCAATTGTATTTATATATACAACAAAATAGCCGTTTACAATGTGAATGATAAAACTAATTTGCATATTGATATTAAAAAATTGATTATAAATGTGCTTAGTATTATTGATTTCTAATTGTTTGGTTTTATCTCAATGAATATTAGCAAAAATCTTGTATAAATCTTAAAAGAAATCCATTAACAAGAAGAAATAACTAATTTTATTATTTACTTCCTATCTTAATTAAATAGTTAGATTTTTTTTTAAATTAGCAATGGAAGACAGGAGTGATGGAAGAGTAAGTTTTAGTTGTTCTATTTATCGATTATACCCACCTTTGTTTCAAATCGTTTTATCTGCATTCTTAGTTTTTTTAGTCTTTCTAATTTAATATATTTTATTACATTTAAAACTTAGATACTTGCATACGGAGGGTGCATATATTTGCTAGTACTTTATAACATAAATATCTTATTATAATGGAGATTGAGTGTTTTTCTGTCTGTAACTGAAACTATATTACTAATCGAGTCACAATTAACATAGTTATTTACATCATATTCTTCATGATTTTATTTATATTTAAACCTCAATTATTAATAAAATTGCTTCACCTTTTTATTAGTGTTGTCCATATCTACATACTAATAACATGCTATTGTATTTATATATACAAAAAATAGCGGTTTGCAGTGTGAACAGGAAGGCTAATTTGCATATTGATATTAAAAATGTGATTTTATTAAATATGTGCTTAGTATTATTGATTTCTAACTGTTTGGTTTTATTTTAATGAATATAAGCAAAAATCTCTCCAATGAATCTTAAATGAAATCCATTAACAAGAAAAAATAAGTGTAATTTTATTCTTTATTTCCTAATTTAAATAATAGTTAAATAAGTAAAATTCAGCAATGAAAGACGGGAGTGATGGAACCCCTACTCTGTTTCAAATCTTTTTATCTGCATTCTTATTAGACTTTCTAATTTAATACGATATTTTATTACATTAAAACTTAAATACTTGCACCCGGAGGGTGCATATATTTACTAGTAACAATAATGGAGAGACAAAAAAGGAAACTTTTAGGATCCTTTCATCCAAACATTTTTCAAAAGGAACTTTAAGGGCCCTTTCATCCAAAAATTTTTCAAAAGGAATTTTTGGTAACAATTTAAGACCATCTATCCATATATAAAGGGCAGTTGTGTGTATATATATGTCTGGAAGAAACTTCAAAAACAAAACAATTAACAACAAAGTAAATATATATATATACACATTAGATATCACCAGGGCTTGGTTTTTGAGCAAAAATAATAGAGATTTGATTTATATTCGTGAAGATAATTGAAAAATAAAATTTAAATAGCAGCATGGATTTTTTTTTCATTTAATATTTTAGATGGTAGACATTAACATTTCTTTTCAGAGTAGCTGGATCAATGCAAGGTCTATTTTTTTTACATAGGGATTTAAATGGGGCATCCCACAAGGATTCAACTCATGATTCAGTAATAATGGATTTTTGAGCATGTTATGACATTGCACATTAGAATATTAATACATTCAAACACTAAAAACAAATACGGAAACACACAATTTACTACCTCCACACTAACATAGACTGCCCTGTCGGCTGCAGAGCGGTAAGACTCCCCTAATGGGGCCACCTGTCAGCCGTGGGTGGCGACCCGTGATGCTTAAGGATAGAACCCAGGTGGTTGAGCAGTCCATGATTTGCAATACTCCACTTTGGCCCTATCTTGGGTTAGACGGGCGGTCGGACAGGCCCCCTCCGATCAATCGGCTGGTCACGTCAAGCCCTAGCACCTATATGATTTTCCCAACCCTATTGCCCTTATGGCAAGCCCCAACCCCTTTTTATCATATGGGTGCTAGAAGGCAGTGGCTGAGGGTCTACATGTCCTGGGAATGACATTAAACTCTATCTGATGGTGAGGTTCCAGTTTTGGAGGTTTGGAGAATGTGGAGCACCCCTTCACCACCATTGCTCCCTGGTCCACTCTGACCCGGAGTGGTAGTACCTGTTAGGGTCCCATCTATGGGTTAAATAGAAAAATGTATTTATAAAAAAATTGTATTATCCATTAAGAATTTATTTATTTCAAAACTTTATCGGCATTAAATGACACACTCATGTACCCACATTGGGAAGTTACTTTAAACCGTTAATATAATTTCCTCACATGTTATAATGATATGTGATCGGAGCACTATACGACAATGCATGTTAGAATATTAAAACATTTAAACATTAAAAACAAATACAGAAACTACTAAGTTAGTTACTACCCCCACACAAAATATTAAGGAAATATTAAAAAAATAAAAATACAGGTAAATGAACCACATACTCGTTACCTTTTCTTCCTTCACATTGTGATAAGCCTTCAAAATCAATCTACAAACTATATATATATATATATATATATATATATATATATATATATATACTAGCAGCGGCTACCCGGCAAAGCCCGGGTAGGGGAGATAAAAACATGGTTTAATAATCGTTTGCAGATCTATTACTACTGAATAGCGAGTTCGGTCCTCACAGGATGACCCATAAAAATCACCATGTAAAAACGATCTTAATTTAATTCTACCTGGTGGGAGGTCAGGGAATTTTCTTTTCGTTAGATTTGAGGGGATGACATCATATGGCTAAACTTGCGAATTGGTCGGAAAATTAAAACATATTACAGGTGACCTAGAAAAAACAGAACCCAAATTATTTATTTTCCCATTAAACTAACCCTAAACCCCACCCCTAACCCTAACCCCTAAAACCCCCTAGTTAAAATTAACAGTTTTATTACAAAATTTGTGGGTTCTGTTTTGTTTTTTCTGGGTCACCCTGCATACAGTGTGACCCAGAAAAACAGAAAACAAATTATTTATTTATTTTCTCATTAAACTAACCCTAAACCCCAACCCCAGCCCTAAACCCTAACCCTAAACCCCCCAAGTTAAAATTATATATATAAGGGAAGACCTAGACAGAACAAATTGAGCAACTGCTAGCACCACTTCAGTTTGAGTATTCTTCTGATGATAGTATTTTTCATCCTGAAATATTAAAAATAAAGTAACAGGTTAACAAACAACATCATAGTTACCTTCTTTTTTCTTTACACTTGCATTGTGACAGCAACCAACATACCCATATATATATATATATATATATATATATATATATATATATATATATATATACAACCATTATAAACAAAAAGTAAGTTACAAACACAACCTATCAAGTATCAGAAATTATATATGTACATATTCATGTTCTGCCAAAGTATGGTTAATTAATGCCTGAAGAAGATATGAGAAGATCTGAAACACGTGTTGCATATCTAAGATAACAATAAAAAAATGTTTTTAAAAATATAATCCTTTTTGCAAACCTTCTTTTTCATAGAATATCTAATTTTCACCTGTTGGACCCCTAACAACACTTTTTATATACTTATATATACACAATATATATTATATACGCACACACAGCGTAAGTGAGCATCTGTTTACATTTTCATACACACTCGCGTACACATGCACACACATACACACACCTAATGTAAGTGAGAATCTGTTTACATTTTCATATCTACAACTACCGTTGTTCAGTGTTCGTTTTTTTCAAACATCCAAGAACGCTTGTCTTTCATTCAACATTTTTTAAATAGATTGACCAACAAAGCAAAAGACTCTCACAGTCTTCTTATTCTCTGTGATAAATTTATTTTTCCTCAAATTAACAAAAGCCCTGATGAAGATCTATTGAAACAGATTGAAACGCTGCAGTGTAGGTGAAATAAACATTACTTGTTTTATGCATTTGTATTTTTTCAATTTTTCATTATATCACATTAATATATATATATATAAAATTATTATTAATGATATTAGAATAAAATTAATAATAAAAATTAATCATTATAATATAGCCATCACTATAAAAAGTTTTGGATCATTATCATTGTTGAGTCAGTAAAATGGTAATTCCTGTATGTGGAGTTGAGTGAAGGAGTTGCTTTCTGTGATTGGATATACCAATCACGTGATGAACCCAAAAGTTTTGGCACAAAATACCAAAATCCCCACATAAGAGACCCCGGACAAGATCCGACGAGTCAGTGACTTAAATCATCTCCAAGAAATCACCCCTAAGATATTAGATATCTTCTCCAGTACGTTGGTAAGTCCCTTAAACTCAACTTTATATACAGGAAGGACTTTATATTGTTATTCATTGTTTTAATTGCTCGTTAATAAATTGTTATAATTAAACTAAGTTTTAATTCATTTATTTGTTGCTGTTAACCTTAGAATTAAATGCTATACCAACGCAATAAGTACCATATTTGATGGCATATAAGACGCACGGGCATAATAAGATGCACCCCCATTTCAGAAGGTCAGATTCATGAAAAAAAAGTTTTTAGTGTATTTAAGCATATATTGTTGAAAACAGTCTACCCTACACTCCTGTTAACCTTGATTATAATAATACCAGCAATGAAATAAGGATACATAGAGTTTAGGGTAGATAATTTTAATTGTTTTTATCTTTATAGTTACTGTTTATGATTTTTGTGTTTTTTTTATTTTTATTAAATTAAATTTTTATCGTTTACTCAGGGGTGTTCAAATTCCCCAGTGAGAGGAATATCTTGCAACAAATAGAATTTATTTAATTAATAACATTGTTATTTAGGCTTACATCAATGTATTTTGTTGTTTCTTTTTGTAATCTTTTTTGTTGTTCTTATATGCCAAGAGTTGGATTTATTTGAGGTGCTAACATCAAGGATAAAATTCTTACATATCATGAGGCAAGCTGCACTACTAAAAAAAATGAAAATTAATTTTATGTTGATCGTACGTCAACTATTTTCACTACACAAGGTTTTATGGGTAAGTATCTACCTTTATAGATGGGAAAAGTTGATGTTTTTCTTTTCTTTGGTATAAATATATTGAGGCTTATCATGAGGCAAGCTGCCCCACAAATGAAATATAAGTTAATTTTATGTTGATGGTACGTCAACTATTTTCACTACACAAGGTTTTATGGGTAAGTATCTACCTTTATAGATGGGAAAAGTTGATGTTTTTCTTTTCTTTGGTATAAATATATTGAGGCTTATCATGAGGCAAGCTGCCCCACAAATGAAATATAAGTTAATTTTATGTTGATGGTACGTCAACTATTTTCACTACACAAGGTTTTATGGGTAAGTATCTACCTTTATAGATGGGAAAAGTTGATGTTTTTCTTTTCTTTGGTATAAATATATTGAGGCTTATCATGAGGCAAGCTGCCCACAAATGAAATATAAGTTAATTTTATGTTGATGGTACGTCAACTATTTTCACTACACAAGGTTTTATGGGTAAGTATCTACCTTTATAGATGGGAAAAGTTGATGTTTTTCTTTTCTTTGGTATAAATATATTGAGGCTTATCATGAGGCAAGCTGCTCCACAAATGAAATATAAGTTAATTTTATGTTGATGGTACGTCAACTATTTTCACTACACAAGGTTTTATGGGTAAGTATCTACCTTTATAAATGGGAAAAGTTGATGTTTTTCTTTTCTTTGGTATAAATATATTGAGGCTTATCATGAGGCAAGCTGCTCCACAAATGAAATATAAGTTAATTTTATGTTGATGGTACGTCAACTATTTTCACTACACAAGGTTTTATAGGTAAGTATCTACCTTTATAGATGGGAAAAGTTGATGTTTTTCTTTTCTTTGGTATAAATATATTCAGGCTTATCATGAGGCAAGCTGCTCCACAAATAAAATGTAAGTTAAGATACATGTAAGTTACATAGAGTGCTCCATCCCTTTTATAGGAGAGTGTTGCATTTACGCTTTGGTTGGCAGTCATCAGCAAAATCCCCTCCAAAGTGCTCAATCCCAGGGGAGTCTCTTCAGTGTGGCTAGACATTTATGAGCTACTTATATATGTTCATATATTTACAAATTATAAATCTACTAAATGCATTTCTTCATTAAAACAAATGTTTTGATTATTGTCTCATTTTTTTAAAAACCCTGTCTTGTTGGTACACGTATCTCTGATGGCTTGACAAACCTGTAGCTTACTGAATTCATGTTTTGGGGATAAAAAAGAAAAAGACAAAGACAAAATTCCATTCTATTTTGTTATTTCTTCTCCATATTAATCTATTGTTCTTCAATAAATGAACATTCTTCTTTGTTCTTCAGACGAAATCTCGCTTACAATCATTGCATGTACACAGCGGACATTTTTCTTCTTCTTTCTATTCTTCTTCTCCTTTCACTTCTTCTTCTTCTTTCACTTCTTCTTCTTCTTTTACTTCTTCTTCTTCTTTCAATTCTTCTTCTTCTTTTACTTCTTCTTCTTCTTTCACTTCTTCTTCTTTTACTTCTTCTTCTTCTTCTTCTTTCACTTCTTCTTTTACTTCTTCTTCTTTCACTTCTTCTTCTTCTTCTTCTTTCAATTCTTCTACTTTCCCATTCTCCACCTCTTCTTCTTCTTCTTCTTCTTTTACTTCTTCTTCTTCTTCTTCTTCTTCTTTCACTTCTTCTTCTTCTTCTATTGCTAATGCTAAATTTAACTCTAACCATTATGGATGAATAAAAAAATATGTAAAATCGAGGAATTTTAACCTTCTTCTTCTTCTATCCCTAACGGCTAAAGCTAACCCTAACCAGCATTGAAAAATAAAAATATTCATTAAAACGAGTAATTTTCACTATTATTTCTTCTTCTTCTTCTTCTTCTTTAGCTCACTTTTTCTTCTTCTTCTTTTTCTTCAGCTCACTTCTTCTTCTTCTTCTTCTTCTTCTTCTTCTTCTCATGCATTGACCTCTTGGCTCTCTTTCTGCTTCTCACATAAATCTTTTTTATTGGAATGCTTGTGGTGTAATAGTTAGCATCTTAGGAAATGGACTCGTTGACCCTAGTTCAAATCCTAGATGAGGCTATTTGCATTTCACATAGTGCTAATACCCTTGGGAAAGGTATGCTTCCAACTACTCTCCCTCCAGCTATTAGGAAATATTAGGGTAGACTGGGACCTTGTTATTGAAACCCACTATGGTTATTTCCTATAAATCCAACATAAACAAAGGGGAACTACTCTTGACTGATAAATTATTTATTTATTGATCTACTTGAAAAAAAGAAGATGGGGTTAGGGTTTAGGGTTAGTTTAATGGGAAAAAATAATTAATCAGTCAAGAGTGGTTCCCCTTTGTTTATGTTAGACTTATAGGAAATAACCCTAAACCCTAAACCCTAACCCTGTCTTCTTTTTTCCTAGATCAATAAATAAATAATTTATCAGTCAAGAGTGGTTCCTTTTTGTTTATGTTAGACTTATAGGAAATAACCCCCACTATTCTCTCTGCAGCTATGGGTAAATAGTAGGTCAGACTGGGTCCTTAAAACCTTGGATAGGTAACCAGTCTAGGAGAAGGAAAGTTCCAAATTCAAGCATGTTAAACTTGACTTTCGTATGTATATTTCCTTCTTGTATCACTCCTTCAACAGAAGCTCATGTGTAGGGATTGGTTTGGTTTGGTTTTATGGCATATCAACCTCAGTGGGTCATTTAATGCCGATAAAGTTTGGAAATAAATAAATTCTTAATGGATAATACAATTTTTTTTATAAACTCATGTTTTTCTATTTAACCCATAGATGGGACCCAAACAAGTACTACCACTCCGGGTCAGAGTGGACCAGGGAGCAATGGTGATGAAGGGGTGCTCCACATTCACCAAACCTCCAAAACTGGAACCTCACCATCAAATAGAGTTTAACGTCATTCCCAGGACATGTAGACCCGCAGCCACCGCCTTCTAGCACCCATATGATAAAAAGGGGTTGGGGCTTGCCATAAGGGCAATAGGGTTGGGAAAATCATATAGGTGCTAGGGCTTGACGTGACCAGCCGATTGATCGGAGGGGGCCTCTCCGACCGCCCGTCTAGCCCAAGATAGGGCCAAAATGGAGTATTGCAATTCAGGAACTGCTCATCCACCTGGGTTCTATCCTTAAGCATCACAGGTCGCCACCCATGGCCAACAGGTGGCTCCATTGGGGGAGTCTTACCCCTTTGCAGAGGTGCAATCGGTGCATTCTAACGCCCCAACTGACAGGGCGGGTAGGGATTGGTAAATATATAACTAAATATATAAATCTATAAATCTATAATATAAAATGATATTATTTTCATTTTATCATATATAAAATATATAACTAAATATTTTTTGGAGAATATGTGCTTAATTGAAGTCATACCTAATTTGAGAATTAATTAGTTACAATTAAATGAATTAGGCATGCATATCAGTTTAAATGTAAGGCATAAACAAATCGAGAAAAAGTCAATCTCTGTATGTACATTTGACTTTTTCTTGATTTGTTTACACCTTACATTTGAATAGATATGCTCGCCTAATTCATTAATTATCAACTAATTAATTTTCAAATTCTATAAATCTCTTCATTTATCTTTTCTTTTTATTTTCATTCATCTCTTTTCCCTCTCATTGGAAACCTTTAATCCCCCCAACTATGGGTTAAATAATAGCACAACCGTTCTTCTACATGGGTGGCTTTGGCATTAAATAACCCATGAGGGTCGGTATGCCATTAAACAAAGAAACCAAACAATCTTTTTCTTTTATTCATTTTTCTTTTATTTCTTTTTCTTTTATTCCCATTTTTTTCTCTTCTTTTTCTCTTTTCTTGGGTCCCATAGTTTTCTTCATTTTATTCCATATCAATTTCTTTTTCTTTCATTCTTCTTCTTCTTTCATTCTTCTTTCATTCTCCTTCTTCTTTCATTCTCCTTCTTCTTTCATTCTTCTTTCATTCTCCTTCTTCTTTCATTCTTCTTCTTCTTCTTCTTTCATTCTTCAACCACTACTTTTTCACCATCCTTTCCTTTTATCTCTTTTCTTTTTCCCTCTAGCATTTCCCTCCTCCTCTTGTCCTTCCTTTCTTTCTTTCTTTTTTTTTATATTCTTTTTTCTCTCTCCATTTTTATAAGGTTTAATGGGTACAAACTATTCTACATTTTTATTCTTTTTACTTTTTTTTATGCACAGAATTTTCATAAACAATGAAAAGCACTTCATCTGGTATAAATGTTCTGTGATTTAGACCATTGCTAATGAGTTCAATTTTCACTGTGGATGCTCTGTACTTCTGGCCTTGTGCCACTCGAAGCAAAGCTTAATAAATCATCATCATCATCATCAATAACATCATCATCATTAACAACTGCTAAAAGAACAAAGAAAAAATAACAAATAAAACAACTTCTTGGGATTTTTTTTTTTTTTGCTATAGATATTGTATATTGGTTGGATGATTAGCTGGTTGATTTTACAGAATATAAATATATATATACTAGCAAATATATACACCCTCTGTAGGGTGCAAGTATTTAAGTTTTAATATAATAAAATATCATGTTAAATTAGAAAGGCTAATGAAACTGAATAGGAATGCAGATAAAAAGATTTTGAACAGAGGGGGTATGATTGAAAAATAGAACAACTTTGAAACTAACTCTTCCATCATTTTCAATTACTCCCATCTTTCATTGGTAAATTTTCCTAATTTAATTATTTAGTTAAAATAGGAAGTAAAGAATAAAATGACAGTTATTTCTTCTTGTCAATCAATTTCTCTTAAGATTTATCCCCGAGATTTTTACTCATATTCATTAAAATAAAACCAAACAATTAGAATTCAATAGTACTAAGCCCATATTTATTAAAATCAAATTTTTAATATCAATATGCAAATTAGCCTTCCCATTTACACTGTAAACCACTATTTTATTGTATATATAAATGCAATTACATGTTATTAGTATGTTGGTAAGGCCAACAGTATTAATAATGTAGAACAACTTTATTAATAATTGAGGTTTAACTAAAAATAAAATCATGGAGAATGTGATGTAAATAACAAAGGGAATTGTGACTTGAGTAATAATATAGTTTTGGTTACAGACAAACACACAATCTCCATTATAATATATATATATATATATATATATATGTGTAAGTAAAGTCGTTGGGGTGGCCTAAAGTCGGTATCAGCCAGACAGTGAGTGAATCTATCATCTTTTCACTAGCGCTAGAGCAAGGAGATTATTTTAGCATCTGAGGTTGAGCATCACACCTAGCCTCAGCTCCTCACTTTACCACACAGATCCCTGTGCTACTCATACGCTGAGTTGGCGAGGGCCGGTATCAAACCAAGAACCTTGTGATTCCTAGCCAAACACTCTACCGACTGAGCTAAACCGTCCCCTTCACTTTCAATACACCTACCAAATCAGAAAAATATAAAAAAACACTTGCAGAGAAAGAGAATTACAAATACTCAGGAATTTTGAAAGCAGAAACATTAATTATAATATTAATAATAATAAAAAAAATTATATTAATATTAATGTTATTAATATTATCAATAATAATAATGATATTAGTAATGATATTAATATCAATACCCAACAGAATAGTAAATGTAGACTTTGCGGGAATAGAGATGAGACTGTAAACCATGTACTCTGCGAATGTAGCAAACTAGCACAATGGGAGTACAAGACTAGACACGACTGGGTTGGGAAAGTGATCCACTGGGAATTATGCAAAAAATTTAAGTTTGACCATACAACAAAATGGTATATGCATAAATCAGAATCTGTTCTTGAGTACGAAACGCATAAAATTCTCTGGGACTTTGAAATAAAAACGGATCACCTTATCCCAGCAAGTAGACCAGACCTAGTGTTGATAAACAAAAAAGAAAGAACTTGTCAACTGGTGGATTTTGCAGTTCCAGCAGATCACAGGGTGAAGCTAAAGGAAAATGAAAAAATGGACAAATATCTGGACCTTGCCAGAGAACTGAAAAAGTTATGGAATATGAGAGTCAAAGTGATACCAATTGTAGTTGGTGCACTTGGAACGGTCCCAAAAGGATTAGAAAAGGGTTTGGGAATCAGAGGAAGGATTGAAACCATTCAGAACACTGCACTGCTGCAATCTGCCAGAATACTCAGAAGAGTCCTGGAGACCTGAGGAGACTTGCTGTCACTCAGACTCCAGTGAAAGACCATCAGCTAACTCAAAAGGAGTAAATGATAATAATGATAATAATAGTAATGATATTAATATCAATAATGATATTAATATCAATAATAATAATAGTAATGATATTAATAATGATAATAATAATAACTAGCAAATATATGCACCCTTCGGGTGCAAGTATTTAGGTTTTGATGTAATAAAATATCATATCAAATTAGAAACTATCTAGAAAATGATAAATCGAGGGGGTATAATCGAAAAATAGAACAGCTTTAAATCTAACTCTTCCATCATTTTCCCTCACTCCCGTCTTTCATTTTTCCTAATTTATCTATTTAGTTAGATTATGAAGTATTTAATAAAATTACAGTTCTTTCATCTTGTTTATAGATTTCTTTTAAGATTTATCCCCGAGATTTTTGCTCAAATTCGTTAAGAGAAAACCAAACAATTAGAAATCAATAATATTAAGCATATATTTATTAAAATCAAATTCTTGATATCAATATGCAAATTCGCCTTCTCGTTCACACTGTAAACCGCTATTTTGTTGAATATATAAATATACTTGCATGTTATTAGTATGTAGATCCAACAGTATTTATAAGGTATAACAATTTTATCAATAATTGATTTTTAAATAAAAATAAATTCATGGTGAATGTAATGTCAATAACTAAGGGAATTGTGACTTGAGTAGTGATTTAGTTTCGGTTACAGACAGACAAACACACAATCTCCATTATAATAAGATATTAGTAATGATAATAATGAAGAATAAGAATAAAAAACATAATTGGTGCATTGGGAATGGTACCTAAAAGTTTAGAAAAATATTGCAAAACTTTTGACTCACTTTACTATAAATAAATATATAGGTTTTAAAAAATTCTATCATTTGAGATGTTGTAGGTATTTCAGAAAAATTGATATTCTTTCATAATCTAATAACTTGGCCAATTCTTATTCAAATGATCTCAAATTTTAACAGCAGTAGGAATTTTGAAAATAAAAACCATAAAACAAAAAAGACAGAGATGAAAGAATAATAAGGACTCAAAGAACACACAAAAAAGAGCAAAGAAAGATTACTTATGGCAGCCAATAACAGCAGTTGCAACATATGGACAAACAGAAATAAACAACAAAAACAAGAAAACAGTAATGGGAAGACAAACAATTATATGGTTACTTAGAAGGTGGAAGAAAAGGTCTTTCCAACATAGAGGATTGCATCCAAGGACTCAAAGAACACACAAAAAAGAGCAAAGAAAGATTACTTATGGCAGCCAATAACAGCAGCTGCAACATATGGACAAACAGAAATAAACAACAAAAACAAGAAAACAGAAATGGGAAGACAAACAATTATATGGTTACTTAGAAGGTGGAAGAAGAGGTCTTTCCAACATAGAGGATTGCATCCAAGGACTCAAAGAACACACAAAAAAGAGCAAAGAAAGATTACTTATGGCAGCCAATAACAGCAGCTGCAACATATGGACAAACAGAAATAAACAACAAAAACAAGAAAACAGAAATGGGAAGACAAACAATTATATGGTTACTTAGAAGGTGGAAGAAAAGGTCTTTCCAACATAGAGGATTGCATCCAAGGACTCAAAGAACACACAAAAAAGAGCAAAGAAAGATTACTTATGGCAGCCAATAACAGCAGCTGCAACATATGGACAAACAGAAATAAACACAAAAACAAGAAAACAGAAATGGGAAGACAAACAATTATATGGTTACTTAGAAGGTGGAAGAAGAGGTCTTTCCAACATAGAGGATTGCATCCAAGGACTCAAAGAACACACAAAAAAGAGCAAAGAAAGATTACTTATGGCAGCCAATAACAGCAGCTGCAACATATGGACAAACAGAAATAAACAACAAAAACAAGAAAACAGAATGGGAAGACAAACAATTATATGGTTACTTAGAAGGTGGAAGAAGAGGTCTTTCCAACATAGAGGATTGCATCCAAGGACTCAAAGAACACACAAAAAAGAGCAAAGAAAGATTACTTATGGCAGCCAATAACAGCAGCTGCAACATATGGACAAACAGAAATAAACAACAAAAACAAGAAAACAGAAATGGAAGACAAACAATTATATGGTTACTTAGAAGGTGGAAGAAGAGGTCTTTCCAACATAGAGGATTGCATCCAAGGACTCAAAGAACACACAAAAAAGAGCAAAGAAAGATTACTTATGGCAGCCAATAACAGCAGCTGCAACATATGGACAAACAGAAATAAACAACAAAAACAAGAAAACAGAAATGGGAAGACAAACAATTATATGGTTACTTAGAAGGTGGAAGAAGAGGTCTTTCCAACATAGAGGATTGCATCCAAGGACTCAAAGAACACACAAAAAAGGGCAAAGAAAGATTACTTATGGCAGCCAATAACAGCAGCTGCAACATATGGACAAACAGAAATAAACAACAAAAACAAGAAAACAGAAATGGGAAGACAAACAATTATATGGTTACTTAGAAGGTGGAAGAAGAGGTCTTTCCAACATAGAGGATTGCATCCAAGGACTCAAAGAACACACAAAAAAGAGCAAAGAAAGATTACTTATGGCAGCCAACAACAGTAGATATGATATAAGGACAAACAGAAGAACAATGAAAACAAGAAAACAAATATTGGAAGAAAATGTAAATGTGTGTGTGTGTGTGTGTGTGTATATATATATATATATATGTGTGTGTGTGTGTGTGTGTGTGTAATTTTATGTATATATATATATGTAAATTTATGTATCTAAATGTATGTATATATATGGCAATAGCATAATCTTTACATATATAATCTTTACAGATCATTGTGAGGGACGGTAATGATCTGTAAAGATTATACTATTGCCATATATATATATATATATATATATGTGAAAATGGAAAAGGAATTGAATCCGACAATATGAGGAAAAATGAGTAAAGAAAAGAAATGTAGATGGATAAAATGAATTTAATCGATATCACATTAATCGATATTATCCGGCCTCAAAATTTCTAGCAATAATAAAATCACATTCTTCATTATATACACTGCAACTTTTAACTTTACATAATCTGTTAAATAAAAATATATACACCCCTTAAACTGAACCATCTTACGATAACATCTTAATAAATTAAACAACTTATACAAAATTATCTACCATCAATATGTGGTCCCTTTTTAATCGACTACTGTTTTAACATTTCACTGATTTTTTTCAAAACATAAACTAAGCTCCGAGAAAAATGTTCAACATGTTATTTATAAATAATAACACTTTATTTTTTTATTTTATTTATTTTTTGTAATAAAAAAACTATTTAGTACCATAACCCCTAGAAAAACCAAATATCCAAATCATAATGGTCTATCTCAACGTTCTATTTTCAGCGTTCCAAATTTTTAAAAAATTTGATTTTCGAATATTTCCAAAAATCTGTTGTTTTTTTTTCCAAACGAATTTTTTCATTCAAAATAAATGTTCACTCTGATGAAGGTCGATTCTTCTATGTATGCGAAATATTTTCACACACATAAACTGACCGAAACACATGTGTAAGTGATATCGATTAATGTGATATCAATTAAATTCATTTTATCCATCTACATTTCTTTTCTTTACTCATTTTTCCTCATATATATATATATGTATGTATGTATGTATGTATGTAAATGTATATATATATATGTGTGTATATATGTATATATATATGTGTGTGTGTGTATATATGTATACATATATATATATGTGTGTATATATATATATGTAAATGTATTTATGTGTATATATATATATGTAAATGTATGTATATATATATAAATATATATATATGTAAATGTATGTGTATATATATATATATGTGTATAAATGTATATATATATATATGTAAATGTATATATATGTAAATATATATATATATGTAAATGTATATATATAGGTATATGTAAATATATGTGAATGTATATATGTATATGTAAAAATATATATGTATATATATGTGTGTGTGTATGTATATATATATATGTGTGTGTATGTATGTATGTATATATAGGTGTATGTACGTATATATATATATGTACATCTGTATATATATATATATTGTGTGTGTGTATGTATGTATGTATATATATATATATATATATATATATACATTACATCTGTATATATATATATATGTATGTATATATATATATATATATATAAATGTATGTATGTATATATATATATATATATATATTATATATAAAATGTATATATATATTATATATATATATATGTAAATGTATATTATGGACTCTCTCGTCGATCTTCGACGCATGAGGGTTCACACACACAATGAACTCCCACACTGGGATTTGTTTATAGTGGTGAAGGCTTGTGTTGGACCATTCACACTTTTTGGCACAGTCGATAGGAAAGAATTGGTGCATCAAGGGTTGCCACAAACCCAATCAACGACCGACCTCAGGAATTTTGAATTCAGAGTTATCCCTCTCATAGACTGGTTACCTACCCAAGGCTGAAGGGCCCAGTCTACCCTACTATTTAACCCATAGATGGAGGGAGAATATATGGATTCATACCTTACCCAAGGGTATTAACGCTATATATATATATATATATATATATATATATATAATGAGAAAAGTGTTTGCATGAAAAGGTGCTTAATGCTAATAAAGCAGAGCAGATTTATATTCAAAGGTAATATTATGGTTTCACGGTATACCGTGAAACCATAATATTACCTTTGATTATATATGTATATGTCTGTAAATGTATATATATGTTTAAGTGGATTTCTAACAATGTTTATATTTCAGCCCTTCGGAAAAATTTCACTTCTGCTAATTTTGAATTTCAAGCAAGCGTTCCTTAGACTGCGGTTCTAAAACCAACTGTCATCGCAAAAAAAATACACACGTGCAGTCGACTGCAATTAATCAATATCTTGATTAATCCAGCGGATTTAACCCTGAAGATGCTTATGGTGAAACTCGAGTAGGTTATTACTGTGTACCATTATAATAATAAATTTGCTCTACTCACATATTGAGCACTTTATATTTGTTATATCGCTGTCTTATCATTGTGAAAGTTACATCAACTAACCAGTGTGACCATTTTCACCGGTAAGTCACCTTTTCCACAAATACCATATATATATATGGTATTTGTGTAATATATATATATATATACAGAGAGAGAGAGAGAGAGAGAGATCCACCCAATGAGTCCCAGGTAGTTATATATAGTCTGCTATCATCAGTTTTCTAAACCAGCTCTCCATATATATTGAGCACCTTTTTATATTTGTTATTCTAACTTATCCATATTTTTTTTTCTCCATTAAGTCATCCTGTCTTCAACACACACATACACACACACATATGTATGTATGTGTGTGTGTGTGTGTGTGTGTGTTTTTGTAGCTTAACTTCTATTCTCTAACCATTAACACCATGAAATGGGGTGTGTGTGTGTGTAAAAGAGAAAATGAATATTATTGGTCATCAAACAAAATCCTAAGTGCAATCATGTTATGGCAAGAAAATTAAATAATACAAAGTAAATAAAAGAGCTATCGTCAAGATTGGTAATGTAAAAGTAACAAACAATAAATTAGAGCTGATAGGCAAAAACCAAAACCAAAAAGAAGAAAGAGAAAAAGAAAGAAAAAAAAATGGCTGTAAATTCAAAAGAGTTTTTGTTTGCTTGTAGCCAACATCTGAATTCCCAACGGAATCTAACATGCAATCCCTTCATCATTCGATAAGGATTGTCATGAATGAATCCTAGCATCTTAATCAACCTGGTGCGATCAGTCCTTTTTTTTTATTATATAGTTTAATATCAGCATGGAAACCATTTACAATACTCTGTTCACTATGTACACAAATATTCATTACAAATGAATCAAAGCATGATCAAAAACGGTTTGCCATTTCCAAAAAGGATATCATTTTTATCTTTGTAGCGTTGTTTATCCATTAGTTATTTTAATCTCCCGAATCAGAGAAGACGTTGAATTACCAAACTCTTCAGCCTCCAGTAAAGGACCCTTTTTTTTTCTTTTTTATCAATTTCTCAAAAGGGACATTTTATTTTTAAAATCACAACTATTACTTACACATTTTATTTTTAGATTCACAAAAATTAAACACAGATTTTATTTTTAAATTCATGATAATTACCCACACAGATTTTATTTTTAAATTCACAATAATTGCCCACAGATATCTTATTTTTTAAATTCACAATAATTGCCCACACATATTTTATTTTTTAAATTCACAATCATTACCCACACAGAATTGTTTAATTTGTACATTTTTTAATATTCACTGATTTTCTAATTCGAAATTATCCAGTTATTTCAAAATCCAAAATTTCCAGATATTCATCTTATGTTTTTCAAATAAGAAATCTTAATTTATTCGATTCTAACAATTTCGTTTTTCACTCAAATTTCTTACAAAATAATTTAACTTAAGTTTTTTTTTTAGTTTTAGTTTTTTTAAATTTTATTCTAAGTTAAATTTTTTTTTTTTTTCCCTTTAGATTTTCAGTGGAAACAAATCCCCACCCACCCCACTAAAAAATGAAAGTATATTTTCTTCTATTTTGTGGGGTTGTACTCACATTAAAAAATAAAACCAATCGACCACTATATCAAGTTGGTTTACTGATTCCAAAGGAAAACTTTTCAACCACTTTTGGATTTGACACAAGTTATGGCGCCACAATCCTTGCTATTGAAGACCTTGAAAGCCAGAGTATAATACCCAAGAATTCTTTAAAGTAAGTAATCTTTCAAACTATTGCAATTAATTTTGAATGTGTCTATTTCTTTAGTAAACACTGTATGTATGTATGTATATTGGAGAGAACATGGAGGGTTGGAAATGTCAGACATGTGGTCGAACTTTGCTTTCTAAGACTGGATATGTCAATCATAGGAAATCTCACCAGGGTCAATCCATGCAAATTCCAGGAACAAACAATGTGTCTTGTGCTATCTGTGGCAAGGTCTGTAAGTTGGTTTCTGGTCTTAAGAGACATATGGTGGTGCATAAGCATCAAATTTTATCATCTGATTCATCTGATTCATCTGATTCATCTGAATCAACTTATTCATCGGGAAGGAAGTCCTCTCAATGTTATATTTGCATCAAACTTTGTGGATCTGCAGCAGGTTTGATGAGTCATTTGAGGGCTCATGAAGGAAGGGTTCTGGTGGTGGGGTTATAGGATTGTGAGGGACAGCAATGATCTGTAAATATTATGCTATTGCTATATGTGGATCTGCAGTGGGATTTGAAGGCTCACGAGAGGAAAGATTCTGGTGGTGGGGTTATAGAATTGTGTTGGACAGCAATGATCTGTAAATATTATGCTATGGCTATGTATGTATGTATGTATGTATGTATGTATGTCATCACTGTTTGAACAACAAAAAAATCTTTTCCTCTTCTTTTTATTATATTGTCCTGAAGAAGGTTTTACATAAACCAAAATGTTTAAATGTCAACATAAACATCATAATAAATTCATCTTTTTTGGAATACTTCATTTTTCCTATTTCTATATATTGTCAATATTTTAGTCCCATATATGTATGTATATATGTATGTAAATATATATTTTATTATCTGATACTTCTGATACAACGGGAAGGACGTCCTTCCTATGTCATATTTGCATCAAACTTTGTGGATCTGCAGCAGGTTTGATGAGTCATTTGAGGGCTCCTGAGAGGAAAGGTTCTGGTGGTGGGGTTATAGGTTTGTGAGGGACAGCAGTGCTCTGTAAAGATTATGCTATTGCTATGTAAATATATGTATGTATACATACATGTATCTATTTATATATGTATGCATTTATACATGTATGTATCTAGCTACACATACATGTATGTATGTATGTATGTATGTATGTATGTGCAAACCACTATTTTTAAAGAAATTGTCTCCATATAAATGAATGCCCTGCTGATAGTTTTGCTTAACGAACCGAATCAATATAACATCCGCTTCTAGATTAAAATATCATCCATGTGAACACCATGTTTTTTTCAATCTTTTTATACACTTAGATATGTATGTATATGTATGTATGCATATATATTTGTATGCATATATATTTGTATGTGTGTATATATATACATATATATATATGTATGTATACATAATATAATATAATATAACATGATATAATATAATGGAGAATGAAAGTGAAAGTTTTAGCATATGCTAAAACTTGAGCACCTTTGTATGTATACATATATATATATATATATATACATGTATATATGTGTGCATGTATGTATATATACATATATGGAGAAGAAAAAATTCAAAGCTGTTAAACTCCACTTAAGAAATTGACCATGTGTCACATCCAACTTGTGTGTATGGGTTGGTATATATATATATATATATATATATATATAGGTACAAGTGATAACCTACTCGAGTTTCACCATAAGGATTTTCAGGGTTAAATCCACTGAATTAATCGAGATACTGATTAATTACAGTCGACTACACGTGTGTGTTCATCGCATTAAACAGTTCATTATCTCTCTTGTTTAATGCGATGAACACACACGTGTAGTCAACTGTAATTAATCGGTACATTGATTAATTCAGTGGATTTAACCCTGAAGATCCTTATGGTGAAACTCGAGAAGGTTATCACTTGTACCTATATTGTAAAAAATTTGCTCTACTAACGTATTGAGCACTTTGTATTTGTTATATCGCCGACTTACCTCCCTGAATTCTTCACCATCTAACCATCGTGACCATATTCACC
>CM042179.1:36498571-36616071 GCA_023376005.1 Doryteuthis pealeii
TACAGTAATAATATACATGTATGTGTACAGTGCTCAGGTGCACCACAACTCATCAAAGTCTCATGTCTAGTACATAGAATAATGTATTAGTGTGAGGAACATGAATAGCATACAGTAATAATATACATGTATGTGTACAGTGCTCAGGTGCACCACAACTCATCAAAGTCTCATGTCTAGTACATAGAATAATGTATTAGTGTGAGGAACATGAATAGCATACAGTAATAATATACATGTATGTGTACAGTGCTCAGGTGCACCACAACTCATCAAAGTCTCATGTCTAGTACATAGAATAATGTATTAGTGTGAGGAACATGAATAGCATACAGTAATAATATACATGTATGTGTACAGTGCTCAGGTGCACCACAACTCATCAAAGTCTCATGTCTAGTACATAGAATAATGTATTAGTGTGAGGAACATGAATAGCATACAGTAATAATATACATGTATGTGTACAGTGCTCAGGTGCACCACAACTCATCAAAGTCTCATGTCTAGTACATAGAATAATGTATTAGTGTGAGGAACATGAATAGCATACAGTAATAATATACATGTATGTGTACAGTGCTCAGGTGCACCACAACTCATCAAAGTCTCATGTCTAGTACATAGAATAATGTATTAGTGTGAGGAACATGAATAGCATACAGTAATAATATACATGTATGTGTACAGTGCTCAGGTGCACCACAACTCATCAAAGTCTCATGTCTAGTACATAGAATAATGTATTAGTGTGAGGAACATGAATAGCATACAGTAATAATATACATGTATGTGTACAGTGCTCAGGTGCACCACAACTCATCAAAGTCTCATGTCTAGTACATAGAATAATGTATTAGTGTGAGGAACATGAATAGCATACAGTAATAATATACATGTATGTGTACAGTGCTCAGGTGCACCACAACTCATCAAAGTCTCATGTCTAGTACATAGAATAATGTATTAGTGTGAGGAACATGAATAGCATACAGTAATAATATACATGTATGTGTACAGTGCTCAGGTGCACCACAACTCATCAAAGTCTCATGTCTAGTACATAGAATAATGTATTAGTGTGAGGAACATGAATAGCATACAGTAATAATATACATGTATGTGTACAGTGCTCAGGTGCACCACAACTCATCAAAGTCTCATGTCTAGTACATAGAATAATGTATTAGTGTGAGGAACATGAATAGCATACAGTAATAATATACATGTATGTGTACAGTGCTCAGGTGCACCACAACTCATCAAAGTCTCATGTCTAGTACATAGAATAATGTATTAGTGTGAGGAACATGAATAGCATACAGTAATAATATACATGTATGTGTACAGTGCTCAGGTGCACCACAACTCATCAAAGTCTCATGTCTAGTACATAGAATAATGTATTAGTGTGAGGAACATGAATAGCATACAGTAATAATATACATGTATGTGTACAGTGCTCAGGTGCACCACAACTCATCAAAGTCTCATGTCTAGTACATAGAATAATGTATTAGTGTGAGGAACATGAATAGCATACAGTAATAATATACATGTATGTGTACAGTGCTCAGGTGCACACAACTCATCAAAGTCTCATGTCTAGTACATAGAATAATGTATTAGTGTGACATGAATAGCATACAGTAATAATATACATGTATGTGTACAGTGCTCAGGTGCACCACAACTCATCAAAGTCTCATGTCTAGTACATAGAATAATGTATTAGTGTGAGGAACATGAATAGCATACAGTAATAATATACATGTATGTGTACAGTGCTCAGGTGCACCACAACTCATCAAAGTCTCATGTCTAGTACATAGAATAATGTATTAGTGTGAGGAACATGAATAGCATACAGTAATAATATACATGTATGTGTACAGTGCTCAGGTGCACCACAACTCATCAAAGTCTCATGTCTAGTACATAGAATAATGTATTAGTGTGAGGAACATGAATAGCATACAGTAATAATATACATGTATGTGTACAGTGCTCAGGTGCACCACAACTCATCAAAGTCTCATGTCTAGTACATAGAATAATGTATTAGTGTGAGGAACATGAATAGCATACAGTAATAATATACATGTATGTGTACAGTGCTCAGGTGCACCACAACTCATCAAAGTCTCATGTCTAGTACATAGAATAATGTATTAGTGTGAGGAACATGAATAGCATACAGTAATAATATACATGTATGTGTACAGTGCTCAGGTGCACCACAACTCATCAAAGTCTCATGTCTAGTACATAGAATAATGTATTAGTGTGAGGAACATGAATAGCATACAGTAATAATATACATGTATGTGTACAGTGCTCAGGTGCACCACAACTCATCAAAGTCTCATGTCTAGTACATAGAATAATGTATTAGTGTGAGGAACATGAATAGCATACAGTAATAATATACATGTATGTGTACAGTGCTCAGGTGCACCACAACTCATCAAAGTCTCATGTCTAGTACATAGAATAATGTATTAGTGTGAGGAACATGAATAGCATACAGTAATAATATACATGTATGTGTACAGTGCTCAGGTGCACCACAACTCATCAAAGTCTCATGTCTAGTACATAGAATAATGTATTAGTGTGAGGAACATGAATAGCATACAGTAATAATATACATGTATGTGTACAGTGCTCAGGTGCACCACAACTCATCAAAGTCTCATGTCTAGTACATAGAATAATGTATTAGTGTGAGGAACATGAATAGCATACAGTAATAATATACATGTATGTGTACAGTGCTCAGGTGCACCACAACTCATCAAAGTCTCATGTCTAGTACATAGAATAATGTATTAGTGTGAGGAACATGAATAGCATACAGTAATAATATACATGTATGTGTACAGTGCTCAGGTGCACCACAACTCATCAAAGTCTCATGTCTAGTACATAGAATAATGTATTAGTGTGAGGAACATGAATAGCATACAGTAATAATATACATGTATGTGTACAGTGCTCAGGTGCACCACAACTCATCAAAGTCTCATGTCTAGTACATAGAATAATGTATTAGTGTGAGGAACATGAATAGCATACAGTAATAATATACATGTATGTGTACAGTGCTCAGGTGCACCACAACTCATCAAAGTCTCATGTCTAGTACATAGAATAATGTATTAGTGTGAGGAACATGAATAGCATACAGTAATAATATACATGTATGTGTACAGTGCTCAGGTGCACCACAACTCATCAAAGTCTCATGTCTAGTACATAGAATAATGTATTAGTGTGAGGAACATGAATAGCATACAGTAATAATATACATGTATGTGTACAGTGCTCAGGTGCACCACAACTCATCAAAGTCTCATGTCTAGTACATAGAATAATGTATTAGTGTGAGGAACATGAATAGCATACAGTAATAATATACATGTATGTGTACAGTGCTCAGGTGCACCACAACTCATCAAAGTCTCATGTCAAGTACACTAATGTATTAGTGTCAGGAACATGAACAGTTTACAGTAGTAATATGCATGTATGTGCGTGCGTGTGTGCATATGTGTGTGGAGAGGGTCATCAGGTATAGTGTCGGCGGATTACAGGAAGCATGGAGGCTTTGAAAGATTCAGTGTTTCGGCAGCCTACAATAGACGCGGGAAGCTTATTCCATGCCTCCACAATTTATTTTCATTGCTATATATTTTTTGTAAAATTGAATTCAACAGTTTGTATTCAAAAAATTTTTTTAACTCATTTTTTAAAAACATGTTTAAAACTCATTTTATGATCTATTCCATTGGTCCCAACAGCTGGTCACGGACCCATTAGGTACGCGGCGCACAGAAGCGTTGAAATTTAACATTTTTTTATTGATTATCAGTCTAAATGTTGATGTTTATTTTGAAAAGTGACTTTCTATCCTCATTATTATTATTTGATTCACTTGTTCACTTCTTTTATATAGAATGATCAGTATTGTCACTTGAAATCGAGTTTTTTATTATAATTATTTCTTATTAGAAAGATTTTCGTTCCAAAAATAAATATTTTTCTTACAGAGATGTTGTTGATTATTAATTTATGAACAAAAGGTTGTTTATTGTCTGTTGATATTGCATTTGACATAAGACCACTGTGGATGATTTATGCAGGCCGTTCTGAGAAAATATTGTCTTAGATGAAACCGGTCTGTGGTGCAAAAAAAGGTTGGGCACCATTGATCTATTCAACCTATAGATGGGACTCTAAAAGTACTACCATTCAGAGTGGACCTGGGAGTAACGCAATGAAGGGGTACTCCACACTCCCCAGAGCTCCAATTATGGAACCTCACCACTAAATGCAGTTTAGCATCGTACCTCGGACACTAAGACCCTCAGACACTCTTTCAATTCAATCCTGTTAAAACTCTTTCCAGCTATGGGTAAATAGTAAGCAGACTGAGCTCTTTAACCTGGTTATGGCAACCGGTATAGAGATAGAAAGTTATTACATGTGTGGGATAAACGTATCTTAACAACATCTAAGATCATTGTCAGTTACGCCGCAGAACGATATGGATACAAAGAGAGGAAAAGTAGGGAGGCAGGCAAAAGAAAACCGGAAGAGAGGGAAAAATTAAACAATATAGGAAAGAATTAAAATCTCTCACGAAACAAATATAAGAAAGCAATCATTTCCTCTCTTATATTAAAGAAGGGTTGACTTACCTAATCATCTAAACCTCATAATCCATACGGAGAAAAGTGTTTCTGGCTACGTATCCCATTTAAGTATGGGGTTACCGCTCATCTGATTGGCTGTTACTAACAACCAATCAGATGCGCGGTGCTTTGTATTTTAATGGGATAGAGTTCTACAACCGCCCCCCCCCCCACCAAGAATTTTTTTGTCAAACGTCTTTTAGCATCTATTGTTGGTGTTGTACCAGAGTTTGATCACCTCTGATAGGGTCAGCAAGGCAAGGGAAGGCTGATGTTGGAAGACCCGAAACTTCCCAATGAACCCAGCGGATTACATCACTGACGACAACCATCAGCGCCCCAAATGTAGGAGCATATATTTAAAGTATGAGGAAAATATTTTTTTGTTTGAATTCAACAGTTTTGAATTATCTTTTACATTTTCAGGAAAGAAGTGGAGAAACAAGATTTAAAAAAAAAATCTTTTCATTTTTCTATTTTTTTTCTAGGTAATATGGGTAGATACAAAAGCTGATCCTGTCATTGGTGTGGGTTAAGGCAGTGATGCTAAAAATGTTTACAATATTGACGCCATAATTGGGGCACCGCATTCTTCAGGTGAGATTCTTTTTACTTTTCTACTTTTTTTACTTACTATTTTTACATTGTAATTTAAGGTGTCCGTACACTATCACCCAAAAGAAAATATATACATAGCAATTGTTTTATAAAATGTTAATTTTTTTCTAAACCAAAGATAGCAACCCCTAACAATGTTTTATAAAAAGTTAATTTTATTCTAAACCAAATAGTAGATTTTCTTATCTCTAGTGGAACATTATACAATCAAAACGGATATTATTAGGTATTATTTACAGTATCACCCATAAATAAGTACACCCCTAACAATTGTTTTATAAAAAGTTAATTTTCTTCTAAACCAAAGATAGCAGGATTTTCTTATTTCTAGTGGAACATTATACAATCAAAACGGATTATTATTAGGTATTATTTTACAGTATCACCCATAAATATAAGTACACCCTAACAATTGTTTTATAAAAAGTTAATTTTATCTAAACCAAAGATGCAGGATTTTCTTATTTCTAGTGGAACATTAGACAATTCAAACGGATATTATTAGGTATTATTTACAGTATCACCCATAAATAAGTACACCCCTAACAATGTTTATAAAAAGTTAATTTCTTCTAAACCAAAGATAGCAGGATTTCTTATCTCTAGTGGAAACATTATACAATCAAACGGATATTATTAGGTATTATTTACAGTATCACCCATAAATAAGTACACCCCTAACAATTGTTTTATAAAAAGTTAATTTTCTTCTAAACAAAGATAGCAGGATTTTCTTATTTCTAGTGGAACATTAGACAATCAAAACGTATATTAGGTATTATTTACAGTATCACCATAAATAAGTACACCCCTAACAATTGTTTTATAAAAAGTTAATTTTATTCTAAACCAAAGATAGCAGGATTTCTTATTTCTAGTGGAACATTATACAAGCAAAACGATATTATTAGGTATTATTTGTAAAAGGTAGTTATACTTCTGTTTGTCATAAGTAAAGTCAGGGGTAGGCCTAGTGTCAGTAACAGCAATGGAGTCTATCCCCTTTTCACTAGTGCTAGACAGGAAGTGTTTTTGCCTCTGAGGTGGAGGGCCACACCTACCGTGTCGGTAGAGCATCCATTCGAATCACAAGGTCCAGGTTTGATACCAGCCCTCAACAACTCAGCATATGGTAGCACAGCGTGGATCTGAGCAGTAAAGGGAGTGCTGATGGTAGGTTACGCTCCACCTCAGATTCAAAAAATAATCTCCCTTGTCTAGCGCTAGTGAAAATGGGGATAAACTACCTCACTGTCTGGCTGATACTAACTGACACTCCACTGAGTTTTACTTTTACTTTACATTGTCATAATTTTTAGTGAAAGAATTTCAGTGCTGCAGAGATTGGTAATATATATAATATATATATATTTATATTACAATATAGGTACAAGTGATACCTACTGAGTTTCACCATAAGGAACTTCAGGGTTAAATTCCACTGAATTAATCAAGATATGATCACCATAAGATCTTCAGGGTTAATCACTGAATTAATCAAGATATTGATTCACCATAAGGATCTTCAGGGTTAAATCCACTGAATTAATCAAGATATTGATTCCCCATAAGGATCTTCAGGGGTTAAATCCACTGAATTAATCATGATATTGATTCACCATAAGGATATATATATATGAATTTCAAAATAAATATATTAAATATAAATAAGTAAATTAAATAAATAAATAATAATAATAATAATAATAATAATAATAATAATAATAATAAATGAATAAATAAGTTATATTACATCCAACATGAAATATTATACATCACCATGGCCACCAAACACAAATACGCTCTTTTATACGCACATATGCACGTGGATCCGGTCATTCATACACACACATGTGAGTGGATACAGTCATAACGTCACAGTCTACATGCATATATTATTATATATATATATATATATATATATATATATATATATAAATTATAAATAATATAGATTTGATCTCTATTTGTCAGTAACTGAAAATGCATCACAGCTTACATCACAATTACTTCAGAAATTGCATAAGTTTATCAATAAGTATTTAATTTATAGTCAAAATCATTGATAAATAGAATAAATCTCAAGTAGATTTTGCCTCAAAACAGCCCATATTATTAGCGCAATTTAAAATCCTGCAATGTATGTGATATATCCCAAAGAAATAGCCCTTTACATAATATTGGTGTGGTTAATTTGCATTACTGGTTTTGACAAAACTGGGTTTAATAAATAATTACTTGGTGTTATTGATTTCTGATATTATTGTTTTATTCTCAAATGTATTAAAAGCAATTTTTATGAATTATTTTAATATAGAAAACCAATTAAAAAATAAGTGTAATCTTTTTTTGTGTTCATATTGAATTTAATTAGTGTCTTTAATTCAATATACTATTGATTATATTGAAACTTAAATGCTTGTGACCAGAGGGTTCATGTATTGTTAATAATACCTAATAATACTCGTTTTGGTGTTTTAATGAGGATAATAACAAAATTTTTTGTATTTTCATTTCAAGTCAATCTTGCAGTCAGCTACTTAACAGCATACTGGAATTTGCCACATTTGTCATGGGGGTCAACAGACAGCATATTTGAGGACAAGAAAGTCTTTCAAGACACTGATCCGTACAACAATCTCCCTTCAGTATAGATTTGGAATGTTTCTGAGGCAAATTCTTAAAGGTATTCAACTGGAATGTAGCTGCCATTTATGGTTTTTATTTGGTTAGGTATTCTTCTAAATTTTTCTTTTTGGGTGATAAACAAGTCAGGGGTTTCAAATCCAAAGACACGCCCAGTCACTGCGGCTAGTAAACACCGACTGTACCTCTGCAGAGGGGTAAGATGCCCAAAAATAGGGCCACCTGTTGGCTGTGGGTGGCGGACTGGTGATGTTAAGGATAGAACCCAGGTGGTTGAGCAGTCCATGACTTGCAATTATTGAAGTCAGTTAGTCTACTTTGGTTTGAATAACAGAAATTAAGAATGATCCATCATGGGTGATTCCATTCCTTGAGTTCTGATTGGCTGCTTGATTTGAATGATACTGTGTAGTTTTATAAATACCCTGTATTTCTGCAGTAGACTTTGCAACTATTCGGGTTTGTATTGGAGTTACAACTGTTTGTTGCCGTTGTCTTCCCAATTCGACGGTAATTGGAACTTTGATTATTCTTCAGCAATAATCCACTTTGGTCCTTACTTGGGCTAGACAATCAATCAGGTGGTCACGTTAAGCCCTAGCACCTATATGATGCCCCAACCGTTTTTATCATATGGGTGCAAGAAGGTGGTGGCTGGGGTCTACATGTCCTGAGAATGACGTTAAACTCTATCTGATGGTGAGGTTCCAGTTCTGGAGGTCTGGGAATGTGGAGTACCCCTTCATCACCATTGCTCCCTGGTCCACTCTGACTTGGAGTGTAGTAACTGTAGGTCCCATCATGAGTAAATAGAAAAACATGAGTTTATGAACAAAATTGATTATTCATTAAGAATGAATTTATTTCAAAACTTTGTCGCCATTAAATGACCCACTAAGGTTGATTGCCATAAACCAAACAAAACCCAATCCAAAGACACAAAATAGATATTGTTACATATCTTATTATAATGGAGATTGTGTGTTTTCTTGTCTGAACAAAATATACCACTACTCACAATCCCTTAGTTATTAAGTCACATTCTCCATGTGAATATCACTAGACTCTCTAATTTTCTCTACATGCTACTATCATCATTCTTCTTTTATTAATGAATGGTTTTTCTTGTAAAAATTATACAAAATCCTTAGTTATTTAAGTCACATCTCCATGTGAAATATCACTAGACTCTCTAATTCTTCTCTTACATTGCTACTATCATCAATTCTATTATTATAATGAGATTGTGTGTTTTTTCTCTCTGTAACCAAAACTATATTACTACTCAAGTCATAATCGGCCAACACAATACCTGATATACCCCTCCACACAACATATGCACGTATGTGCACCCACATTACATGTATATTATTACTGTACGCTATTCATGTTCCTCACACTAATACATTATTCTATGTACTAGACATGAGACTTGATGAGTTGTGGTGCACCTGAGCACTTGTACACATACATGTATATTATTACTGTATGCTATTCATGTTCCTCACACTAATACATTATTCTATGTACTGAACATGAGACTTTGATGAGTTGTGGTGCACCTGAGCACTGTACACATACATGTATATTATTACTGTATACTATTCATGTTTCTCACACTAATAACATTATTCTATGTACTAGACATGAGACTTTGATGAGTTGTGGTGCACCTGAGCACTGTACACATACATGTATATTATTACTGTAGCTATTCATGTTCCTGCACTAATACATTATTTCTATGTACTAGACATGAGACTTTGATGAGTTGTGGTGCACCTGAGCACTGTACACATACATGTATATTATTACTGTATGCTATTCATGTTCCTCACACTAATACATTATTCTATGTACTAGACATGAGACTTTTGATGAGTTGTGGTGCACCTGAGCACTGTACACATACATGTATATTATTACTGTATGCTATTCATGTTTCTCACACTAATACATTATTCTATGTACTAGACATGAGACTTTGATGAGTTTTGTGGTGCACCTGAGCACTGTACACATACATGTATATTATTACTGTATGCTATTCATGTTCCTCACTAATACATTATTCTATGTACTAGACATGAGACTTTGATGAGTTGTGGTGCACCTGAGCACTGTACACATACATGTATATTATTACTGTATGCTATTCATGTTCCTCACACTAATACATTATTCTTATGTACTAGACATGAGACTTTGATGAGTTGTGGTGCACCTGAGCACTGTACACATACATGTATATTATTACTGTATGCTATTCATGTTCCTCACATAATACATTATTCTATGTACTAGACATGAGACTTTGATGAGTTGTGGTGCACCTGAGCACTGTACACATCATGTATATTATTACTGTATGCTATTCATGTTCCTCACACTAATACATTATTCTATGTACTAGACATGAGACTTTGATGAGTTGTGGTGCACCTGAGCACTGTACACATACATGTATATTATTACTGTATGCTATTCATGTTCCTCACACTAATACATTATTCTATGTACTAGACATGAGACTTTGATGAGTTGTGGTGCACCTGAGCACTGTACACATACATGTATATTATTACTGTATGCTATTCATGTTCCTCACACTAATACATTATTCTATGTACTAGACATGAGACTTTGATGAGTTTGTGGTGCACCTGAGCACTGTACACATACATGTATATTATTACTGTATGCTATTCATGTTCCTCACACTAATACATTATTCTATGTACTAGACATGAGACTTTGATGAGTTGTGGTGCACCTGAGCACTGTACACATACATGTATATTATTACTGTATGCTATTCATGTTCCTCACACTAATACATTATTCTATGTACTAGACATGAGACTTTGATGAGTTGTGGTGCACCTGAGCACTGTACACATACATGTATATTTATACTGTATGCTATTCATGTTCCTCACACTAATACATTATTCTATGTACTAGACATGAGACTTTGATGAGTTGGTGCACCTGAGCACTGTACACATACATGTATATTATTACTGTATGCTATTCATGTTCCTCACACTAATACATTATTCTATGTACTAGACATGAGACTTTGATGAGTTGTGGTGCACCTGAGCACTGTACACATACATGTATATTATTTACTGTATGCTATTCATGTTCCTCACACTAATACATTATTCTATGTACTAGACATGAGACTTTGATGAGTTGTGGTGCACCTGAGCACTGTACACATACATGTATATTATTAAGTATGCTTTCATGTTCCTCACACTAATACATTATTCTATGTACTAGACATGAGACTTTGATGAGTTGTGGTGCACCTGAGCACTGTACACATACATGTTATTATTACTGTATGCTATTCATGTTCCTCACACTAATACATTATTCTATGTACTAGACATGAGACTTGATGAGTTGTGGTGCACCTGAGCACTGTACACATACATGTATTTATTACTGTATGCTATTCATGTTCCTCACACTTAATACATTATTCTATGTACTAGACATGAGACTTTGATGAGTTGTGTGCACCTGAGCACTGTACACATACATGTATATTATTACTGTATGCTATTCATGTTCCTGACACTAATACATTATTCTTTACTAGACATGAGACTTTGATGAGTTGTGGTGCACCTGAGCACTGTACACATACATGTATATTATTACTGTATGCTATTCATGTTCCTGACAATATACATTATTCTATGTACTAGACATGAGACTTTGATGAGTTGTGGTGCACCTGAGCACTGTACACATACATGTATATTATTACTGTATGCTATTCATGTCTTGACACTAATACATTATTCTATGTACTAGACATGAGACTTTGATGAGTTGTGGTGCACCTGAGCACTGTACACATACATGTATATTATTACTGTATGCTATTCATGTTCCTGCACTAATACATTATTCTATGTACTAGACATGAGACTTTGATGAGTTGTGGTGCACCTGAGCACTGTACACATACATGTATATTATTACTGTATGCTATTCATGTTCCTACACTAATACATTATTCTATGTACTAGACATGAGACTTTTGATGAGTTGTGGTGCACCTGAGCACTGTACACATACATGTATATTATTACTGTATGCATTCATGTTTCTACACTAATACATTATTCTATGTACTAGACATGAGACTTTGATGAGTTGTGGTGCACCTGAGCACTGTACACATACATGTATATTATTAAGTATGTATTCATGTTCCTCACACTAATACATTATTCTAGTACTAGACATGAGACTTTGATGAGTTGTTGGTGCCACCTGAGCACTGTACACATACATGTATATTATTACTGTCTGCTATTCATGTTCCTCTAATCACTTATTATTATTATTATATCTATATTATGTTAATCATATAGAATATATGACTGATAGAATGTGTTTGCTGTGCTGTTGTCATCTCTATATTTNTAGGGGTATAGTTTTATAATAAAAAATCTAAAGATCATCTGTTATACAACCGGATGTTTGATGGTGTAAATGAAAAAGATGATCTTATGAAACGAGATCAAAAAGGGGTGCCTAAAAGGTTATATGGTCCATAATTTACTAAAATATATATAAATATGAGGAATAATGGGTAAAATCCCAAATAAATTGATGAAAACAGACAAAAACACAAACAACCTCATTCAATATATTTCCCCTCAGAAATGTGTTCAACGAGGTTCATCAGAAATGGTCTGAGACAAAGCTAACCAAGCTGGGGTACAGTGTATAAGCTGTGTTAATTATATTTATGACTTCACCCTTGACCAGGATTGATCTGTAGCCTAGAATAACTGTCACTTAAAGTGTCTTAACCCAACACCATTATCTACTATGCATGTGTCCAGAAGGAAGGCTGAGGGCACCATCGGCCGAACGTGTACAGATAACAATAAAGATAAGGAATAGTCTGAATAATTACAAATATACTTAATTATCAAGCCTTCATCGCAAAAATTCAGAGAAATAATTTTAGAAAAGAATTTACCATATTTAACAGCATGTAGATTCAGGAGAAAACGTTTTTAGTGTATTTAGAGCATTATATGTTGAAAACAGCACTGTGCATTACACAAGAGAAACATAGCTGTATAAAAGCAATTTGGCAGTACAGGCAAGCAATAAGCATACAAAGACATTCAATAGCAGGAAAATAAAATAATCACTAGAGAAGATTGGCCGAGGCCTACAGCGAGGTCTCAAACTTCACTACAAGTATAAGATGCAGGCAATTTTTGAGCTAAATTTTGGAAAAAAGTGTGTTGTATATGCCGTCAAATATGTAAATAATTTTAGGAAAGATTAATAATTAATTAAAAAAGTATTGTTGATGTTTTGTGGGAGTTAACAATTAATGGAATTGGATGATGAATTCTTAAAAAAATTACTTAAAAACTGATTGATGATATACCATATTACCTTAAGCACCCCAACTGCGATTGATTCATAAGAACATATTTCCTATAATCGTCAAAATCCAGTTGTGTTAACAGACGGTTTAGAGTTTTTTTTTTTTAATATAAAAACTAACCCATAACCCTAACCCCTAACAAAAACTGGATTTGACGGTGTAAATAAAAAAAAATGTCCTTATGGAATCAGATCGCAGATGGCTTAAAGGTTATATGCTCCAATATTTGAAATGGATTTAACCCATGGAAATGTTATGATTTTAAAAAGAATTAAAGAAAAAAAAAAATTAATACTTACTCCTTGCTTCTCGCTTTAATTTCTTCAGATGTGTCGTATGTCGTTGATATTCAACTGGCTTGAATTGAAGGAAAATTTTCTGATATGGTTAATATTGTATTCCTCAAAGTTTATTTACAACACCATGATAGCAGCATGAAATATTTTCCTAATAAGAAAAAAAAATGTTTAGATAAACAGCCAAGAATAAAATAAATACCCAAACTATTTTATACAAGGTGAGCACAAAAACACTCTTAGGTAATATATCTATAAGAGTAAGTTTTGGATGTACATGTCGATCTATAACTCAGAAAAGAGTCACTCAGATTTGAAATCTTGCATATAGATTAATATCCTTCTAACTAAAAACACGCCAAAATTTGGTTATTGAATTTTTACTATTAGGGATATAATTAATTAATTAAGCCAAAACACTCTTAGGTAATAATATATATATTAGTCATCTACAACACAGTGTTTCGTGTTTACATCTCATCAGGTGGCTTGACTTCTAGCCAGTAGCAAAACCCAACTGAATTTTGATCAGTCAAGCTCCTTATCATCTCAGCCTTCCATAGATATATGTTTACAATCACCATAGACTCAATATGTAAAACAACAGATGAGTTAATGCCAATATATATATATATATATATATATATATATATTATATATATATATGGGCAATTCCATGTCAAATTCATTCCAGAAAAAATTAAAATTGTCACCACCCCACTTCAATTTTTCTGAAAGTTTATTCAGACTGTGATAAAGTTGCACATTCCCCAAAAATTGAGCTTCCAATTTCAAAAAATTGGCAGAGTTTATGTCATTTTAACTTTACCCAATTTAGTTGGTCGATCACAAAAAATGGTGACTTTTTTTGTTCATTATGACTTGTGGGTACATAATATAGATACAATTCTATGCAGATAAAAATGCTACTTATTTACCATTCAGACAAATCTTGACATATTTTACTATAGAATCTTAGAGCAAACAATCTTACAAGGAAACACCATGTTAAAATTCTGATTCCATATCTTTCTACAATACAATCGATTGATAGTAGTTTAAGTCAGAATAAATGTTTGTATCTTTCATCTAATTTATAAAACCATGTCCAATAGATATGTTATAGGTACTAGCAAATACAGAAGGCCCCATATCTCAATTAACATTAGTGTTAGATGTCAGCAGACTAAATTCTCACCTGCGAAGGCGGCCTGTCATCCCAAGAAAAGTGGTTCCAAAGAAGACCAGTTTAATACTCAATAATCTCTGTGGATGATGCAAAATATTTGACCATCATGAGTCCCGCAAGAGGAATCAATCTCACAGCAAAAGGTTAACGGGCGCAAAGGGAAATTCTGCATTTAAAATCCTTGAGGTGGGAAATCTTGTATACCTCTATTCTGAGGATATAAGCATACCCATGAGATTGGTACATAGCACAAATATGATGACCAGAATGGAGTCATATAACTATGTTACTGGTACCCAACTGAGACAGGTATTCATACACATTAGATGTTCTGAATGCTATAAAATGCCTGACTATTTCAGCCTTACCACATTTATTCATTCGAACACCACGGTTAATGGTATGTTACGTAGCGGTATGGTCACAGTTACCAAAAACGATATATGTAGTTGTCGGACTTAAGGAAATCAAAAACACATGTGTATAGTAGAAACGGTTGACTTTATTTCTTTTTCCCTCGGGTGTGTTGGTTGGTGAGTGTTTGACAATGGCTGCTGAAATGGGTTATGTGGTGGAAAGGTGGCTACGTGGGTCTCACAGCCCTTCGGCGTAACCGACCGTGAGCCGCTGTCGTCTCACTTGTTCTCGGTTTCGAGTCTTCTGTCTGACTGCTGGGATCTCTGACTTTCTTTTATGTATTATAAACCGCCCCGCATTTTCTTTTGTTATACTTATCAGCGGAAAAATCTACTTCCGATTTCTTTTCGCGTTTACCGGGAAAAAGTCCTTTGTCATATGTGTCGTCTTTTCTTTGTTTCGGTTTAAACGGAAAATCCTACTTTCTGCCCGCACGATACAGTAGTTCAAATGATGAAATAGAGTTACTCCTGTCACTCCAAAGTGCCTACACCTCCACAGGCACTTTTGTAGAAAATCCATGTGCTACTCATACGCTAAGTTGGTAAATGGGCTGAATCGAACCAGGAAACTTGCGCTTCCCAGCCAGACACTCTACTGACTGAGCTAAGCATACTCCATTATTAATCGTTTATGATAAAATATAAATAAATTATATATATTATATATATCATGATATATTATATATATTATTATATATAAATATAATAATTCTCTATTATCATCTATTATGATATAATATAATATTATAATATTACTAGCAAAATAAAAAGACCACCCTCCGGGCGATGTAAAAAATAATTTTTTGAAAGATATTGCCTGAGGGGATGCGAGCGAAAATTCAATGTCATAGAGTGTGTACCATAAGTAGTAAAATCGTCAAATTTATTAAAAGGAGTAAAAAAAAGAAAGAAAGGAAGACAATTTGAAATTGAAAACAGTTCCGATAACTTTAAATATTTATATTAGAATAAAAACAATTAATATATAAATATATAACGCGGGCATCATTTATTGAACAATGAGGATTGTCTAACGATGCATGCTCACATATTGAGTATATTTATTCTATGTTATGATGTTGGATTATGTGTTGGTAATGTGACGTAAGCAGTGACGTAATTTTTGTTACAGACAAAAACTGGAGCACAAATCTCCATTATTAATAGATTAGGTTATTTCCGATAACTTCAAACTAAAAAAGGGGAACCACTCTGATTGACTGATAAATTATTTATTTTTATTTATTGAAACTACTAGGAAAAAAGAAGACAGGGTTAAGGTTAGGGTTAGGGCTAGTTTAATGGCAAAATAATGGGTAGATTAATTAACAGATAAAAATGAATTCAGAGTGGTTCCCCTTTTTTAGCTTGGAGTTATTAGGAAATAACCTTTGAATTCTACACTAACACACTACATGATAATAGGTCTACTTATCAATATGTAACTATGTAAAGTAAAAAAAGTAAGTCGTCTGGGTGGCCTAAAGTCGGTATCAGCCAATCAGCGAGGGAGTCTATCCCCTTTCACTAGCACTAGACCAAGGAGATTGTTTTTACATCTGAGGTGGAGCGCCACACCTACCATCAAGCTCCTTACTTTACCGACAGAATCCCTGTGCTACTCATACACTGAGTGGCAACGGCGGTATCGAGCAAGAACCTTTGTGGTTTCTAGTGATTGCTCTACCAATAAGCTAACCCTGGCCCCAATTAAATACTTACAGCATTTGGTATTCCCAAAGTGGTCACCCATCAAAATATGACCAGGCTCCATGCTGCTTAAACTTCAGTGATCGGACGAGAACCAGTGTTCTCAGCGTGATATGACTGTAAGCTTTTTCTAATAGAATTACAAATTTAACTTTTTAAATTCTAACTCTACCGGTAAATTATGTTACAATAATAAGGTTGGAGCTATTAATTATTTACGGTAAGAGTAGAATTTAAAAGTTAATTTGTAATTCTATTAGAAAAAGCTTACAGTCATATCACGCTGAGAACACTGGTTCTCGTCCGATCACTGAAGTTAAGCAGCATGGAGCCTGGTCAGTATTTTGATGGGTGACCACTTTGGAATACCAAATGCTGTAAGTATTTAATTGGGGCCAGGTTAGCTTAGTTGGTAGAGCAATCAACTAGAAACCACAAGGTTCCTTGCTCGATACCGGCCGTTGCCAACTCAGTGTATGAGTAGCACAGGGATCTGTGCGGTAAAGTAAGGAGCTGATGGTAGGTGTGGCGCTCCACCTCAGATGTAAAAAACAATCTCCTTGGTCTAGTGCTAGTGAAAAGGGGATAGACTCCCTCGCTGATTGGCTGATACCGACTTTAGGCCACCCAGACGACTTACTTTTTTTTACTTACATATGTTACATAATTGATAAGTAGACCTATTAATCATGTACGTGTTAGTGTAGAATTCAAAGGTTATTTCCTATAACTCCAAGCTAAAAAAGGGGAACCACTCTGAATTCATTTTATCTGTTAATTAATCTACCCATTATTTTGCCATTAAACTAGCCCTAAACCCTAACCTTAACCCTGTCTTCTTTTTTCCTAGTAGTTCAATAAATAAATAAATAATTTATCAGTCAATCAGAGTGGTTCCCCTTTTTTAGGTTGAAGTTATCGGAAATAACCTAATCTATTAATAATGGAGATTTGCTTCCAGTTTTTGTCTGTAACAAAAATTACGTCACTGCTTACGTCACATTACCCAACACATAATCCAACATCATAACATAGAATAAATATACTCAAAATGTGAGCATGCATCGTTAGACAATCCTCATTGTTTCAATAAATAGATGCCCGGCGTTATATATTTATATATTAATTGTTTTATTCTAATATAATATTTAAAGTTATCGGAACTGTTTCCATTTCAAATTGTCTTTCTTTCTTTCTTTTTTTTTTACTCCTTTAATAAATTTGACGATTTTACATACTTATGGTACACACTCTATGACATTGAATTTTCAGCTCGCATCCCCTCAGGCAATATCTTTCAAAAAATTATTTTTACATCGCCCGGAGGGTGTCTTTTTATTTTGCTAGTATATTATAATATTATATTATATCATAATAGATTGATAATAGAGAATTATTATATTTATATATATAATATATATAATATATCATGATATATATAATATATATAATATTATATTATATTTTATCATAAACGATTAATAATGGAGTATGCTTAGCTCAGTCAGTAGAGTGTCTGGCTGGGAAGCGCAAGTTTCCTGGTTCGATTCAGCCCATTACCAACTTAGCGTATGAGTAGCACATGGATATTTCTACAAAAGTGCCTGTGGAGGTGTAGGCACTTTTGGAGTGACAGGAGGGTACTCTATTTCATCATTTGAACTACTGTATCGTGCGGGCAGAAGTAGGATTTTCCGTTTAAACCGAAACAAAGAAAAGACGACACATATGACAAAGGACTTTTTTCCGGTAAACGCGAACAAAGAAATCGGAAGTAGATTTTTCCGCTGATAAGTATAACAAAAGAAAATGCGTGGGCGGTTTATATACATAAAAGAAAGTCAGAGATCCCAGCAGTCAGACAGAAGACTCGAAACAGAGAACAAGTGAGACGACAGCGGCTCACGGTCGGTTACGGCCGAAGGCCTGTGAGACCCACGTAGCCAACCTTTCCACCACACTAACCCATTTCAGCAGCCATTGTCAACACTCACCAACCACACACACCCGAGGGAAAAGAAATAAAGTCAACCGTTTCTACTATACACATGTGTTTTGATTTCCTTAAGTCCGACAACTACATATATCGTTTTTGGTACTGTGACCATACCCGCTACGTAACACTACCATTACCGTGTTGTTCGAATGGAATAAATGTGGTAAGGCTGAAATAGTCAGGCATTTTATAGCATTCAGAACATCTAATGTGGTATGATACCTGTCTCAGTTGGGTACCAGTAAACATAGTTATATGACTCCATTCTGGGTCATCAATATTTGTGACTATGTACCAATCTCATGGGTTATGCTTATATCCCTCAGAATAGAGGTATACAAGATTTCCCACCTCAAGGATTTTAATGCAGATTTCCCTTTGCTGCCTTCACCTTTTTGCTGTGAGATTGATTCCTCTTGCGGGACTCATGATGGTCAAATATTTTGCATCATCCACAGAGATTATTGAGTATGTAAACTGGTCTCTTTGGAACCACTTTTCTTGGGATGACAGGCCGCCTTTGCGCAGGTGAGAATTTAGTCTGCTGACATCTAACACTAATGTTAATTGAGATATGGGGGCCTTCTGTATTTTGCTAGTACCTATAACATATCTATTGGACATGGTTTATAAATTAGATGAAGAATACAAACATTTATTTCTGACTTAAACTACTATCAATCGATTGTATTGTAGAAAGATTATGGAATCAGAATTACATGGTGTTTCCTTGTAAGATTGTTGCTCTAAGATTCTATAGTAAAATATGTTCAAGATTTGGTCTGAAGATGGTAAATAAGTAGCATTTTATCTGCCATAGAATTGTATCTATATTATGTACCCACAAGTCATAATGAACAAAAAAGTCACCATTTTTTGTGATCGACCAACTAAATTTGTAAAGTTAAAAATTGACATAACTCTGCCAATTTTTTGAATTGGAAGCTCAAATTTTGGGGAATGTGCAACTTTATCACAGTCTGAATAAACTTTCAGAAAAATTGAAGTGGGTGGGTGACAATTTTAATTTTTTCTGGATGATTTGACATGGAATTGCCCATATAATATATATATATATATATATATATATATATATATATATATATTGGCATTACTCATCTGTTGTTTACATATTTGAGTTCTATGGTGATTGTAAACATATATCTATGGAAGGCTGAGATGATAAGGAGCTTGACTGATCAAAATTCAGTTGGGTTTTGCTACTGGCTAGAAGTCAAGCCACACTGATGAGATGTAAACACCGAAACACTGTGTCTGTAGATGACTAATATATATATATTACCTAAGAGTGTTTTTTGGCTTAATTAATTAATTATATCCCTTAATTAGTAAAAATCAATAACCAAATTTTGCGTGTTTTTTAGTTAGAAGGATATTAATCTATATGCAAGATTTCAAATCTGAGTGACTCCTCTTTTCTGAGTTATAGATCGACATGTACATACCAAAAACTTACTCTTATAGATATATTACCTAAGAGTGTTTTTGTGCTCACCTTGTATACAAAAATAGTTTGGGTATTTATTTTAATTCTTGGCTGTTTATCTAAACATTTTTTTTTTCCTTATTAGGAAAATATTTCAATGCTGCTATCAATGGTGTTGTAAATAACTTTGAGGAATACAATATAACCATATCAGAAAATATTTCCTTCAATTCAAGCCAGTTGAATAATCAACGAATACGACAACATCTGAAGAAATTAAAGCGAGAAGCAAGGAGTAAGTATTAATTTTTTTTTTCTTTAATTTCTTTTTTAAATCATAACATTTCCATGGGTTATAAATCCATTTCTAAAAATCATTGGAGCATATAACCTTTAAGCACCCCATCTGCGATCTTGATTCATAAGGACATTTTTTTTATTTACACCGTCAAAATCCAGTTGTTTGTTAGGGGTTAGGGTTATGGGTTAGTTTTATAATTAAAAAAAAAAAACTCTAAAAACCGTCTGTTAACAAACAACTGGATTTTGACGATGTATAGGAAAAATATGTTCTTATGAATCGAGATCGCAGTTGGGGTGCTTAAAGGTAATATGGTCCATATCATCAATCTAGTTTTTAAGTAATTTTTTTCTAAGAATCATCAATCCAATTCCATTAATTGTTAACCCACAAAAACATCACAATACTTTTTTTATTAATTATTAATCCTTTCCTAAAAATTATTACCATATTTGACGGCATATACAACACACTTTTTTTCCAAAATTTTAGCTCAAAAATTGCCCTGCATCTTATACATTGTAGGTGAAGTTTGAGACCTCCTATAGGCCTCGGCCAATCTTCTCTATGATTATTATTATTTCCTGCTATTGAAATGTCTTTTGGTATGCTTATTGCTTGCCTGTACTGCCAAATTGCTTTTATACAGCTATGTTTCTACTTGTGTAATGCACAGCTAGACTGTTTTCAACAATATATGCTTAAATACACTAAAAACGTTTTCTCCTGAATCTGACATGCTGTTAAATATGGTAATTCTTTTCTAAAAATTATTTCTCTGAATTTTTGCGATGAGGCTTGATAATTAGTATTATTTGTATTATTCAGACTATTCCTTATCTTTATTGTTATCTGTACAACGTTTCGGCCGATGTGCCCTCCAGCCTTCTTCTTGGACACATAGCATAGTAGATAAAGGTGTTGGGTTAAGACACTTCTAAGTGACAGTTATCTCTAGGCTACAGATTCAATCCTGGTCAAGGGTGACAGTAACATAAAATAATAATTAACACAGCTTAACACTTGTACCCAGCTATGGTTAGCTTGTCTCAGACAAATTTCTGATGAAGCCTCGTTAACACACTGAGGGGAAATATAAATTGAATGAGGTTGTTTGTGTTTTGTCTGTTATTCATCAGATTTTATTTGGATTTTACCCATTATTCCTCATATATATATATATTATATATTAGTATTATTGGACCATATAACCTTTAGGCACCCCTTTTTTGATCTCGTTTCATAAGGACATCTTTTTCATTTACACCATCAAAATCCGGTTGTTTATTAACAGATGATCTTTAGATTTTTTTATTTAAATTATAAAACTAACCCCTAACCCTAACCCCCAACCCTAACCCCTTACCCTAACCCCTAACCCTAACCCATAACAAATAACTGGATTTTGACGGTGTAAATAAAAAAGTGTCCTGATGAAACGAGATAAAAAAGGGGTGCCTAAAGGTCATATGGTCCATATTATTTGTATTATTCAGACTATTGTCCTCATTTTCATTGTTATCTGTGCAACATTTCAGCTGATGTGCCCTTCGGCCTTCTTCAGATGTTTCTTGTCAGACTTGGGAACCTTCTCAGACTCTGTAACCATCTCAGACTCGGGAACCTTCTTGTCATAATCGGGAACCTTCTTGTCCTAATCGGGAGCCACCACGGAACTTTGTTCAATCCACAGGGGTATCCTGTTCTCATTCCGCTAACCATAGCTGGGGTACAGGTGTTAAGCTGTGTTAATTATTATTCTATGTTACTGCTGCCCCTGACCAGGATTGAAAAATTGAACAGATAATAATGAAGATGAGGACAATAGTCCGAATGATACAAATAATACTAATTATCAAACCTCATCTCAAAAATTCAGAGAAATAGTGTATGTATATATATATATATATATATATATTAGGTATACCCTTTTTTGTCGTCTGCTAAGAGTTTTAAAAACGAATTAAACATAATTAAATTTATTATTTAAGGTCAAACTTTGTCTAAATCGATAAGTAGTAACATAATGACCATCATTAAAAAAAGAAAAATATCATTACATATGCAGTTTATTTTGTCGAATTTTTTTTGATTTATCGTGTTCAATAATGGTTTAAAAAATTTTTTAAAATATTTATAAACATTTCTTTTTAGAAATAAGTAAGGCGTTACTTTAAATACATATTTATTAAATATTACTGAAATTTTACTCACTCGTTTTAACTTTTAATCAAGTAAAATCCGTTTTTTGCATGTAAAAAAAATAAAAAATATATTAGTTTTGTTTGAAATGGAGATGGGTTTGTTTACATCCATTATTTTATGGTGTTGTGTAAGTGTCATAATCCATTATTTTATGGTGTTGCGTAAGTGTCATAATATTTTTTGTCTTGTTTGATTGACGTAAAATCCGTTTTTTTGATAAAATGAATTTAGCCCCCCCCCCCCGAAAATAATTTACCAAAAATCGGGGAATTATCGGATTTTTATTAAATTTTCAGTGTTATAATGCATTATTTTATTTTAATACTTTCTCATTTTTTTTCCGGTCACTTAATTTTTACGCCCCCACCACTTTGGGGGTGTAAAATATCTGCAAGTTGGTCAGTGTTCGATATTAATTACAGTGTAAAAAAGGATTCAAAGTTATATATACTTGAATACAAGACTCCGACAAAGGTTTGATAAACAAAACATTTAATACGTATACAGCACATGGATAAAAGGGTACATAATACAAGGGCAAAACAAAGTTACATGTAAAAAAGGGAAAAGACACATTCATGAATGGTACAAGATATACATAAAAGCCACAGACATGAGACTAGGGATAGTCCATGCTGTGTGAAGAACTTACAGTAATGTAAGGGGGGGACGAAGCCCCAACGAGAAGGGGTAGACCTTAACTAACCCATGTGTCTCGTAGTATCAGGAACAGAAAAAAGAGAGAGAAGCGTTTGAACCAGCCGCTTAAATATAAAACGGCCCCCTAGCGGGAACCAGCAACAAATCAGGGGGAAGACAACTCTTACAACAGTATAAATAAAAACTTTTTATTTATATATAGATAAAAGACCCAAGTTGTGAATAGAAAAAAAAATTTTAAGGGGAAAATAATTTAACTCTTCAATTTATCTAAGGGAGGTAATTCATATTTTTATTCTTGATGGCTTCCATAAAATTAATTTTTGAACATTATGTGCTTTATATTGAAAATAGATTTAATTGATTTAAAATATGATAAGCCTTATTTTAAGTTTAAAATGTTATATTTTTAGAATCTAGAAATAAATATCTATTTAATGCAAACCTTATTTTTTCCGCAAAATGTCTACTTTTTGAAAAAAAGCTCGATTGAAAATGTACCCCCCCCCTTTTTAAGCAGAAAAATATCGATGTATAATATTTTTCTTTTATAAGATAATAGCCAATTAAATAATTATCGAAATGAGTAAAAAAGAAATCTCCAAAAAATAAATTATTTATTATTTTTTTTACATTTTATTTTTCAATTTTCTGTAAAACATAAAACAGCAACTGTAAAAAAAATTTTTTGTTCCTATTCATAACTTCGGTCTTTTATCTCATTATTTATACTGTAATTAGTATTGCAAATGACCAACTCGAATAAAATGTTACGCCCCCAACATAAGGGGGTCAAAATTAAGTGAGCTGAAAAAAATGACAAAGTTTTGAAATAAAATAAGTAATGCATTATAAAGATCATTTGTTGATACATAAACACTGAAAATTTCATTAAAATCCAATAATTCCTGATTTTTGGTAAATTATTTTCTCTAGGGGGCAATAAAGTCATTTTGTCAAAAATGCAATTTAGTCTCATTTTGGGTATCCCTAATATATATATATTCCACTCCCACCAAACAGGCAGAGAGAAACTAAATACTTATGTATATATATATACACACGCATGTAAGAATTCATTTTCATATTGATCAAAGCCTGAAGAAGATACCAGAAGATCTGAAACACATGTTGCATATGTAAGATAAAAATAATTAAAAATTTTTTTCTAAAAAACATAATCCATTTTGCGGACGTTCTTTTTTTTTATAAAATATTGAATTTTCTCCCGTTGGAACCAGAACAACATATATTATATATATATATGTTTATCTTTTGATATTTTTTAGTCATTATTGTGAGCGCTCCAAAACCTACTCTCCGATTGATAATGGTAAATGCTTACAATGAGGGAATGTGCAATGGAGACTTTGTTTTTATTGCACTCTATTCTTTCCCGGAAGCATTTTCATTGAACACTGAGGATGATAAAACTCCGCTATGGTATGGAAATGACAGTTTTGATAGGACAGCAAAAGAAGCATTTAAAGTATTGTTTGGGGTAAGTAAACAATTATATATATATATAATATATTAATAATTTGAAGGCAATTAAAAACTTTATCTTCAGAGACGAAAATCAGAAATGAACGTGCTTAAGTTTTTTTTTGCGTGGTTATACTTTTTTTTTCTTTTTTCTTCTTTTTTTTTCTCTTCTTCTTTTTTTCTTTCTCCTCCCTTCCCCCTTCTTTATGTTATGAATGAAAATGGGCGAATAACTGTAATTTCTTTCTTTTTTTAAAAATATTTTTTGAGAACGAATTTTTAAAATCCTACCTTGCTTATGTATCCAATATTGTCTGTTTATCATCCGGTGAATATTGCAACAATGTAGCCATTCAATTCAAAATAAAAAAAACGGTTACGTAGAAAAATTCTTATGCTTAGCTTTAATTTTCTTTTTCTTTCTCTTTCCCTCTTTGTTTCAATTCTTTTTTCTTTCCCTCCCTTCTCTAATTTTCTATTTTTTAAATTTATTTTCAGTTGTAAAAAAATAAAATGTATTAATTTAATTATATGGACCAGTAAATAAGTAAATAAAAGATTATCTTTAATTATATATTATTAGGATTGAAGGAAAATTTAAGAAAAATATGTTTAATGAGTATTTTTTTTTTTTTTAATTTAAATAGATTAAGTATCATATATTAATCATATATTAAAATATTATATAATAATTATATATTAGGATTGATGCAAAATTTGAGAAAACTATGTATTATGAGTATTTTCTTTCTAAATTTCAAATAAATTCAATATTATAAATTGAATATTTAAATTATAAAAGGCATAGTGTTTGTTTTTTTTGTTTTGATTTTTTGTTTTGTTTTTTGTTTTTTAAAAATTGTTTTGATCTTTTTATATTAATAGTTCTGTTTAATGAGTTTTTTCTTTAAAATAAAAACTTTTTTTTAAATTTATTTTATTTATATTAGTAGATATCTATTATAGATGTATTACATAATTCAAATGCGTTATTTCAAGTGTCCACCTTGGACTTATTTCTTGAGGGAATAAAGTAAAAATATGCAAATAGTTCATTGTTGATGAGTATAAATTTGTGATAGGGAAAATTGCATATATATGTATAGAATATGGATATTAAATAAACTATAAGCTATATATGGAACGTGTAATTAGTTAACTATATATTCCGTGTTTAATTCTAATCTGTTGTTTATATTAGGACCTAATTTAGCTATCAATAAACTTTCTCTAATTCTGAGATTACCAATGTTGCGTATAATTGTCTCTATTTTAACGGAAAAATTGTTGTCCTTATTTTTGCATTTGATTAAATGTTTATGGAATGAGGATGCACGTGTGTGGATGTGTTCTTTGATTCTAATGTGGAGGGGTCTAATTGTACTTCCTATATAGAAATTAAGGCATTTAGAGCAAGTTAATCGGTAAATTGTATAGGTTTTGTGACATATGTTAGGGTCTCTTATTCAGCTGTTGGCTAGTGTGCATGCTGTAATAATATTCTTATGTTTTTTTTGTTAGATGTTGACGTAGTGAGGGCCCATATATATATATATATATATATATATATATATAGGTTATTTCCTATAAGTCTAACATGATAAAAGGGGAACCACTCTTGACTGATAAATTATTTATTTATTTTCCCATTAAACTATATATATATATATATATATATATATATATATAGAGAGAGAGAGAGAGAGAGAGAGAGAAAGAGATCAATTCCCCTTATTAATTGAATGATCCTCATACACACACACACACACACACACACACACACACATATATATATATATATATAGAGAGAGAGAGAGGGGGGAGAGGGAGAGAGAGAAAGGTCAATTTCCCTTATTTATTGAATGATCCTTATAGATATTATGTATGTGAAAATTTGATTCTTTATATAGATAGATAATGGATCAAATCAGAAACAAAATAAATAAAATGTTTATGAAGGCATGAAATGCTTTTTTTGTTTGTTTTATTTCCAGGTTACGCTTTCATCAGCAAAGACAGAGGTTTTTAACAAATTTAGGGAGCAAGTGATTAAGAAACAAAAAGAAAAACTCAACATGACATTTAGTCAAAACAAAACAGTAAGTATTTTCATTTATTAATTTGATGCAAATGTTCTCAAGTTGTCAAACTCTATTAGATTAAAATGTGTGTTACTTTTATGTGGACTCACACTCTTTGTTGTGTACAAAGTGACTTTAAGGCTTATTCAGTTCTTTACCATTTAGACAATCAGTCAAATGTGTGTTACTTTTATGTGGATTCACACTCTTTGTTGTGTACAAAGTGACTTTAAGGCTTATTCAGTTCTTTACCATTTAGACAATCAGTCAAATGTGTGTTACTTTTATGTGGACTCACACTCTTTGTTGTGTACAAAGTGACTTTAAGGCTTATTCAGTTCTTTACCATTTAGACAATCAGTCAAATGTGTGTTACTTTTATGTGGATTCACACTCTTTGTTTTGTACAAAGTGACTTTAAGGCTTATTCAGTTCTTTACCATTTAGACAATCAGTCAAATGTGTGTTACTTTTATGTGGACTCACACTCTTTGTTGTGTACAAAGTGACTTTAAGGCTTATTCAGTTCTTTACCATTTAGACAATCAGTCAAATGTGTGTTACTTTTATGTGGATTCACACTCTTTGTTGTGTACAAAGTGACTTTAAGGCTTATTCAGTTCTTTACCATTTAGACAATCAGTCAAATGTGTGTTACTTTTATGTGGATTCACACTCTTTGTTGTGTACAAAGTGACTTTAAGGCTTATTCAGTTCTTTACCATTTAGACAATCAGTCAAATGTGTGTTACTTTTATGTGGATTCACACTCTTTGTTGTGTACAAAGTGACTTTAAGGCTTATTCAGTTCTTTACCATTTAGACAATCAGTCAAATGTGTGTTACTTTTATGTGGACTCACACTCTTTGTTGTGTACAAAGTGACTTTAAGGCTTATTCATTTACCATTTAGACAATCAGTCAAATGTGTGTTACTTTTATGTGGACTCACACTCTTTGTTGTGTACAAAGTGACTTTAAGGCTTATTCAGTTCTTTACCATTTAGACAATCAGTCAAATGTGTGTTACTTTTATGTGGATTCACACTCTTTGTTGTGTACAAAGTGACTTTAAGGCTTATTCAGTTCTTTACCATTTAGACAATCAGTCAAATGTGTGTTACTTTTATGTGGATTCACACTCTTTGTTTTGTACAAAGTGACTTTAAGGCTTATTCAGTTCTTTACCATTTAGACAATCAGTCAAATGTGTGTTACTTTTATGTGGATTCACACTCTTTTTTTGTACAAAGTGACTTTAAGGCTTATTCAGTTCTTTACCATTTAGACAATCAGTCAAATGTGTGTTACTTTTATGTGGATTCACACTCTTTGTTGTGTACAAAGTGACTTTAAGGCTTATTCAGTTCTTTACCATTTAGACAATCAGTCAAATGTGTGTTACTTTTATGTGGATTCACACTCTTTGTTGTGTACAAAGTGACTTTAAGGCTTATTCAGTTCTTTACCATTTAGACAATCAGTCAAATGTGTGTTACTTTTATGTGGATTCACACTCTTTGTTGTGTACAAAGTGACTTTAAGGCTTATTCAGTTCTTTACCATTTAGACAATCAGTCAAATGTGTGTTACTTTTATGTGGATTCACACTCTTTGTTGTGTACAAAGTGACTTTAAGGCTTATTCAGTTCTTTACCATTTAGACAATCAGTCAAAGTGTGTTACTTTTATGTGGATTCACACTCTTTGTTGTGTACAAAGTGACTTTAAGGCTTATTCAGTTCTTTACCATTTAGACAATCAGTCAAATGTGTGTTACTTTTATGTGGATTCACACTCTTTGTTTTGTACAAAGTGACTTTAAGGCTTATTCAGTTCTTTACCATTTAGACAATCAGTCAAATGTGTGTTACTTTTATGTGGATTCACACTCTTTGTTTTGTACAAAGTGACTTTAAGGCTTATTCAGTTCTTTACCATTTAGACAATCAGTCAAATGTGTGTTACTTTTATGTGGATTCACACTCTTTGTTGTGTACAAAGTGACTTTAAGGCTTATTCAGTTCTTTACCATTTAGACAATCAGTCAAATGTGTGTTACTTTTATGTGGATTCACACTCTTTGTTGTGTACAAAGTGACTTTAAGGCTTATTCAGTTCTTTACCATTTAGACAATCAGTCAAATGTGTGTTACTTTTATGTGGATTCACACTCTTTGTTGTGTACAAAGTGACTTTAAGGCTTATTCAGTTCTTTACCATTTAGACAATCAGTCAAATGTGTGTTACTTTTATGTGGATTCACACTCTTTGTTGTGTACAAAGTGACTTTAAGGCTTATTCAGTTCTTTACCATTTAGACAATCAGTCAAATGTGTGTTACTTTTATGTGGACTCACACTCTTTGTTGTGTACAAAGTGACTTTAAGGCTTATTCAGTTCTTTACCATTTAGACAATCAGTCAAATGTGTGTTACTTTTATGTGGACTCACACTCTTTGTTGTGTACAAAGTGACTTTAAGGCTTATTCAGTTCTTTACCATTTAGACAATCAGTCAAATGTGTGTTACTTTTATGTGGACTCACACTCTTTGTTGTGTACAAAGTGACTTTAAGGCTTATTCAGTTCTTTACCATTTAGACAATCAGTCAAATGTGTGTTACTTTTATGTGGATTCACACTCTTTGTTGTGTACAAAGTGACTTTAAGGCTTATTCAGTTCTTTACCATTTAGACAATCAGTCAAATGTTATACAGGGAATGGCAGAAATACCCTACACATGGCGAATGGATTAGGTAAATACCAAGGTTTCTCATTATGGTGTAATGGTTAACAATTTTTAAAATGAATGTTTTACAATTTTTGTGGCCATTTTTAGGCTGCAAGTGAGAGCACTTTACAATGGTGATCTCTTGTTTTAAGCAGAGGCCAATCCTTAGTGAAGAATAGTTTGGTTGTTCCTCGGTGTCACTTAGTGTTGGGTAGAATCCTTTGGTTGAGCAGAGCGTAGGTTGCAGGTCCGTTTGTCAATACATGCAAATGAATGGCTTTCAAGATTATCAATTAAATAGCTAACTAACTGTAACAGCTCCTTGGTAATTTTTTCTGATGATGAAAATCAAGACATGAAGATCGACTGATGTTGAATGAACATTGATTTTATTGAACTTCCAAACACCGGGAAATACTGAAATAAAAATGAGTTTAAACAATTAATAATTTTACAAAAGGTTTTCTTTACAAATACCAGAAACTTCACTGGAAATTGGGAGGATAAACTTACCTGCACGCCGTAACCAGTATTGTGTTAGTATAGCATTCAATTCTAAAACAAACAACAACAAGAAAGGAATTAATATTTCCTTTAATTCAACCAATTTATTGGCTAGCACATGAAATAACAAACAACAATATAAAGTCCTTCCTGTATATAAAGCTGAGTTTAACGGACTTACCGGCACGTTGGAGAGGATATCTTAGGGTGATTTCTTAGAGCCCTTCAAATTGCTGCCTCATGGTACCGCTGGTGGAATCTATCTGTCTTGGGCTTTTGGATATTGCACCTAAAACTCTGGGCTATCATGTGATTAGTATATCCCTCACTCACTCTATATACAGGAATCACCATCTTACTGACCCAACACCAGTACCAAGAACTAACTTAAGACCAAATTCTAACTTAAGAACAATATTTCCCACACAACTTTTTACTGCTTCTAGCCTGGGCGGAAGTCCCTTGTTTCCTTTTGGATATCAAAGTGGACCCACAAAGCCAGAAGGGCATTGTAGGAAGTCCAACAGATACCGGTCCCTACGCAGTTGTTTCTTTTACACTGTCCATGTTTAAGGGTATATCTAGAGAGTGGAAAATAATTATATCTAGCTATTGGGCACAATCTAAGGCGACACCTACAATAACCACGTATTTGAGCTGTTGATTGGCTGTCTTTAATCCATGTGCCCATGCAGATTCTATAAGTTTAAGTAGCAGTTTCCAGCACACCTTATATACCAAAATAGGAAGCGTGTGGTGTAATGGTTAAAGTCATGGGAAATGGATTTGTCACCCCGAGTTTAAATCCTGGACGTAGAAATTGCATTTCACTTAGCACTAATACTCTTGGGAACGGTGTGAATCCTACTTTCTCTCCAGCTATGGGTAAATAGTAGGGCAAACTGGGTTCTTTAACCTTGGTTAGGCAACCGGTCTAGGAGAGGGAAAACTCTGAATTCAAAACTGTTGAACTCCACTTAAGAAATTGACCTTATGTCACATCTTGCTCATGCGGAGGGGTTGGTATATATATATATATGTATATATATATACCAAAATATTTCAAGCTCCTTAAAAAGATAAGTTTCCTTTAAGCTTTTCTTCCTATGATTGATTTTTTTCCTTTTAATTTCAGGGTTCTCGTTATAGTCCTTATCTTTATGATGCAATCTATCTATATGGTATACTGGTTAACAAAACTGTCACCATGAACCAGGATATAAAAAATGGAACCCTTTTGTACAACTTGGCTAAAACAGTATCATTCACAAGTAAGTATTACCTTAATTGACTTGAAGGGTCAGTGCTAGTGTTTCATGCCCTCCCCCTCAAATCTATGATATGTCTCTGCCCACAAGTAAGTGTTACTATAAGAGTGTTAACTCTGGTTCTTATAAAACATTGGGCTACTTAAAGGATAAGTACCCATTGTGGAATACTTCAGTTAGGAAAACAACAAACGCGTTAGTTACATTTATATAACTTTATTATAACATATTAGGAGAACGAAGTTCCCAGGCTATTTAATGTCACAAGTGTCCAAACATACACAATAGTGTTAATAGACAAAGTGGTAACCACTTACTGTAAGTAGAGGCTGTGGTGTCTGGTATGCACCATAGGTGTCTGCTGGAGAGAGATGACAAGCACGTCCAGGCTTGTTCAGTGGCATCAGAAGAAGAGGGTTCTCTCCTTGGGTTCCTGTGTCACATGACCAAAATAGGGTCTCCTGACACAGGAGATTCACCAAAACCCTCAGACAAGGGAGACTGCCTTTACATTACCTTAATTGACTTGAAGGGTCAGTGCTAATGTCTCATGCCCCTCCCCCCTCAAATCTATGATATGTTTCTGCCCACAAATCTACGGTTGCTCATTTGAATAAAATTCCATGATATTTGAATGTGTAACTACTTTTTTTTACCCAACATGAAATATTTTTAGAATAAGTTTAATAATCATGTTAAATCAGACATGTATTCTGAATTTTTATATATTCAAATTTGTTCTCATTTATTTACTGCCATCTATGGTATAGTGTTCAGCTGGGAGCATCAAGGACCCTGGTTCAATACTGGCCCTCACCAACTCAGCGTATAAGTAGCACAGGAATCTAGATTTTTTAATTACTTTAATTACTAATTTTAAGTGACCTGAAAAAAATCAGAAAGTTTTGAAATAAAATAACTGATGCATTATAAAATTCATTCATTAATAATTCAACACTGAAAATTTCATTAAAACCGGATTATTCACTGATTTTTAGTAAGTTTCTTTCAATCAGGTGTGTGTGTGTGTGGGGGGGGGGGGAGTAATGTATTTTGTAAAATAAGGATTTTCTGGCAAATTTGACAGTGCCTACCAAGTAGGTTTTTATATTTTGCCAAAACCAGTTAAATAGCCTCTACGGTTGGTTGGTTGGTTGTTTTGTTTTATGGCATATCAACCTTTTTCAGGTCCTTTAATGCTGAATCAAATCATTTTTATATCAGGTTGCTTACAGTACCTGCTGTTGCTTAAATGGTCACCCTGTAATACTCTCTTGGCAGGCCAAGGGTTATCTGCAGACTCTTTGCTGCACATCTTACTGCACCGTTGTCTTCTCATCTCGCTGACTGTCGTCTGCTAGCTGGACCCTCCATGTATCCGTAATACTGCCTCAGGTGTTGATTATGAGTTATCTTCCTTGGAATGTTTCAGTTGTGGGAACTCTTTGGCAAAAAGAGTGAGAAGGTTGGTTGGAACTAGAGAGATATGATGGTTGTACACGACCAGAGTGACTCCCAATAAACAGCCTATTGACAATGAGCATCCCCTGACCTCTAGAGCACCAGAGCCGAGAAGAACCTGTCAGTCTAACACAAACCTTTGAAAACAAATGACATAGCCCCACAAAATATCTGGAAAATAAATGGAACTTTAAAAAAATTTTAAAAAATAGGCTGTTTAATGGGAGTCACTCTGGTCATGTACAACTGTCATATCTTTCTAGTTCCAACCAACCTTCTCATTCTTTTTGCCAAAGAGTTCCCACTATTGAAACAGTCCAAGGAAGATAACTCATAATCAACATCAGGGACCGCCCTCCAGTGAGGAGCAAACAAAGATAAGACAAAATCAGGATAGGGTTCACACTCAAAATGACAAGAGATGAGGTATACAGGACTCCATTCATTCTCATTCAGTCATTCTCCTATCTGCTACTATGCTCTGTCGACCGAGAGAGGGGAGCACCCCCCCTCTCTGTCCAGTCAGGACCTCTGCTAAAAGTTGACCTCTCTCAAAGTCCTGGTTTCTGACTCCCCTGGTCAACTGCTGGATCTAAACTGTCTCTGACTTTCAAATTTTCCACTACCCCTGCCACTTCTCGTTCTAAATCTCATGCCTTCTCGTTTTCCCGAGATTTGAAAATCCTTTATTTAAGAACAGAGCTAGCTACTCTGGTGGTCCAATTTTATTTTACCTCTAACTAACTCTCAATTTTGCCTAAAGCCAGACATGTTGTCTTCTAATGGTCTTATCACACTTTTTTATCTATTCTAATTCCCTATCTTATTTTAATGGTCCTTCAACACTTATATACACATACACTTATGAAATTTAACATTTTGAAAAAACATATGATGTTTGTTACATTTTTTATAAAAAATTTTACAACAAACTCTTTTGAGTTTTACTATAAACTATAATGCTTCTGATTTTTAAAAATTAAAAATAAAATTTATTTTATTTTTAAAACAGAACATGCATTTTTCAAAAATTTCAGCAGTTGAATTCAGCGTTCGTTTTTTGTAAACAGTCTTTTTAACGGATATCTTTCTTCCCGTCTATGTCGCTCGTTGATGAAGACCAACTTATCGATTTGGTCGAAACAGATCTGTCAGCATTTACATAACAAACATCATATGTTTTTTCATAATGTTAAATTTCATGCTGTCGGATTAATTTCCATCTATTTTACATACACTTATTTATACATATAATTTATATATATACATATATATATATACACATATGATGGCAGCAAACTCGTGTTCAAGTATTGACATTGTTTGATAAAAATAAAAAAAATAAAAGTTCAACAGTTCAAAGAATATAATGGTGAGCTTCAAAAAAGTTCAACAATGAGCTGCACAAAAGTGGCTCTTTAGTCCTGTCAAAGTCTTGCACATCTTCCCACATTTACAGGTGATTCCAGGGAGCACAGGGTATTTTAGTCCATCCCGCCGATGCACAGATTGGTGACTGATCAGGCCAGCCTTGCTCATACATAGCCTTCCACACTGGTCACATAGTAGACCGATTTGAAGCCCTTGGTTGGCTACTTTTTTATTCTTGCGAATATCTCGTTTCAACTGCTCATGCTGTATATGGCCGGTCTCAAACTTTTTTGTGCCCTCCTGTAAAGCCCTTCTCCACTGCCCACGGTCTATATATATATATGTATATATATACATACACACACACATATGATCCACACTGTATGCATATATACCTACATGGTACTTGATCTCATATGCCCACTTATCTATATAACTAATCATACACCTTTATACACACACACACACACACACACACTTGTATGCACCCAATTGCACTATTGCATTCATGCAACATACGTAGTGTCATACCCATCTAAGTATTGAACAGATTCATTGTTCTATAAATTTGGTGGTCTAGATTTGGAAGGTTGTTTTTTTTTTTGTTTCTTTTACCGTATATAAAACTTTTATAGGTCATTTAATGCCAAATCAAATCATTTTGATATCAAGTTGCTAACAGTACCTTCTTTAATGCTTGCTTGAATGATGATAATAATGATAATGGTGGTGACCACTATCATTATCATCATCATCATCATGGGGATGGTGGTGGGTGATGATGATGATGATGGTGGTGGTGGTGACCACTACTATCATCATCATCATCATCATCATTGTTATGTTTTTTTTTCCCTCTTTTGTTTTGATGTTTATTAGGTGGTGGGTGATGATGATGATGATGATGGTGGTGGTGGTGACCACTACTATCATCATCATCATCAGCAGCAGCAGCATCATTGTTATGGGTTTTTTTTCTTCCCTCTTTTGTTTTGATGTTTATTAGGTGGTGGAGTACTAAGTTTGGCTCAATTTGATGACAATGCAGATCGAATGCCTCTTTATTGGGTTTGGAGTTATACCAGTCTCACTGGTATCGCAAAAGTTGTGGCTAAGGAAATATTTTTGGTAAACAATAAAACTGTAAGTATCCCCTACTTTCTCTTCTTTTTTTTTCCATCACACCTTACCACACATGCACCCTCCCCTCCTCTTCTGCCCCTCCCAATAACTTTTTCTGCATAAAAACAGACTGAAATCTTAGATGTCTTCAAATAAATTTGACAAAACTTCATTACATACCGTGATGAAATATCATTTGAGCGAAGTTGTTTTGAGTTTTATCCATGTTTTCCTCAATTTTAAATCATATATATCTATTGATAATGGAGATTCGCTTCCGGTTTTTGTCTGTAACAAAAATTACGTCACTGCTTATGTCACATTACCCAAAATCATCATAACATAGAATAAATACACTGAAAATTTGAACATGCAACATTAGACAGTCGTCATTGTTTTTTAAAACAAGTTTTAATAAATACATGACTGGTATTATATATCTATATATAGTTTGTTTTATTTTAATACATATTTAAAGTTTACATTTCAAATGGTTTTATTTTTTAATCCTTTAATGAATTTGATGATTTTACTTACTTAGGGTACAAACTCGCTGACATTGAATTTTTTACTCCTACCCCTCAGGCAATATGTTTCAAAAATCTATTTTTACATCGCCCGGAGTGTGTTTTTTATTTTGTACTAGTATTCATAAAATCTTTATAATTATTTAAATATATATTAATTGTTGAGATTTTTTCAATATAAGGTGTGTGTCAAAAGTCCACTCCTATTTATAGACTCAGCGATAACCATATGATCATACTCTTGGCCAATCACTAGCAGTACTCTGCTGGTGAGACAATACTTAAACTGGGCATACTGAGCATACTGCCCATAACTACGTTGACACTCATGGACGACGGACATAGGAATGTATCACTGGACCTTTACCAATACGCTGGATAGGACTTATTCGCAGGATAGGACTTATACACTTACCAAAGGATTCCATAACACAGAACTTACTTACTTAAGCCCTTTTCAACTGGCCAAGGATGGCATTTAAAAACTTAACAGGTTATGGGCCCCTTAACATTAATAACTTTTAATATTAAAAAATACTTAAACAAACATCAATAATTAAAAGAGAAACATTATTATAATTACTAGCAAATATATGCACCCTCCGGGTGCAAGTATTTAGGTTTTGATGTAATAAAATATTGTATCAAATTAGAAACTATTTAGAAAATGATAAACTGAGGGGTATAATCGAAAAATAGAACAGCTTTAAATCTAACTCTTCCATCATTTTCCGTCACTCCTGTCTTTCATTTTTCCTATTTTTTTCTATTTAGTTAGATTATGAAGTATTTAATAAAATTACAGTTCTTTCGTCTTGTTTATGGATTTCTTTTTAAGATTTATACCCGAGATTTTTGCTCATATTCGTTAAGAGAAAACCAAACAATTAGAAATCAATAATACTAAGCATATATTTATTAAAATCAAATTCTTAATATCAATATGCAAATTAGCCTTCTCGTTCACACTGTAAACCGCTATTTTGTTGAATATATAAATATACTTGCTTGTTGTTAGTATGTAGATTAATCCAACAGTATTACTAATGTATAACAATTTTATCATTAATTGAGGTTTAAATAAATATAAATTCATGGTGAATGTGACGTCAATAACTAAGGGAATTGTGACTTGAGTAGTGATATAGTTTCGGTTACAGACAGAAAAACACACAATCTCCATTATAATAAGATATATTAATAACATTCATGTTAATGCTCTAAAACATTATGCACATGTTTTTCTTTAAGAATTCTTTAAGAATTTTAAATATCTTTTCTCTTAAAGTTCATTATAAGTTATTTTGCCTTACACCAGGTCATATTAATCAAAAAACTGTTTTCTTCATTTCATAACAGATCGGCTCTTATACAGATTGAAATATTGCAATATTAGTCAATAAATACAACATTAATTAATAACATCTGTGTGTTTTATCAAAACTCTTCTCTGATATATATATATATATATATATATATATATATATATATATGTATATGTACTATTTAATTTTATTTAATGTAAATAATATCACAATTTTATTTAATGTAAATAATATCACCACATCACATTATTTGACAATTCATTAATTAATTTCAATTTATTATATAACACAATATTACATAAACAATAAAACATACTTGACCCATTCGTTCATTTTGAGTGGATAACTCTTTTGGTGTTTCACCGTTTTTTTTTTTTTTGTTTTTTTTTCTCCAAACAATAACATTGGTAAACACGCTTCATTCACTCATCAACAAGTTTAGGAATATTAATAACATTTTATTCTTTGCAATACAAATTGTATCCATCCACCAAAATTTTCAAAAATTTTTAACAGTCTCTGCGTTCCAAAAATGATTAAAAAAATATTCTTTTTTCGAACATCTTAAAATTCTGTTTTGTCTCCAACAGATTTTTGTCTCTACTCAAAAAATAAAAAATTCACTCTGATGAAGGCCGTAAAAAATCTCTCTGTGTACGGAATATTTTTACACTTTTCCTACTATTATTATCATCATTATTTCAACTTCATCTGATTATTTTAATAATAATAATAGCGTAAATCCGTATACATTTTGATAAACGGACCGAAACACATGTGTAAGTGATATTGATTAAATTCATTTTTATCCATCTACATTTCTTTTCTTTATTCATTTTTTCCTCATATATATATATATATATATATATATATATTATTATGAAATGGGTACAAGAGATAAACTACTTGAGTTTCATCATAAGGATCTTCAGGGTTAAATCCACTGAATTAATCGGGACACCGATTAATAGCAGTCGATCTCATGTGTTTACTCTACTTAGTATTGAGCACTTTGTATTTGTTATATTGCTGACTTACCCACCTGAATTCCACACTTACTAACCATTGTGACCAAATTCACCGGTAAGTCAACTTTTCCATTTATATATATATATATATATATATATATATATATATATATATGTTAAAAGAAAGGAAATGAATCTGACAGTATGAGTATATATAAAAAGATATGAAAACACCACAAAATGCTGTTAAAGTGAAAACATTTTATAACTTAGCTGATAATTTTATAAAATCGAAATATTGTTCAATATCAGCTATGTTATAAAATGTTTTCACTTTAACAGCATTTTGTGGTGTTTTCATATCTTTTTATATATACTCATATATATATATATATATAAAGTCAGCAGAGTGGTCTATTGTTGATATCAGCTGGAGAGCAAGGGAGTCTTTGCATCAGTGTTGGAGCACTACACCTACCATTAGCTGTCCTCTTTACTGCACAGATCCAACCTGCGCTACTCATGTGCTGAGTTTGCAAAGGCTGGTTTTCTGGGCTGATGCTCTACCAACTGAGCTAAATTCACTTTATTTATTGAATGATCCTCGTATTTATAAGAAAGAAAAAAATGTTGTATTTTGACATTAGGTACCAGAAACGAGGATTAAATTCCTCTCCAAGATTAAATGGCTGACAAGTGATGGAAAACCTCCTCTTGATGTTCCTTTGTGCGGTTTTAATGGTGAAAAGTGTATTACAGATGATACTGGTAAGTTATGGTTTTCTTTTCTTTACAAAATTCGAACCAAATAACTAATAAGCACCCTCACTGAAACCTAGATTCAAAAGGACAGGTTTTGCTTTTAACAGTCAAATTCCGGTTGTTGGTTAACAGACGACTTTTAGACACACTTTTTAGTTATTTTATGTTGAAGTTGTTACTTATGACATTTTTTTTTAGCAGAATTCAGAATTCATGGTTCTTTTCTCAAAAAAATCCCATATAAAAACTTATTAAAATATTCTGATATAATTATTCAGACTCTTATCTTTATAGAAAAAAAATGTAAAATTGTTTTTTATCGGTTCATTTTTTCAGATTTCATAAAATAAAATGGGGGCGGTGGTCTCGTAAAAAAATATTTCCTCTAATATATTTTAGGAAAAACCTATTTTAAACATAATTTCATCAACAGGTGAACAATTACAAAAACGTTTGAAAATTTGACTCTTAGTTGATTTTTCATAGATTTTTTTTAAAATAGCTGGTAGTCACTACTATAATAGTAGGCTCAGTCCAACTTAGTGATCTATTTCAATTTTTTTTTAAAATTCTGTAGAACCAAATTCTTGCTGTAATCATTGATTTTTAATAAAAATTTGTCAAGATATTGAAATAATTGCCCCCTCCATTTAAAGGGGCAGGGCTGGGTTTATTGCCCAGTGCCTGAGGCGCCCTCCCTTGAGGAGGTATGCAAGTGGGTTTATTGCCCAGTGCCTGAGGTGACCTCCCTTAAGAGGGAATGCAAGTGGGTTTATTGCCCTGTGCCTGAGGTGCTCTCCTTTGAGGGGGGAATGCACCTGCCTTTGGTTCGTGGGTGGTCCCACATTAATAGGTCTTGTGCCTGACCTGTATATGTGGGATACATGGTAAGTAGAGTTTGCCAAGAAAAATTACTTATGGCAGCCAACAACAGCAGAAGTATTATTTGGGCAAACAGAAAAATAACGAAAACAAGAAAACAAAGATGGGAAGAAAAACAATGGCGGACCTGAACTTTCAGAACCCCCCCCCCCCATCTAAAATTTTTGTTTTTAATTTTTTTTCTTCTTTCAATGGATTATTATCGATTGCACACCAATCTATCAGACTGTGAAAAAAAAATTCAAAAAAGTTATTTATTTTTCGAGTTTTGAGGGGTGCTCAGTTCCCCGTATAAGTTTATAGTAAACCGATCCCCCATATCGGAATCGCTCGAAAGGAAACTGGCGCAAAGGTGTCAAAGTTAGGGTGGCCCAGAAAAAACAGAACCCAAATTATTTATTATCAAGCAGTTCCGATATGGGGGATCGATTTACTATAAACTTATACGGGGAAATGAGCACCCCTGAAAACTCAAAAAATAAAGAACTTTTTAGAATTTTTTTTTTACAATCTGATAGATTTGTGTGTAATCGATAATAATCCATTGAAGAAAAAGAAAAAAAATTACAAAGAAAAAATTTTTTTCAGCGGTTCCAATATGGGGGTTCGGCTGGAAAACAAGAATGCCCAAAAGAATAAAAGAAAATAATTTTGTAAATAAACTCACATTTTCATCCAATCAAAAGCTCTCCCCCCAAAAAACAAAAAAGGCTTCTGTGAGCCGATTTCAGATCACACAGGCCTATATAAAATCAGCTTTGAAAAGCCAACAAGACAGAGAGATTCAGGCGTCAGCATCATACACACTTCAACGGGGCCGACCTCGCAAATAAACATACATCACAGGTGGCCGATTCACCTACCTCACCTACCTGTACCCAAATCTAACCTCACAGGCAGTCAACAAATGAACATTTCCATGTCGTTCAGCGATACCAAAAATATGCCTACTATCATACACGATGCAACCAGCTATCGACTTCAGAATAACCGAAACACAAAATTCTGCCTATATAACCCGTCAGTCGCTACCGAGCTAAAGGGCTCACAGAATCTCCGAAATTGGCCGTCAAGATCGATTTTTCTGCATCAAACAAGGATTGCAGGGTCTCTATAATTGCCGAAAGTCTAGCCTAATGCCCACGTTGTGCTAAGATCTCAAACGACTAGAAATCTGCTATAGAAACTGATTTCCAAGGTTAACGGCGGCCTAGTGGTCACATAAAAAACAACGACTCTTTTTCTTCAAACTTAACAAAATTTATATTCAAACAACAAAAGAATACAATTACTTCTCAAGACTTGTGGGAGTGATGGACCCGTAATTAACAACTTCTGGTCTTCTGCAAAGTATTGTGCAAAATAGTTTGGAAGTTGACTAAGTTTTCAAATGGTCTTAGCTGAAGTCAGTTTCTCTCGGCTCTCAGTATTGCGTTAACCTTCTCAGCTAGCCTGGTCAGCTCATGTGATCCTCAAGCAATCACAACGTCCTCTCCCAAGCCTGGTGTGGCTTCATCTGCTTCTCAAGCCAAAAACGTCTGAGTTAAATAATATTTCAATTGGAACAATTTTATTTCTGGACAGCATGAAGATATTAGTAACTCTCTCTGGACATCCTATTCTGGAAAGGCACCGCCTCCTTCTAGTTCCAACCAGCCAATCGAATTCACTTCCGCCAAATCGACAGGGGCTTCAATCTTCCGGCTACTTGAGTGTTTTTTGAATACATTTGACTTTCTTTAATTTCGATTTTCAACAAGAGTTTATCTCTTTTCTTAAGTGGAAGGAAAACAATAAAAACGCATTTCTCAAGGGCTGAAGGCAACACACAGTCAAATGCCTTCCACGCGCCTTAAGTCTGATCACATCAAAGACTTGTCTACGACCGCCACCGATTCTGGGAGTTCTCCTGACCTACTTGAGATCTCACCTCCTGATATGGTCATTTCCGGATCGCCCATCTGTTTTGAATCTACGGTCGAGGTCACCCGGCGAATTATATTTCCGTTCACCCCTCCTTCCTTCCCTCTTCCAACTTCAAAACCTGAATCAGGTCACACCTACAACAATAACAATAAATACGCTGACTGATACAAGGAACACAACCACTAATGACTACCAAAACGCAAGACTCTGCTCACCTAATCAACACCTAACCACTACCACTGGTTCCTCTGCCCACCTCTCCACCTACACTACAACTGACTACATCCTGACATTTTTTACTGACTATTAGTCATTTTACTACTATCACCAAAATCAGATTTTCTCTCTTAAATTCAATTTCAGCTTTTCATCATTCTCATGTTATTTTTAATACAATTTTGAAACTTCAAATTCCGTTTTTGTTTTTCCTCGTCACCATACATTTGCTACTAATCCTGTTTATTACATTTATTTCAGGTAAAATTGCAGGAAGTGTTACTGGATCAATAGTTTTTGCATTCTTATTGTTTGCAGCATTGTTTTATGGTATAAAGTAAGTATATCTATCTTCTTGGCATCCTTCTGTCTGTTAAAGACAATGGTGTAGTGTCCAATTTTTTTTCATTTAAAGTACTTTATGGCCAAATTGTTTAAATTAATAATGACACAAATTTTCTTTCTTAATTAAATTAAGGAAAAAAAGAAAGCGATGTTATTTAACAAAAAAATGTTGTTAATTTTAATATAAGATTCCCTTTGTTCTCGCCCATATATGGTTTTTCACTAAAAAAATATTTTCTAACTTTTAAAATAATTCTTTTAAATAATGCCTGTTTATTAATGACAAAGTAAACAACAACATCATTATATCTTTTTATTTTTAGATTTTTGATTATTTTATTTTATATCATTATATTATTTTTGGAAAACAATTAATTTAAAAAGATGTTACAGTGTATATATATATATATATATATATATATATATATTATTAGTGTAAATATTATGAAATTTAGGGATGTATATTGAAGTTTTTTAATATAATTCTAGCAAGGAATGGTGATATTTTATAAAAACCAGGTCTCTGTGGTAAAGTACTGAGAATCGAAATGGGTGAGGATTCTCAATACTTTACCACAGAGACCTGTTTTTTATAAAATATCACCATTCCTTGCTAGAATTATATTAAAAAACTTCAATATACATCACTAAATATATATATATATATATATATATATATATATATATATATATATAAACTTTCAAAGAAAGAAAAACTTAACAATTTGTCATTCCGTAATAATTTATTTCAACCAGAAACCCAAAAGGATTTTAAAAAATGTTTTTTAAATTTTTAAAAATCCTTAAGAGACCAGCCTCATCAGATGGATTTTACAAAATAAAGGGATTCACCTAAAAGAAAGATTCATAAATAGGATTTATAAAGAAGAAAGACGCATGTGTGCGACTGTACTCAAAGTTTGTTGAATATGAAGATAACCACGAGTGTGGCAGACAGGTTAAGAGTTAAAGAATAATCAAACAACTAGAATTGGAATAAAAGACATGTATTACAGACATAAAACAAGAGGGTTGCAGACTTTTTGGTTTATCTGCACAAATGTTCACAATTTGTCCACTTAGCTGAAATCCTGAGGTAGGGTTAGTTATCAAAGTCCCTTAGCTACGGCCATCTGATAGATCCACTGGATATAATAGATGTTCTATTTTGACATCTGACTTCGGTGCTGGTTGATCAGAAAGAGGAGTGAGAGCGACCCTTTTTTTTTAGGTCTGTTTCCGTTGAGGGTTGAATCAGAAAAGGCGAGAGCGACCCTTTTTTTTTAGGTCTGTCTCCATTGAGGGCTGAATCAGAAAGAGAGAGAAAGAAATTGTCTCTTTGGCTTTGCCGCCAAAGTATACTGGCTCGTGATTGGTTGGTTCGATACAGAGGCTCGTAGACAAGGACGATAAGCCCTACCTCAGAATTCTTAATAGATTCATATATACGAATCGTTCTTTTAGGTGAATCTCTTTATTTTGTAAAATCCATCTGATAAGGCTGGTCTCTTAGGGATGTTTAAAAATTTAAAAAACATTTTTTAAAATCCTTTTGAGTTTCTGGTTGAAATAAATCTACTACGGAATGACAGTTTGTTAAGTTTTTTTTTTTTTTTTAGAATGTTACAGATGGTATTTTTTTAATAACTGTATTATCGTGTTGCATGTTTATGTGAATGCGCATTTTTGTTTGTATGTGTGCATATGTTGTTATGTGCGTGTGCATGAAAATGCGTGTAGACTGTGATGTTATGACCTTATCCACGCGCAAGTGTGTGTATGAATGACAGTATCCACATACGTATGAAAGAGAATATTTGTGTTTAGTGGCCATGGTGATGTATAATATTTTGTGTTGGATGTAATATATATATATATATTGTAACTCTTCTTTTTTTCCTCCCCAGGAAGAAGATTTTTGAAGATGAGATTACTCGACTGTCTTGGAAAGTCAATTATTCAGATATTACAATTCTAACTAAACCACTTGGAAGTCAGGTACTGAAAGGAAGATTTTTATTTTGTTTCAACTAAAATGTCTGTTTAATGGTTTGAAGGAAAGATAAAGGATTTTATTTACATCATTGATCCTAATTTATATATATATATATATATATATATATATATAATATAATAAAATAAATATATAATGGTTTTATACATTCATTTATTTGATGACAAAGGATCAGTCATGACCATTTGGTTTCATGCATGCATAACCGCAAACATTCGTTAGATGACATAAGATGTGTATGATTGGATGAAATGTTATGCGTATGTATCTGGTGTTGTTATGAATGTGTATGTGTGTTTATGGACAGTGCAAAGGTTATGTATACAAGTCAGCGGGTCTCGCACACCGTTCCAGTAAAAGCTGAAACAGTGCCAATCCCACGCTATTTATATTTATATATATATATATATATATATATATATATATTATCCAGTTACCACTTTAAGATTGCAGTGGCATCAGTAAATAATCCAAAAGTGCTCAATATATCAAAAACATAGAGCTGTAATAATAATATTAGTAGAGGAAAAAAATTAAGGGTCTACCATGGTTTCAATCCAAATGATTTCATCAGGACCCTACCCTACACTTAACTATGTAATTCCTTAGTTAAACTCAGGTACATTTCTTTATTTTTGTGAACTGAATCTTCATATTTCTCTGCATTATAGTGAAAATAGTGTGTATATGTTGATGTACACTCATATGCCAATGCATCTCTACGCGCACTCTGCCTACACTTCCTCATCACCTCATTTATTCCTGCCTTTTCTTTTATCTGCTTATCTTGATGAAGGTCAAGATTTTACTGGCCCCAGATTCTTTGATGGTTCTCACAAAAAATACATACATATATAAATGAATTGACATTCATTGCATTTCTTAACAGGTTGAAGAAAAATGGCAAACACGCTGCTTGGAAACCAATGGTAACAATTGCACCTTAAATTTATTGTACACTGTAACATATATATATATATATATATATATATATATATATATATATAAGTCAGCAGAGTAGCCTATTGTCAGTATCAACCAGAAAGTGAGGGAGTCTATCTTCTTTTCACTAGACCAGGGAGATTGTTGTTGTGTCTGAGCTGGAGCAACACCTACCATCAACTCCACACTTTACTGCACAGCTCCAGGCTGTGCTACTTATTCTTTTCATTCTTATGTCATAGTAAAAATCATTGTAATGCATTTTCATAGTAAAAATCATTGTCCAATGCATTTTCATAGTAAAAATCATTGTCCAATGCATTTTCATAGTAAAATCATTGTCAATGCATTTTCATAATAAAAATCATTGTCAATGCATTTTCATAGTAAATATCATTGTCCAATGCATTTTCATAGTAAATATCATTGTCCAATGCATTTTCATAGTAAAAATCATTTCAATGCATTTTCATAGTAAAAATCATTGTCCAATGCATTTTCATAGTAAAATCATTGTCCAATGCATTTTAAAAATCATAAAAATCATTGTCCAATGCATTTTCATAGTAAAAATAATTTCAGATGCTGATAAGGCCACTGAATTTTCTGGTAGACTATATTTTTTTCTCAACAAGTAATTTGCACTAGAGTCTCAAATAACTGGGGTGTTTATTTAATTCCCTTTTTTAATATCCTTTTATTCTTTTCTTTTCTTTTTTTGTAATTTCAGGATAGCTCAAAGACCGTTGGAAGTGACAGTGTGGGATCAAGTATATCAAGCAATTTGCAGCAAACAACAAGCCTATCAAATTTAGGACAGTATCTTGGCATTATTGTATATTTAAAGATAGCAACCCGAACACATATTACCCTCAGTAGATATGATATGCTTGAGATGAAAATGGTATGCTTTTTATTTCTTATATTTACTTTATATACTTATCTATAATATTTTAGTTATCTAATGGCACTATCGTGTACAAAGAAGGTTGAAGAAGGGAGTGAGAGTTCTTTGATAAGAAAGTTCTTCGGAGATAGAGACAGATTAGAGAGAGAGAGAGACAGACAGACAGAGAGAGACAGAGAGATTAGACTTACTTGGTGAGGAGATCTTCTATCTTTCTTGTTGATCCTTCTACCATATACTACAGTTGACATCTTGTTGTCTAGTTCGGTTTTGCTTGTTTAAATTAAATGAATTACAAAGACATCTTTTTACTTAATCAAGTAGTTTTTATTTTATTTTGCCCATGATCACTGCATGGGGGAGACCAGGTCTCAGCTTGTCTTAACACTTCACCGGCCAGGCCTGAATCTATCACCTCTCACTCTTCCTTTCTCCCCTTCACTATGTCATCATTCCTCTTCCAATCAAAAACAATGCCATGTATCTTTTCTGACATCATCCTTCAAACTTTTCTGTTACCTATACTCAAACTTTTCCCTAACTAATGTCTTAAACTACCATCATGGTTCCATGTCATTAGTTATTGTGTCACATATGTCACTAAATTTATAAAACTATTCAATTAGACTATATTGCTAATTTGTTGGCATCCTTCTATCTGCTGAAGATGATGGCATAGTGTCCAATTTTTTTTTTAACTATGCGAGTGGCTAAATGGTCCAGTCTTTGAATGACAGTCTCTGGTGCAGTGATGCTTGCTGGAGTTGCTGTTGTCCCTCCTTCCTTCTGGCTCTCTTTTCTGTGGTGGCTTCTTTCCTCTCTTTTTCACTCCTTTTTGTCCATTGTTTGACAAGGTGGAGCCTGGCCACTTGGTTTTCTACTCCTTACTAATATCTTTAAATATATAATACTAGATGTGATTACCCAGCAATACCTGGGTTGAGTGGGGTAACTTTGGTGTATTGATTTGGACATTTTCAAGTAGAATTTCAATGCTATTTTTATGTATATTTTAGTTTCTATATTTCTTTGAATTTAAATCAAATCTTCATAATTTTTGCACACAAAGCAAGAACCAGTGATATCTAATGTGTGTATATATATATATATATATATATATATATACTTTGTCATTAATTGTTTTATTTTCGTAGTTTAATCTGGACATACATACATACATACATACATACACAATTACATGTATTATTATCTAATCTATTTTTTATCATTATTAATTTATTTATTATTTGATATTTATCATTAATTTATCATTTTTATCATTATTATTATTATTTACTCCTTTTGAGTTTTTACATCAGCATTAACTGATGGCCTTTCACTGGAGTCTGAGTGACAGCAAGTCTCCTCAGGTCTCCAGGACTCTTCTGAGTATTCTGGCAGATTGCAGCAGTGCAGTGTTCTGAATGGTTTCAATCCTTCCTCTGATTTCCAAACTTTCCAAACCCTTTTCCAATCCTTTTGGGACCGTTCCAAGTGCACCAACTACAATTGGTATCACTTTCAAATTCCATAACTTTTTCAGTTCTCAGGCAAGGTCCAGATATTTGTCCATCTTTTCATTTTCCTTTAGCTTCAGCCTGTGATCTGCTGGAACTGCAAAATCCACCAGTTGACAAGTTCTTTCTTTTTTCTTAATCAATACTAGGTCTGGTCTTCTTGCTGGGATAAGGTGATCTGTCTTTATTTCAAAGTACCAGAGAATTTTATGCATTTCGTTCTCAAGAACAGATTCTGGTTTATGCATATACCATTTTGTTGTATGGTCAAAATTAATTTTTTTGCATAATTCCCATTGGATCACCTTCCCAACCCAGTCGTGTCCAGTTTTGTACTCCTGTTGTGCTAGTTTGCTACATTCGCAGAGTACATGGTTTACAGTCTCATCTCTATTACCACAAAGTCTACATTTACTATTTTGTTGGGTCCTATCAATTTTTGCTTTGATATAGTTTGTCCTTATGGAATTATTTTGTGCAGCAATTATAAGTGATTCAGTGTCTCCTTTGAGGTTTCCCTTTCTTAACCATGTCCAAGTCTTTTTATGTGCAACCTCTTCTATTTGTCGTTTGAAGTGTCCATATAATTGATTTTCTTCCCATTTTTGTTTTTTAGTCTTTGTTGTTTTTCTGTTTGTCCATCTGTCGCTTCTACTATTGTTGGCCGCCATAAGTAATCTGTCTTTGCTCTTTCTTGTGTAATCTTCAAGTTTTTGGATTGTGGTTTCTACGCATTCTTCTATGTTGGCAAGACCTCTTCCCCCTTCCTTTCTTGACACATATAATCTATCTCTATCATCTCTAGGGTGGAGAGCCTTGTGCATAGTCATTAATTTTCTCGTTCTTTGGTCAATCTGTCTGAGTTCTTCTTTTGTCCATTTTAAGAATGGTCCTGAGTATCTTATAATGGGGACAGCCCAGGTATTGATTCCTTTAATCAGGTTTCTGCTGTTAAGTTTGGTTTCTAGAAGTTTTCTAGTTCTCCTGAGATATTCTTTTTTAACTTTTCCTTTCATTTCTGCTTGCATGATATTGTCCGCTTCTCAAATTCCTAAGTATTTGTAGCTTCCATTTTCATTAAGTGATTTTATAGTTTCCTGATTTGGCAGTTGTATTCAATCCATTAGTTTTCTTTCACCCTGTTTTATTACTAGCATAGCACATTTTTCAATTCCAAATTCCATCCCTATATCCTGGCTATATATTCTAATAGTTTGTATTAGGCCCTCTAATTCTTTTTCATTTTTTGCAAAAATTTTTATGTACATTATTTCACTCCTTTTGAGTTTTTCACATCAGCGTTAGCTGATGGTATTTCACTGGAGGCTGAGTGACAACAAGTCTCCTCAGGTCTCCAGGACTCTTCTGAGTATTCTGGCAGATTGCAGCAGTGCAGTGCTCTGGATGGTCTCAGTTCTTCCTCTGATTTCCAGATCTTCCAATCTTTTTTCCAAGTTTTTTTGGACCGTTCCAAGTGCACCAACTATAATTGGTATCACTTTCACTTTCATATTCCATAGCTTTTTCAGTTCTCTGGCAAGGTCCAGATATTTGTCCATCTTTTCATTTTCCTTTAGCTTCACCCTGTGATCTGCTGGAACTGCAAAATCCACCAGTTGACAAGTTCTTTCTTTTTTCTTAATCAATACTAGGTCTGGTCTTCTTGCTGGGATAAGGTGATCCGTTTTTATCTCAAAGTCTCAGAGAATTTTATGCATTTCATTCTCAAGAACAGATTCTGGTTTATGCATATACCATTTTGTTGTATGGTCAAAGTTTAATTTTTTGCATAATTCCCATTGGATCACCTTCCCAACCCAGTCATGCCTAGTTTTGTACTCCCGTTGGGCTAGTTTGCTACATTCGCTTAGTACATGGTTTACAGTCTCATCTCTGTCGCCGCATAGTCTACATTTACTGTTTCGTTGAGTCTTATCAATTTTTGCTTTGATATAGTTTGTCATTATGGAATTATTTTGTGCAGCAATTATTAGTGATTCAGCGTCTCTTTTGAGGTTTCCTTTTCTTAACCATGTCCAAGTCTTTTCATGTGTGACCTCTCCAATTTGTCGTTTGAAGTGTCCATATAATTGTTTTTCTTCCCATTTTAGTTTTCTATTTTTCTTTGTTTTTTCTGTTTGTCCATATGTTACAACTGCTATTGTTGGCCACTATAAGTAATCTGTCTTTTCTCTTCTTTATGTAGTCTTTGCGTTGTTGGATTGTGGCCTCTACGCAGTCCTCTATGTTGGCATACATACTTTCTTGACACATATAATCTATCTCTATCATCCCTAGGGTGGAGAGCCTTGTGCATGGTTATTAATTTTCTAGTCCTTTGGTCAATCTGTCTGAGTTCTTCTTTTGTCCATTTTAAGAAGGGCCCAGAGTATCTTATAATGGGGACAGCCCAGGTATTAATTTCTTTGATCAGATTTCAATTTTGCTCCTTTTGAGTTTTTCACATCAACATTAGCCAATGGTATTTCACTGGAGGCTGAGTGACAACAAGTCTCCTTAGGTCTCTAGGACTCTCCTGGGTATTCTAGCCGATTGCAGCAGTACATTATTCATTCTAAATATTTATCTATAAATAATGATAATTATTCATTCAAAAATTGTATTTATAAATTATATGAATATAACCTTAAAGTTTATATAAATTATTTAAATAATTTTATATTTGATACGGATAAAACATTATTTTCTCTTTCTTTTTCTTCAGATGCGGGATATTTCACATGAAAATATCAACAACTTTATTGGAGCAAGTGTTGAGCCCCCAAATCTTTGTATTTTGTTTTGTTATTGTAATAAAGGAAGCCTAAAGGTAAATATGTTCAAGTTATCTATATATAAAAATGGAAATTGGAAATGAATCCGACAATATGAGGAAGAATGAATAAAGAAAAGAAAGAATAGAATGGATAATAGAATGGATAATAAAAGATTTATTAACGATTACTTTTTAATATTTCACCTTTTTTTTTTTTCAAAACAATAACATAAACTAGGCTCCGAGAAAATTTTCAACATGTTAGGGATAAATAATAACGCTTTATTTTTGCAATACAAAATTATTTTCTCCCATAACCCATAGAAAATCAAATATCCAAATTCTAACAGTCTATTTCAGCGTTCCAAATGTGATTTTAAAAAATTCTCTTCGAACATTCCAAAAATTCTCCGTTGTTCCCCAACGAATTTTTTCATTCAAAATAAAATTTCACTCTGATGAAGGTCGAATCTTCTCTGTGTGCAGAATATTTTCACACAGATGAACTGACCGAAACACATGTGTAAGTGATATTGATTAAATTCATCTTTTATTATCCATTCTATTCTTTCTTTTCTTTATTCATTCTTCCTCAAGTTATCTATATACAAGGTGTGTCTGAAAAGTAATGAGACTGTTGTCACAAACAATTAATTTAAAATCCAAACAACAAACTAAATGTTTTCTCCTCCAAAGTTTGTGCCCTCTTGAATCTAATGCACTTTCCTATCATTCTCTGTCACACTTCTCTGCCCTGCTGAAAGGATTTTTCTGGTATGTCTCTCTGCTCCGTCATTACGGACCTCTTGATGAGCCCTTTCAGCTTGGGAAGTGCGCAGGAAGGGACGATAGTTGTGGCAGGACAAATTGTGATCTTTTTTTCTTTTTCCCAAAATGGAACTCAAGAATAGTCCATTCATGTGTTTGGGTGATTCCATTCCTTGAGTCCTGATTGGCTGCTTGGTTTCTATGATATTATGAGGCTTCATAAATACTCTGGCATTCTGCTGTAGGATTGCAACAAGGTTAGATCTGTATTAAGTTATGGCTACCTTGTTGCCTTGTCTTACCAATTCGAAGGTAATAAGAGCTTAGTATGTTTATTCTACAGGGATCAGTGCTTTAAATGCGGATTTATTGTAAGTCTTAAAAAAAACTAAGTGTGACAACAGTAAGTATGAGGCACCCATTGAGAATCAAACTCCTTATTAATATTATGATGGTGTGCTCTATTCTATGTTATTATTGATTGATTTTTTTTTAATAAACAGGCAATGCTTGATAAACCAGAATTCAAAATGGACACAATGTTTGTTATGTCTTTTGTATGGGATATCATCAATGTAAGTAATATAATTAAGAAATTTTAAAATTTTGTTTACTATTACCTCTACTTATGTTGCTACTGCTATAAATATAAAAGTAAAGTATCTGGGATATCATTAATGTAAGTAATATAATCCAACAAATTTAAATATTTTGTTTATATTTTTTTATTAATTTTTATTAATTTTTATCAATTTTTTATATTAATTTTTATTAATATTCTATATTAATTTTTTTTTATATTAATTTTTATTAATTTTTTAATTAATTCTTATTAATTTTTTATATTAATTTTTATATCAAATTTTTATTTTATTTTAATTCAAATTATTAATTTTTTTGTTAATTCTTTCTATTTTTTAAAATTAATTTTTAATTAATTTTTATTAATTAAAAAAAAAATTTATTAATTTTTATTCATTTTTTATTCATTTTTTAATTAATTTTTATCAATTTTTTTATATCAATTTTTATTATATTTTAGATTAATTTTTTTCTATATTAATTTTTATTAATTAATTCTTATTAACTTTTTAGATTAATTTTTATATCAAATTTTTATTTTATTTTAATTTATTTTAATTGAAATTAATTTTTTTATTAATTCTTTCTATTTTTTTAATTAATTTTTAAATAATTTTTATCAATTTAAAAAAAAATTTTATTAATTTTTTAAAATTTTTTATTAATTTTTATTAATATTTTATATTAATTTTATTTTTTTTATATTAATCTTTATTAATTTTTTAATTAATTCTTATTAATTTTTATATTAATTTTTATATCAAATTTTATTTTAATTCATTTTATTTTAAATTATTATTTTTTTTTATACTGTGTGTGTATGTGTGTGATTAATAGTTTTATTGCTCTCTTTATTTTATTAGGGAATGTCTCATTTACATGATTCTTTCTTAAAATCCCATGGACATCTAAAAAGTACAAATTGTGTCATTGACCATCGTTGGGTTTTGAAAATCACTGACTATGGACCAACAATTTTCAGACAAAATGATGACATTGAGCCCAATGAAGATTATCAAGGTTTGTTACAATCAAAATTATATCATTTTATCAAGTAGAGTAAAAAAAAAATTCTGTAAATATAAAAAAAAAGTTCAAGTGTAAATTTTTAAATAAATAATGAAATTTATTGTGTACAGTGCTCGGATTTCTGATGTTGAACGAGGTGGTACGAGTGAATGGTAGTAGTCGGCTCCCAGAGGTGTTGTATTTGTTTTGAGGTTGGTGGGTCGTTCGTTCAAACATCTATTCTTGGTGTTGTGGGTCGTGTGTTCTCTGGTAGCGAGGTTGAATCTGTGTGTTTATTGATTTTTTTTCTGTCTTTTATAATTACCAAATAGGATCAAATGGTAATTAATTTTTTGGGTGCAAACGTGCAGACGTAGTCAAAGACATTGCTAATCTAGCCAATCGAACTCTGACTTTTGTATAAACATTTGTTTTAATTTCTTTTCCTTAAGTTTAGGAAAAGAAATGTGTTTGTGTGTTATTCTTATTTTGATATAAAATATAGGATTTTATCCTACAGATGTTAAGAGTTAAACTTAGTGTACTGGTGAATCAATCTTATGAAACCATATTTTAACCATTTTGCTACTGTAATTCTAACATGAAAAAATATTAAATTTTTTAGAAAGCTATCACAATGCAGGTGTAAAGAAAAAAAATAATAATACGGTAACAATGTGAATGTGAAGATAAATTGAATTAGATATAAATAAGTAAATAAACAAATAAATATAATAATAATATTGATAATATATTAATAATAATAATAATAATAAATGATTAAATTGATTTATATTACATCCAACATGAAATATTATACATCACCATGGCCACCAAACACAAATACGCTCTTTAATACGCACATACACACATGAAATCTCGCGCTATTATACAGTCATAACGTCACAACCAACACGCATTTTCATGGACACACACATGACAACATACGCACAAGTACAAAAAAAAAAACATTCACGTGAACATGCAACACGAGAATACAGTTATATAAAAATACCATCATTTTCAAAAAAAAAAAAAAATCATTTAAAAAGAAATAGCATAACTAGACTACTTCAGTTCCATTGATCTTTTGAAAAAGAGATATTATCTCGAAAATTCAAGAACTAAATACAGGTTAACACACAACATCATTGTTACTGCATTTTTTTTTTTTTCTTTACACCTGCATTGTGATAGCCTTCTAAATCAACCTCCTAACCAATATATACACAATGCTTCAAGCAAATTATAAAACTCTATTAAATTTTTTGTTACATAAAAGTTAGATCATTATTTTCTTTTTAAGTCATGGCTGGTGAGCCATATATCTCAGTATTGACCAATAGAAGTGACCTGTCAATCATTTGCTGGGTGCTTGCTGTAGATGGTCTTCACCAGAAGTGACCTGTCAATCATATGCTGGGTGCTTGCTGTTCATGGTCTTCACCAGAAGTGACATAACAGGAGATGCTAAAAATGGAACCTTTCTTCTTTTTGTTAGTTGGTTGTTTAGTTGGTTGATTTCAATGGCATATCAACTCATCTGGGGTTATGTCATGCTTAGCAGTTAGTAAGTAATATATGTTGTGTATCTATATTTACACTTTTGTAGTAAATGGTTTTAACAATGTGTTAACATCATTGGGGATCATGCTGTATGGTATTAAGTTCATGTCTATATTCTATGGTATAATTTTGCTTCCTTCAAAAAGGACAGAATATCCTCCATGTTGACATTTTCAAATAGATCTTTCATATTGGTTGCTTTAAAATAACAGTTTCTGATGTGAGCAAAAAACCTGCTTTCTATGAGTAAGTGTTTAACAGTCAAAGGTATTTAACATGTTTCACACTGTGGTTGTTGTTCTTGTTTGAGTATATAGGAGTGCATTAGTCTTGTGTGACCAATGTGTAATCAGGACACAATGACTTGTTCCTTTTTAGACTTCCTTAAAGTTGGTCTCCAGCCTCCCAAAGTGAGGTTGATTAGAAAGAGTTTATTATGGATGTTGTTTGAGTATATAGGAGTGCATTAGTCTTGTGTGACCAATGCGTAATCAGGACACAATGACTTGTTCCTTTCTAGACTTCCTTAAGGCTGGTCTTCAGTCTCCCAAAGTGGGTCTGATTTTTGTTTTGTTTTTACTTTTATAACATGTGGGGAAGTTATATTACAGTTGGAAGGCTTAAAGTAACCTCCTAACGAGTGTACATAAAAACATTCCAACAAAGGTGTACAACGATAACAATATTTATTCTGTAAGTGATGGAGATACATTTAAGACAAAGATATACAAAACAGATACATAAATGTATTATGACGAAATAGGCGTATGACTTGCGTCATAGGGAATGTCACTTACTGGTAGCTGGTTGAAGGGCAAAGCTCCCCACCTAAGAATTAAAGGCGTCAGGCACCTAGACCATGTTTACTCATTGCCGGCCTGAGTAGAAAGAGACAGGAATTCAGATTTCCTGCTTTGTGGCCAAATATTCACGCCACCTATCGGTGAACAAACCGCAGTAAGGGAAGATAACTCATTTTGGACTTATGTCCACCCAGACTTAACATTTTACTGACCCAACACTTTCATTGAGAATATAGAAATTTTTTTTGTTTTTAGGCCTCTTATGGACAGCTCCAGAGATCCTTCGACAATTGGATCCTCCTATTCGTGGGACACAGCAAGGTGATGTGTACAGCTTTGCTATTATCCTTCATGAAATATGCTTCAGACAGGGAACATTTCCAGTGCCATCAATGAACGACAGAGGTAAGACAAATTACCAACAGGAATTTGGATAATAACTATAACAATAACAATCATATTCAGTTCAAAGCATAGGGTGTCAATGGTGTCTTCTTATTCTGGACAAGGCTATATGCATTTCACATAGTGCAAATATCCTTGGGAAATACTTTAAATATACACCTCAACATTTGGGGTCCTGGAAGGTGTCATCAGTGATGTAGTATGCATGGGTCACTGGGAAGTTTTGGGTCTTTCAACATCATATTCCCCTTGCCAGGCTGACCCTATCAGAAATATGCATCCATCTATTCTCCCTCAAGCTATAGATAAATAGTAGGACAGACAGGGTTCTTTAACCTTGGTTAGGTAACCAATCTAGAAGGAAGACTCTGAATTCAAACCTGTTAAACTCCACTTAAAAAATTGACCTTGTGTCAAATCAGCTCGTGCAGAGGGGTTGGTAAATATGTATTCAGTTATTATAAAGTAATAAAAAATAATAAAGTCTGCAAAGTGGCCTATTGTCGGTATCTGCCAGACAGTGAAACAGTCTATCACTTGTGCGCTAATGCTAGACCAGGGAAATTGTTATTACTAGGATGGAGTGCCACGCCTACCACCATCTCCACACTTTTCCACTCAAATCAGATTACTCAAAATGTTCTACTCATGCGATGGAAGTGTGTGGTGTAATGTTTAGAGTCATAGGAAATGGACTCATTAACCTGGATGAGGCTGTTTGCATTTCCCATAGTGCTAATACCCTTGGAAAACATATGCATCCAACTATTCTTCCTCCAGCTATGGATAAATAGTAGGGCAAACTGGGCTCTTTAACATTGGTTATGTAACCTGTCTAGGAGAATAAAAAAAATAATTATTGCATTATGAAAGGGAGGATAAAGACAATGAATGAAGGGAATAGATAAAGATAGAAACTTATGAATAAGTAGAAGGATAAAGAAGAGGGAGAGGGAGGGAGGAGAGAGAGAGAGAGAGGAAATAAGGAAGAAGAAGGGAAAAGGAAGTGGCAAGCGGAAGTGGAAGAAAAATTAGAATATAAAAAGATCTCAGACAATAAATTATAGTGAATATTATTTATATAGTGAACAGGCTAGCATAGATAGATAGATAGATATGAACAGAGATAGATATGAACAGGATAGATAGATAGATAGATAGATAGATAGATATGAACATAGATAGATAGATAGATAGATATGAACATAGATAGATAGATAGATAGATAGATAGATATGAACATAGATAGATAGATAGATAGATAGATAGAACATAGATAGATAGATAGATAGATAGATAGATAGATAGATATGAACATAGATAGATATAGATAGATAGATATGAACATAGATAGATATATAGATAGATAGATAGATATGAACATAGATAGATAAATATATAAATAGATAGATATGAACAGAGATAGATATGAACAGATTTAGATAGAGAGAGAGATAGATAGATAGATAGATATGAACAGATAGATAGATAGATACATAGATAGATATGAACAGAAATAGATAGATATGAACAGATAGATAGATAGATAGATATGAACAGATATATATATATATATATATGAACAGAGATAGATATGAACAGGTTTAGATAGATAGATAGATAGATAGATAGATATGAACAGATAGATAGATAGATATGAACAGATAGATAGATAGATATGAACAGATAGATATAGATAGATAGATAGATATGAACAGACTGAGATAGATAGATAGATAGATATGAAGGACTGATAGATAGATAGATAGATAGATAGATACATACATAGATAGATAGATAGATAAATATGAACAGATAGATAGATAGATAGATAGATAGGTATGAACAGACTGAGATAGATAGATATGAACAGACTGAGATAGATAGATAGATATGAACAGACTGAGATAGATAGATGGATAGACATATAGATAGATATGAACAGAGATAGTTATGAACAGAGATAAATAAATAGATAGATAGATAGATAGATATGATCAGACTGAGATAGATAGATAGATAGATAGATAGATAGATATGAATGGACTGAGATAGATAGATAGATATGAGATGATAGATAGATAGATAGATAGATAGATATGAACGGACTGAGATAGATAGATAGATATGAACGGACTGAGATAGATAGATAGATATGAACAGACTGAGATAGATAGATAGATAGATAGATAGATAGATAGATATATATAAACAGACTGAGATTGATAGATAGATAGATAGATAGATAGATAGATAGATATGAACGGACTGAGATAGATAGATAGATAGATAGATAGATATGAATGGACTGAGATAGATTGAGTTAGATAGATATGAGCACATACACATATGCACACACACAAACACCCCCACACATGTATAACTAGATAAATAGATCGATATCCCACTCCTTTGATAGATAGATAGGATCCAAGGGTTTCTTTTTTTTCTTGTTATTTCAACTTCAATTTCTAAAGTGTCTGATTCTGGTTTAAGTTTATGAATGATAACTTTTTTATTATTTCTCCTTTTCCAGACATCATTGGACGTGTCAGAAATGGTGAATCCATTCCTTTCCGACCTCAGATGGATGAATATAATACTGAAGTTGATCCTGATCATGTTTTGAAAAATCTAATGGAAATTTGCTGGGCTGAAGACCCAAATCAAAGACCGGAATTTTCCGCCATAAAATCTTACCTGAAAACTCACAGTAAAGATATGTAAGTAATATTTTGAATTTTAGTTTTTAGATCAAGCGTTGTCAATCATTATTATTACAATTCTATTCTGCAATTATATTCTACAATTATATTGTTATATACAATATAATAAGGATATTTATTGTGTACAGCGCTCAGGTGCACCACAACTCATCAAAGTCTCATGTCTAGTACATAGAATAATGTATTAGTGTGAGGAACATGAATAGCATACAGTAATAATATACATGTATGTGTACAGTGCTCAGGTGCACCACAACTCATCAAAGTCTCATGTCTAGTACATAGAATAATGTATTAGTGTGAGGAACATGAATAGCATACAGTAATAATATACATGTATGTTTATAGTGCTCAGGTGCACCACAACTCATCAAAGTCTCATGTCTAGTACATAGAATAATGTATTAGTGTGAGGAACATGAATAGCATACAGTAATAATATACATGTATGTATACAGTGCTCAGGTGCACCACAACTCATCAAAGTCTCATGTCTAGTACATAGAATAATGTATTAGTGTGAGGAACATGAATAGCATACAGTAATAATATACATGTATGTATACAGTGCTCAGGTGCACCACAACTCATCAAAGTCTCATGTCTAGTACATAGAATAATGTATTAGTGTGAGGAACATGAATAGCATACAGTAATAATATACATGTATGTGTACAGTGCTCAGGTGCACCACAACTCATCAAAGTCTCATGTCTAGTACATAGAATAATGTATTAGTGTGAGGAACATGAATAGCATACAGTAATAATATACATGTATGTGTACAGTGCTCAGGTGCACCACAACTCATCAAAGTCTCATGTCTAGTACATAGAATAATGTATTAGTGTCAGGAACATGAATAGCATACAGTTATATTATACATGTATGTGTGTACTTGCAAGCATATCTGTGTGCAGGTGGTATCAGGTATGGCGTTGGTGGATAACAGGAAGCATGGAGGCTTTGAAAGATGCAGTGTTTTGGCAGCCTACAATGGATGCAGGCTGCTTATTCCATGCCTCGGCAAATTTGAGTATGAAAAAAGGTTTCCAAAAGTCGTGTGAGCTCTGCTGTTTTCTGACTTTGTAGGCATGCCCATGTGTGTTAGAAAGATGGAGATCAAAAAGGTGCTCAAGTTTGCTGTTGTTAAGATGATTAATGACCTTGTGAGTGTTTACCAGGTCAGTTGCCAGATGCCAAAGTTTCAATGAATCCAATATATATCATTATACAATAATATTTCAATTTTAGTTTTTAGATCAAGCATTGTCAATCATTGTTATTACAATCCTATTCTACAATTATATTCTACATTTATATTATTATATACAATATTATACAATGATATTTATCATTGTATAATGTTCAACAAGAAATAATGTCTCCATTTACAAAGTTTATTGCCACCTTTTTTATTATTATTATTAGTGTTACTATTTTTTACAAATAAGTCACTGATAGATTATGTTTTCAACTAACCATTCCTATTTAATAATACTCATTTGTTTTCACACAGTTATATATTTCAAGCTATTATATAGTTTCATTTAACTACTACTACTACTACTACTACTCCAACACCTAATAAACATAACCTGTAAACAATTATAGCCTCAAGTAACTATTCTTAATGCACAGTTATATGGTTTCAAGTAACTAATAATAATAATCCTTAGTAAACAATTATAGCTTCAAGTAACTATTCTTAATACAAATAATTTACACACAGTTATATGGTTTCAAGTAACTAATAATAATCCTTAGTAAACAATTATAACTTCAAGTAACTATTCTTAATGCACACTGTTATATGGTTTCAAGTAACTAATAATAATAATCCTTAGTAAACAATTATAGCTTCAAGTAACTATTCTTAATACAAATAATTTGCACACAGTTATATCGTTCCAAGTAACTAATAATAATAATCCTTAGTAAACAATTATAGCTTCAAGTAACTATTTTCAATACAAATAATTTGCACACTGTTATAGGGTTTCAAGTAACTAATAATAATAATAATAATAATAATAATAATCCTTAGTAAACAATTATAGCTTCAAGTAACTATTCTCAATACAAATAATTTGCATACAATTATATGGTATATCAAGTATTTATACTAGTTTAGGTCAGTGAACCTGGGTGTAATGGTAACAAAGGGGCACTCCACATATCTCCAATCTCATAATGGATGCAGTTTATTGTCATACTTAGGAATGTGTGTTTTTTCTACAAGCTTAAAGTTGTTTTTGTGTCTGCACTTGAAAATGATCTCATTTCTCTAATTATGAAGTTTATTCCTGTTATCATACTTGATTATTGCTATTTTTTCTTTCAGATATAGATGGGATTTATTTCTGTAATTTGTACGGTTTGTTGATTTTCTGACATTTTTCCAATCTATTTGTGGGTTCAGGTTCCTTTCTTTTAGTTTCCAAAAGTGCTTCGATAATAACACAATTTGGTTCCTCAGTTTCTCATTTGTGAATGATTGTCTGTGATTTTACAATTTTAATTTCTATTACGTACCTGAAATTCCAAAATTTATCATTTTTTCCCATGTTCTTTCTTTTTGAAAATTGATATCTTGGTATACAATATTCTTGGATTTACATAAAACTTTAAGTGGACAGACTCTATTTAATTAGAATATTTCACTCCTTCCTAAATAGAAGCATCAATATCATCATGGACCACAGTAATCTATGAAATGCTAATTAGAATCCTTCACTCCCTCCTAAATAGAAGCATCAATATCATCATGGACAACTGTTAACTATGATATTCTAATTAGATTCCCTCACTCCCTCCTAAATAGAAGCATCAATATCATCATGGACAACTGTTAACTATGATATTCTAATTAGATTCCTTCACTCCTCCTAAATAGAAGCATCAATATCATCATGGACAACTGTTAACTATGATATTGTAATTAGAATCCTTCACTCCCTCCAAAATAGAAGCATGTGAGACGACCTGTTCTGCGCTCTGCACCTTCGATGCACAATGTCTAGACTCCAAACGTTGTGATATTCTGTGCTGGCCGATTCAAAGGGCATGAGTCAGAGACAGGTTCACAAGGATTAAAACAAGCAACAACTACAAAGTTTGTAAACAAGACGCGGATGGAAGAAGGGGGTCTGTGATACTTTAGAAATCTATCTCAACTAGCTGGCTACTGACTTCACTTGTTGTGGATTCAGGGCTAACTACTGCTACCGACATTAACACCTCTAAGGCCCCAGGTTGACTGCCTCAGTGCTGGAGTTTAGCTGTATTTATGTAAAATTCTTTTCCCCCCACCCATCTTCTCCGGACCACACAGATGGCCAGTACTTAAATCCAATCGCCGACTCTTAGACGACATTAACCCTTAAAATTAAAGCAATTAAATCTTTTTCCAGACTTAGTGTCTTCAACACTTCGAACATTAATTTTTTTCAAAAGAGATTTCCTCATAAAAATAGCCTCTTTGCTTTTAATACCTGGGTGCATAAGATATTATCACTAAGTAGCCTAACTTCATGGTGATCGTACAAGTCTCTTAAACTTTACGGCCTAACTTTTGGATTTGTAAAAAAGGTCAAACATCCACCCATTTACTTATGCCTGGCTTTAACCTATTCTATTTTTATTCATTTATTTATTTGTTTATTCTGACCATGTTCATCCTCAATCATAGTATCACAAGCATCAATATCATCATGGACCACTGTTATCTATGAAATGCTTCTAAAATAAAAGCATCAATATCATCATGGACAGCTATTAATTATGTAATGATAATTATAATTCATCACTCCTTCCTAAATAGAAGTATCAATATCATCATGGACCACAGTTATCAATGAAATGCTAATTAGAATCATTCACTACCTCCTAAATAGAAGCATTAATATCATCATGGACCACAGTTATCTATGAAATGCTAATTAGAATCCTTCACTCCATCCTAAATAGAAGCATCAATATCATCATGGACAGCTATTAACTATGTAATGATAATTATAATTCATCACTCCTTCCTAAATAGAAGTATCAATATCATCATGGACTGTTTTTGTTTTCCAGTTGCAGCAATCTTATGGATACAGTACTAAAAAAGATGGATTGGTACACAGCAAACTTGGAAACAATGGTAAAGGAAAGAACTCAGGCTTTGGAAGAAGAGAAGAAAAAAACTGAGAATTTGCTCTACCAGTTGCTTCCAAGGTATGTATTTATTCAACCCCCTCGTTGTATACCTTTATAACATATCTCAGGTATATAATGGGAGAGAGAGAGAGAGAGAGAGAGAGTATGTATTTATTCAACCCCTCATTGTATACCCTTCTAACATATCTCGGGTATATAATGGGGAGAGAGAGAGAGACAGAGAGAGAGAGTATGTATTTACCCAACCCCTCGTTGTATACCCTTCTAACATATCTCGGGTATATAATGGGGAGAGACAGAGAGACAGAGAGAGAGAGTATGTATTTACCCAACCTCTCCATCATTAGCAGGATACAAAGCAAAGTCAATACAATATTTGATTATTTCCTAGTGAGTAACATGATATTACAGGGTGACCCAGAAAAAAACAGACCCAAATTATTTATTTATTTTCCCATTAAACTAACCCTAAACCGCCCTAACCCCCGCCCTAGTTGAGTAACATAATATTACAGGGTGACCCAGAAAAAACAGAACCCACAAATTTTGTAATAAAACTGTTAATTCTAATTTTTTTTTTTTAAGTTTAAGTCCAACAAGGGTCAGGGTTTAGGGTTAAGGTTAGGGTTGGGGTTGGGGTTTAGGGTTAGTTTAATGGGAAAATAAATAAATAATTTGGGTTCTGTTTTTTCTGGGTCATTCATGTTACTCAACTAGGAAATAACCCAATATTTATATGTATGTGTTTGCATGTGTATGCATATATTTCTATATCATTCAATTGCATCTAATGATGAGATTCCAATTGGGGAGTGTGGAAACTCCTTCATTGTTATTACTCCCAGTTTCACTTTGATCCGGAGGAGTAGTACCTGTTAGGATCCAATCTATGAGTTAAATAGATCTGTAAAAAATATGTTTAAAAAGAAATGAGATTTTAAAAATTTGAATACCCATCAAGAATGAATAAACCATTAAATGTATTCGGCATACCATAAAATTCAACCAACCATATCTCCATATATGGGCATATGTGTTGTGTGTCCAGGCATGCATGTATGGATACACATATTTGCATCTCTATGTATATGTTTTCATATTTTCGTTGTATATATATATATATATATATATATATATATATATATATATATACACACGCACACGCACACACACACACACACACACACACACACACATATATATATATATATATATATATATATATATATAAACCCCTCTGCATAAGTAGGATGTCAGTTTCTTGAGCAGAGTTTAACAGGTTTCAATTCAGAGTTTTCCTTCTCCTAGACTGCTTGCCTTACAGAGCCCAGTCTACCAAAGTTAAATAGCCCAGTCTGCACTACTATTTACCTATAGCTAGAGGGAGAATAATTTAACAGGTTTGAATTCAGAGTTTTCCTTCTCCTATACCAGTTGCCATACCAAAGTTAAATAGCCCAGTCTGATCTACTTTTTTCTTTTTTTTTTCTTGTGAAGATGTGTGTTTATTTGGAAGTCAACCATGATTTCCTTTAATCAAATAAGTCCAATAGCTAGAGGGAGAATAATTTAACAGGTTTCAATTCAAAGTTTTCCTTCTCCTAGATTGATTTCCTAACCAGGGTTAAAGAGCCCAGTCTGCCCTACTATTTACCCATGGCTGGATGCATACCTTTTCCAAATGGTTTTATGTGTGTTTGTATATGCAAATGTATCATCATCATCATATCCAAGTGTGCATATGAGTGTGTGTGTGTGTGAGAGTGTGTGTCTATGTGTGTGTGTGTGTGTGTTTTTGTGTGTGTGTGTTTTTTATTTGCTCCATATTTGTTTCTTTGTGATTCTGAAATACTATTATTCATAGCTGGAGGGAGAATAGTTGGATGCATACCTTTCCCAAGAGTATTAGCGCCATGCAAAATGCAAACAGCCTCGTTCAGGATTTGAACTCATGTTCCCATGTCCAGTTTCTATAACGATAAGCATTTCACCATTGGACCATATAATATTCTTTTCTTTGATACAGTCGACCCATAAAAAGTCGTAAACTACAATTACAAACAATTTAGAATAAATATACAATCAATTTAGACACAAGAAAAAGGAAAACCTAATTAGAATTGCACTTACCAAAACTTTAATTTCCCCTGAGCTGGCATTAACAATGATATCTTGATGTTTTTAGCATCTTAAATAATTTTCATTCAAACGTTTTTTTTTTTTTTTGAAAGATGCTTTGTATTTTTATTATAAATACTTAAATCAAGGGAGACAACTTCTCGTACTTTTACAACCACATTTCTCTTTTTTGTGTCTTCTCTTATTTTTTTATTTCTTATTTATTTATTTTTATTTTTTTTCAGTTCTATAGCAGAAAGACTAATTTTCTTTATTATAAATTATTATAATTACTTAAATTATTAAATCAAGAGAGACAACTTCTCATACTTTTACAACCATATTTTTTCTTTTATTTTGTGTGTGTGTCTTTCATTTTATTTCTGGACCATATTACCTTTAGGCACCCCTTTTTGATCTCGATTAAGAAATGATATGTTTTTCATTTGCACCGTCAATATCCAGTTGTTTGTTAGGGGTTAGGGTTAGGGGTTAGTTTTATAATTTTTTTTAAAAATCTAAAAATTGTCTGTTAAAACAACCGGATATTGATGGTGTAAATGAAAAACATGTCCTTTCTTAATCGAGATAATAAAGGGGTGCCTAAAGGTCATATGGTCCTTATTTTTTTTGTGTGTGTGTATTATTTCTCTTTTATTATTATTCTTTCAGTTCTATAGCAGAAAAACTAAAAGCTAAAGAGAAGATTGCACCTGAGGAATATGAATCTGTCACCATTTTTTTCTCAGACATTGTCGGTTTCACACAACTTTCAGCCCTGAGTACACCATTGGAAGTTGTAAACCTGTTAAATGACCTCTACACAGTTTTTGATGACATCATCAGTAAACATGATGTCTACAAGGTAAGTTGCCAAATTTACTGACATTAACCCGCACAGCTGAGGTCATTCAGTTAAAAAATTTGATAAACAAATTTTGAGAAAGTTATCAACATAAGTATATAATTTAATTTAATTATATAAAAAAATTTCTGTAACAGTGTCCTGATGATGGTTTAATACCGAAATACTTAAGTATTGACATATAAAATTGTTTCCTCTGATCGTAACATCCTGTGTTTGTTATATTTTTTTAAAAATATTTTCTTCATATATATATATATATATATATATATAAATAAACAAATGCACATATACAAATTAACGGTTAATAACATTATATTCACACATTCACTATACACTTAACATTTTTCATTTTTCTCCCTCACAAAAATTTCTGTAACAGTGTCCTGATGATGGTTTAATACTGAAATACTTAAGTATTGACACATAAAATTGTTTCCTCTGATCGTAACAACCTGTGTTTGTTATATTTTTTTGAAAATATTTTCTTCACATATTGTCGGATTAATTTCCTCATTGTATTTCCATAAGTATATAAGTATATAAGTCTTTTCCCTACTGAATATTCTGTGTTAGGTTACACTTTTTTAGATAACCTAAAGCATTATAAGAATATAGGTGTTAGCTACAAATTAATGCCCTGTTGATACATTATAAGACTACAAGTGTACTCTTATAATGCATTAGGTTATCCAAAAGAGGGTAACCTAACACAGAATATTCAGAAGGGAAAAAGACAAGTCAATTAATACTATATAACATTTAATTATACAACATACAAAGAGAGAACATAGCTAACACCCAAACTCTTATAATGCATTAGGTTATCCAAAAGAGGGTAACACCACACAGAATATTCGGTAGGGAAAAAGACAAGTCAATTAATACAATATAACATTTAATTACATAACATACAAAAAGAGAAAATAGTTCCCGTCTGAAACCACAAAAGAGTCACAATGTGTACCAAGGAACATGGAGAAAAATTAAATAGCATGAGGGTGGAAACCACTTACTATTTTTCAGGAGGTCTGAGAACAAAATTTGCCATGCATTGCACTTTTTGATTCCTAATTCCATCCCTATATTCTGGCTCTATATTCTTATGGTTTGTACCCGGGCTTCCAGTTCTTTTTCGTTTTTGCAAAAATCTTTATATCATCCATGTGCATAAGGTGGTTTATATTTTCTTGTGATTTAGTGAATTTGTATCCCCCTGTACATTTTCTGAGTATATAATTGAGTTGCATCGTTGCCATAACAAATGGCAGTGGTGATAGTGAGTCTCCCTGGAAAATGCCTCTTTGAATTTTTACTTCTGCCTGGGATTGCTCTCCTGCTTTTAATTTAACTTTCCAATTTTCCAATTTTCCTTTTTTGATTGAATTTACAACCTTATTGGATATTATATACTTTTAAGTCTTCCATAATCCAAGTTTGCAGGACCATGCCATAGGCCTTTTTGTAGTCAATCCATGGCATTGCAAGGTATTTGTGCCTAATTTTAATGTCTTTTATTATTATTATTATTATTATTATTATTTCACTCTTTATGAGTTTTTCACACCAGCATAAGCTGATAGTCCTTCACTGGAGTCTGAGTGACAGCAAGTCTCCTTATTAATACTATCTAAAATTAATAGTACTAGTACAAAATAAAAAACACCCTCCGGGCGATGTAAAAATAGATTTTTGAAATATATTGCCTGAGGGGTGGGAGTAAAAAATTCAATGTCAGCGAGTTTGTACCCTAAGTAAGTAAAATCATCAAATTCATTAAAGGATTAAAAAATAAAACAATTTAAAATGTAAACTTTAAATATGTATTAAATAAAAAAAAACTATATATAGATATATAATACCAGTCATGTATTTCTTAAAACTTGTTTTAAAAAACAACGAGGACTGTCTAATGTTGCATGTTCAAATTTTGAGGGTATTTATTCTGTGTTATGGCGATTTTGGGTAATGTGATGTAAGCAGTGACGTAATTTTTGTTACAGACAAAAACCGGAAGCGAATCTCCATTAGTAATAGATTATAAGAATTTCAAAGAGTATAAACTCTGGGTATTTGCCTCATACCCCACTTGTATGGACTGGGCACAAGGCCTCGTTTAAACGTGGGCCCACCCACAAGCCGAAGCTCATGGGTGGGAAAGAACAAAAATTGCGTCGATCCCTTCGGCATTCCCCCTCAAGGGGGGCACCTCAGGCGCTGGGCAATAAACCCAGCCTTGCCCCTTTAAGTCAAGGGGGCAGGTGTTGCCTGGGGGGATAGCGCCCTGGGATCAACGCTATTAATTTAACATGACCGGTCCCGAAGGACGGGTTGGAAATGTCTTAAAATGGAAATAGAGTATAAACTCTGGTTCTTATAAGACATTGGGTTCCTCAAAAGAGAATCACCCAACGCAGAATATTTCAGTAGGAAACATTAATTAAAGACATACAACATTTAATTTATACATATTGGGGAACTAGGTTCTCCAGGCAATACAAAAGTCACAGTTGTTCAAGTAGATGAAGAAGTGTATGGAAATACAAAAGAGGTGGAAACCACTTAACTGTTTATGGGGGGGTCTGGACCAAAACGTATGCACCATGTGTGGTGCTGAGGAGAAGTGATGAGCATGTCTGTCCTCATCAAGCGAGCTTTGTAAAAGAGGCTGATATTTTGAGTTTCCCATGTCACGTGACCTAAAAGGGACTCCTGATGTGGAAGAGTCCCTCAAAACCTGTGACAAGGGAGACTACTCCATCTAGTCCCTGACAGTATTGATACTATTTAAAATTAATTGTATTAATAGTATTTAAAATTAACATTTATTAATACTATTTAAAAATGATTACTATCAATTTTAAATGGTTTTAATACTTATTAAAACTATTTAAAATTAATTGTATTAATAGCATTTAAAATTAACATTATCAATACTATTTAAAAAGATTTTTAGAAAAATATAAAAAAACAAGTTTAAGTGATTACAAATATAAAAACAACAAAAAACTAATGACTTAAAGATAGAAACTGATTTTCCTGTGAATTGAAATAAGAGAAAGTGTGTGTGTGTGTGTGTGTGTGTGTGTGTGTGTGTGTGTATGGTATGTGTATGTGTGTGTATGTGTGTGTATGTGTGTGTATGTATGTATGTGTCAGTGTATGTGTGTGTGAGTGTGTATGTGTGTGTGTGCATGTGTGTGTGTATGTGTGTGTGTGCATGTGTGTGTGTATGTATGTGTCAGTGTATGTCTGTGTGTGTATGTGTATGTTAAAATGAATACATTATTTGTAAGATACCATTTCTCTAAATTGAACATTTGAATCACAACAAAATTCATTTAATTATTCGTTTGTTTCTCAATCACCAATGATAAAAGACCAAACACACAACAATGATATCGACTTTTATTTATATAATTAAAAAACTTTGACAGATGAACAATAAACAAAAAAACAAACAAAAAACAAATAAGAAGAAAAAGAATGTTGATATTCTATATCTAATACATACATATTTACCCAACCACTCCACATGAGCAAGATGTGACATAAGGTTTATTTCTTTAGCAGAGTTTAACATGTTTAAATTCAGAGTTTTCCTTCTAGTAGACTGGTTGTCTTACCAAGGTTAAAGAACACAGTCTACCTTACAATTTACCCATAGCTGGAGGGACAATAGTTTGATGCATACCTTTCCCAAGAGTATTAGTGCTATGTGAAATGCAAATAGTCTCGTCTTTATTGCAAAAGAGATTTGCTGTGCTAAGTTATTCATTGTGATTATATTTCTGATTTTTATTTAGGTTGAAATTATTGGAGATGCTTACATGGTCGTCAGTGGATTACCCCATCGAAACGAGAACCGACACTCAAGTGAAATTGCTGACATGTCCCTGTTTGTTATAAGTTCAATGCTTGTTTTCAAAGTGGCACATATGCCAAAACAACAACTTCAAGTTCGAATTGGTTTGCATACAGGACCTTGCTGTGCAGGTAAATATAAATTCCCTCTTGTCATTTACACCATAAAAATCCAGTTGTTTGTTAGGGTTTAGGGCTAGGGGTTAGGGTTAGGGGTTAGTTTTATAATTTAAAAAAAAAACTCTAAAAATCATCTGTAAACAATTAACCGGATTTTGACAGTGTAAATGCAAAAAGTGTCCCCATGAATCAAAATCGCAAAAGGGGTGCCTGAAGGTCATATGGTCCTTTTTTTTTAATATTGCATATATGTGTGTGTAGGGGGTGGCTCCTAAGCCAATCAGGTAGGACCGTTTGGATGGCCTCAAGATGAAAGCCTCCCCTTCAAACTTATGTAAACTTATACTGTAGTGTGTGTAGGGAGGGGGCTCAGCTTTTTTAATGGCCCCAGGTCTATACAAATCCAAAGTTAACCATTCCTCTTGAATTTATGAGGCAATTCCCTTCATCCTAGGGAGTGTGGAGTACCCCTTCATCGTCATTATTCTCTGGTCTACTCTGAATGTTCAGGTGAATATATATTCCCTCACTTTTTTAAATTTTTTATATTGCCTGTATGTATGTATGTATGTAGGGGGGGGGAGCTCAGCTTTTTTAATGGCCCCAGGTCTATACAAATCCAAAGTTGAACATTCTTCTTGAAACTCAAAGATGTTGTTGAGGGTCCAAGGGAGTGTGGAGTACCCCTTCATTGTCATTATTCCCTTGTCTACTCTTACCCAGAGTGGTAATACCTGTTAGGGTCCTATCTATGAGTTAAATAGATCAAAAATGAGTTTTAAAAAAATTTTGAATACTCAACAATAACTCTTCTGAGTATTCTAGCCGATTGCAGTTGTCTAAATAGTCTCAATTGGATTCCCAGTTCTTATTAGTATTAGTATTATTTACTCCTTTTGAGTCTCAATTCTTCTTCTGATTGAGTTTTCACATCAGCATTAGCTGATGGTCTTTTACTGGAGACTGAGTGACAACAAGTCTCCTCAGGTCTCCAGGACTCTTCTGAGTATTCTGGAAGATTGCAGAAGTGCAGTGTTCGGGATGGTATCAATCCTTCCTCTGATTTCCAGACTTTCCAAACCCTTTTCTAATCCTTTTGGGACCGTTCCAAGTGCACCAACTACAATTGGTATCACTTTCACTTTAATATTCCATAACTTTTTCAGTTCTCTGGCAAGGTCCAGATATTTGTCCATTTTTTTCATTTTCCTTCAGCTTCACCCTGTGATCTGCTGGAACTGCAAATTCCACCAGTTGACAAGTTCTTTCTTTTTTGTTTATCAACACTAGGTCTGGCCTTCTTGCTGGGATAAGGTGATCCGTTTTTATCTCAAAGTCCCAGAGAATTTTGTGCGTTTCGTTCTCAAGAACAGATTCTGGTTTATGCATATACCATTTTGTTGTGTGGTCAAAATTGAATTTTTTGCATAATTCCCAGTGGATCACCTTCCCAATCCAGTCGTGTCTAGTTTTGTATTCTCGTTGTGCTAGTTTGCTACATTCACAGAGTATATGGTTTACAGTCTATTATTATTATTATTATTATTATTATTATTATTATTTCATTCTTTGTGAATTTTTCCCACCAGCTTTGACAGGTGGTTTTTCACTGGAGTCCGAGAGACACTAAGTCTCCTCAGGCCTCCAGGACTCTCCTGATTTCTCTTTCTGATTTCCAATTCCTTCAGTCTCTTTTAAAGACTTTGGTTCCAAGAGCACCAACTACAATTGGTTTCACTATCACCACAGCTTTTTTCAGCTTTCTGACAAGATCCAATTATTTGTTTTACCAAAACTGCAAAATCCAACAAGATAACAAGATCCCCTTTTTCTTGTTAATTAACTTATCCTGTGTAATTCGTTTCTAAGAAACTATTCAAATGTATTTACAGTTAGCTTGAAATGGTGGTGAGGGAAGAAAAAAGAAAAACACTGGGATGCATGGATTTGATTTTACTGCAGCCTTTTAGATTTTTGTGCGACAGGGATGCATGCCTATCAGAGCATATCTGCAAACCCCTTATAATTGGCTAAAATTTTGGTGCCAAAAAGTTGCTGGGACTGTAGAATACATTGACTCTTTTCAACATGACACACATGCTCAGCCAACAATATTGGGCATATGAGGTCATTCAAAGAGTGAACATACATTTCCAATTGCTAAAATCTTAATAGTGCCATTGACTTCATGGATATTAATTATTTAAAAGACAACATTTTCTCTATTTATCTACTTTGGCCCTTATTTAGGCTAGACAGGCATTTCTTCATGATTGGATGATCCATTTGTATCTCATAATTTTATGAGTAATTTTCTAGAACAGATTCTGGGTTAGTATTATCTGCGTTATTCAGACTATTGTCCTCAACTTCATTGTTATCGGTACAAAGTTTCAACCGATGTGCCCTCCGGCCTTCTTTGGGTATTTCTTGTCGGACTCGGGAACCTTCTTGTCATAATCGTAAGCCATCACAAAACTTTGAACCAATTGGACACATGGCCTAGTGGATAAAGGAGTTAGGTTTAGAAAGTTCTAAGTGACAGTTATCTCTAGACTGCAGGTTCAATCCTGGTCAAGAGCAGCAGTAACATAGAATAATAATTAACACAGCTTAACGCCTCTACCCCAGCTATGGTTAGCAGAATGAGAACAGGATACCCCCATGGACTGAATAAAGGGTTAGGTTCAAAGTTCCATGATGGCTCCCGATTACAACAAGAAGGTTCCCGAGTTCAAAAAGAAGGTTCCTGAAAAAGGTCAGAGGGCACATCAGCCAAAACGGTGTACAGGTAACAATAAAGATGAGGACAATAGTCCAAATAATGCAGATAATAGTAATCATAAAGTCTCATCTCAAACATTCAGAGAAATAGTACAGATAACAATGAAGATGAGGACAATAGTCCAAATAATGCAGATAATACTAATCATCAAGCCTCATCTCAAACATTCAGAGAAATAGTACAGATAACAATGAAGATGAGGACAATAGTCCAAATAATGCAGATAATAGTAATCATCAAGTCTCATCTCAAACATTCAGAGAAATAGTGTAGATAACAATAAAGATGAGGATAATAGTCCAAATAATGCAGATAATAGTAATCATAAAGTCTCATCTCAAACATTCAGAGAAATAGTACAGATAACAATGAAGATGAGGACAATAGTCCAAATAATGCAGATAATACTAATCATCAAGTCTCATCTCAAACATTCAGAGAAATAGTACAGATAACAATGAAGATGAGGACAATAGTCCAAATAATGCAGATAATACTAATCATCAAGCCTCATCTCAAACATTCAGAGAAATAGTACAGATAACAATGAAGATGAGGACAATAGTCCAAATAATCCAAATAATTCAAATTATCAAGCCTCATCTCAAAAATTCACAGAAATAGTGTATATAACAATAAAGATGAGGACAATAGTCCGAATAATCCAAATAATTCAAATTATCAAGCCTCATCTCAAAAATTCAGAGAAATAGTGTAGATAACAATAAAGATGAGGACAATAGTCTGAAAAATCCAAATAATCCAAATTATCAAGCCTCATCTCAAAAATTCACAGAAATAGAGTATATAACAATAAAGATGAGGACAATAGTCCGAATAATCCAAATAATCCAAATTATCAAGCCTCATCTCAAAAATTCAGAGAAATAGACTCTAGTTTATACATATACCATTTGGTAGAATGTATTTACCAACCACTCTACACAAGTAGGATGTGACATAAGGTCTATTTTAAAGCAGAGTTTAACAGATTTTACTTCAAAGTTTTATTTTTCCTAGACTGGTTGCCATACCAAGGTTAAAGATCTCAGTCTACCATACTATTTACCTATAACTATAGGGCGAATAATTGGATTCATACCTTTCCCAACAATATTAGTACTATGAGAAACACAAAATGTTTTCTCCATTTTCTTCAACAGCAATTATTATACCATGAGTGCCTTGCTTAATTCCTAGAAGTCAAACATAAACAAAGGGAACCACTCTTGACTGATAAATTATTTATTTATTTATTGATCTACTAGGAAAAAAGAAGACAGGGCTAGGGTTAGGGTTTAGAGTTAGGGTTTAGGGTTAGTTTGTTTTTATATATATATATATATATATATATATATATATAGTCATCCACAAACGTGTTTTGACTTATCAAGTCTCTTCAGTGGGGCTAGACATTTTGTGAGCTACCTACAGCCGGGATAGAACTCCGATCGATTCAGCAGCAGTCGGCCATATCGTCACCCACAGAATGTGAAGGGGATTTTAACTGTTTTAATACGCACATCTGTATGCATGTAAAGGCAGCCATAGAGTGCTCCATCCCTTTTTATGGGAGAACATTGCATTTACGCTCTAGCTGGTGGTCACAAGCGAAATCCCACCCAAAGTGCTCAACCAGCGCTTTCTAAGATACATATCTGTATCTTAGAAGGCGCTGGCTCAACCCTAGGGGGATGGTGAGCATATATAGTCATCCACAGACACATGTTTCGAGTTTTATAATTTGCTTGAAGCATTGTGTGAATTTCTCAGATGAGGTATTCTTACTATTATACATTGATTCATTCAGACCAGTTTCCTCATCTTTGTTGTCTTTATCCCAACATTTCATCCTCTCTACCCTGCAGCCTTCTTTCTGCCTGGGTTTCTCAGATGAGATGTTCTTACTATTATACATTGATTCATTCAGACCAGTTTCCTCATCTTTGTTGTCTTTATCCCAACATTTCATCCTCTCTACCCTGCAGCCTTCTTTCTGTCTGGGTTTCTCAGATGAGATGTTCTTACTATTATACATTGATTCATTCAGACCAGTTTCCTCATCTTTGTTGTCTTTATCCCAACATTTCATCCTCTCTACCCTGCAGCCTTCTTTCTGCTGGGTTTCTCAGATGAGATGTTCTTACTATTATACATTGATTCATTCAGACCAGTTTCCTCATCTTTGTTGTCTTTATCCCAACATTTCATCCTCTCTACCCTGCAGCCTTCTTTCTGTCTGGGTTTCTCAGATGAGATGTTCTTACTATTATACATTGATTCATTCAGACCAGTTTCCTCATCTTTGTTGTGTTTATCCCAACATTTCATCCTCTCTACCCTGCAGCCTTCTTTCTGTCTGGGTTTCTCAGATGAGATGTTCTTACTATTATACATTGATTCATTCAGACCAGTTTCCTCATCTTTGTTGTCTTTATCCCAACATTTCATCCTCTCTACCCTGCAGCCTTCTTTCTGTCTGGGTTTCTCAGATGAGATGTTCTTACTATTATACATTGATTCATTCAGACCAGTTTCCTCATCTTTGTTGTGTTTATCCCAACATTTCATCCTCTCTACCCTGCAGCCTTCTTTCTGTCTGGGTTTCTCAGATGAGATGTTCTTACTATTATACATTGATTCATTCAGACCAGTTTCCTCATCTTTGTTGTGTTTATCCCAACATTTCATCCTCTCTACCCTGCAGCCTTCTTTCTGTCTGGGTTTCTCAGATGAGATGTTCTTACTATTATACATTGATTCATTCAGACCAGTTTCCTCATCTTTGTTGTCTTTATCCCAACATTTCATCCTCTCTACCCTGCAGCCTTCTTTCTGTCTGGGTTTCTCAGATGAGATGTTCTTACTATTATACATTGATTCATTCAGACCAGTTTCCTCATCTTTGTTGTCTTTATCCCAACATTTCATCCTCTCTACCCTGCAGCCTTCTTTCTGTCTGGGTTTCTCAGATGAGATGTTCTTACTATTATACATTGATTCATTCAGACCAGTTTCCTCATCTTTGTTGTCTTTATCCCAACATTTCATCCTCTCTACCCTGCAGCCTTCTTTCTGTCTGGGTTTCTCAGATGAGATGTTCTTACTATTATACATTGATTCATTCAGACCAGTTTCCTCATCTTTGTTGTCTTTATCCCAACATTTCATCCTCTCTACCCTGCAGCCTTCTTTCTGCCTGGGTTTCTCAGATGAGATGTTCTTACTATTATACATTGATTCATTCAGACCAGTTTCCTCATCTTTGTTGTCTTTATCCCAACATTTCATCCTCTCTACCCTGCAGCCTTCTTTCTGTCTGGGTTTCTCAGATGAGATGTTCTTACTATTATACATTGATTCATTCAGACCAGTTTCCTCATCTTTGTTGTCTTTATCCCAACATTTCATCCTCTCTACCCTGCAGCCTTCTTTCTGCCTGGGTTTCTCAGATGAGATGTTCTTACTATTATACATTGATTCATTCAGACCAGTTTCCTCATCTTTGTTGTTTATCCCAACATTTCATCCTCTCTACCCTGCAGCCTTCTTTCTGTCTGGGTTTCTCAGATGAGATGTTCTTACTATTATACATTGATTCATTCAGACCAGTTTCCTCATCTTTGTTGTCTTTATCCCAACATTTCATCCTCTCTACCCTGCAGCCTTCTTTCTGTCTGGGTTTCTCAGATGAGATGTTCTTACTATTATACATTGATTCATTCAGACCAGTTTCCTCATCTTTGTTGTCTTTATCCCAACATTTCATCCTCTCTACCCTGCAGCCTTCTTTCTGTCTGGGTTTCTCAGATGAGATGTTCTTACTATTATACATTGATTCATTCAGACCAGTTTCCTCATCTTTGTTGTCTTTATCCCAACATTTCATCCTCTCTACCCTGCAGCCTTCTTTCTGTCTGGGTTTCTCAGATGAGATGTTCTTACTATTATACATTGATTCATTCAGACCAGTTTCCTCATCTTTGTTGTCTTTATCCCAACATTTCATCCTCTCTACCCTGCAGCCTTCTTTCTGTCTGGGTTTCTCAGATGAGATGTTCTTACTATTATACATTGATTCATTCAGACCAGTTTCCTCATCTTTGTTGTCTTTATCCCAACATTTCATCCTCTCTACCCTGCACCTTCTTTCTGTCTGGGTTTCTCAGATGAGATGTTCTTACTATTATACATTGATTCATTCAGACCAGTTTCCTCATCTTTGTTGTCTTTATCCCAACATTTCATCCTCTCTACCCTGCAGCCTTCTTTCTGTCTGGGTTTCTCAGATGAGATGTTCTTACTATTATACATTGATTCATTCAGACCAGTTTCCTCATCTTTGTTGTCTTTATCCCAACATTTCATCCTCTCTACCCTGCAGCCTTCTTTCTGTCTGGGTTTCTCAGATGAGATGTTCTTACTATTATACATTGATTCATTCAGACCAGTTTCCTCATCTTTGTTGTCTTTATCCCAACATTTCATCCTCTCTACCCTGCAGCCTTCTTTCTGTCTGGGTTTCTCAGATGAGATGTTCTTACTATTATACATTGATTCATTCAGACCAGTTTCCTCATCTTTGTTGTCTTTATCCCAACATTTCATCCTCTCTACCCTGCAGCCTTCTTTCTGTCTGGGTTTCTCAGATGAGATGTTCTTACTATTATACATTGATTCATTCAGACCAGTTTCCTCATCTTTGTTGTCTTTATCCCAACATTTCATCCTCTCTACCCTGCAACCTTCTTTCTGCCTGGGTTTCTCAGATGAGATGTTCTTACTATTATACATTGATTCATTCAGACCAGTTTCCTCATCTTTGTTGTCTTTATCCCAACATTTCATCCTCTCTACCCTGCAGCCTTCTTTCTGTCTGGGTTTCTCAGATGAGATGTTCTTACTATTATACATTGATTCATTCAGACCAGTTTCCTCATCTTTGTTGTCTTTATCCCAACATTTCATCCTCTCTACCCTGCAGCCTTCTTTCTGTCTGGGTTTCTCAGATGAGATGTTCTTACTATTATACATTGATTCATTCAGACCAGTTTCCTCATCTTTGTTGTCTTTATCCCAACATTTCATCCTCTCTACCCTGCAGCCTTCTTTCTGCCTGGGTTTCTCAGATGAGATGTTCTTACTATTATACATTGATTCATTCAGACCAATTTTCTGTCTAAAGAAAAAAAAAGAATGAGTTGACATCATGAAAGAGTCAAGAGGAATATAATTTGTAATATTAATGACAATGTTTGAATTGATAGACTTAAACACTTTTTTCTTCTTTTTTCCATCTTTCACTGACTTAATCAGTTAATTCTATCCATTTGGGAATATTATAAATTACCATTTAGAATAGCAAGAGACAGATCGGTGACAGCAGAATATTAGTGTTATACAAATTATCTTGTCAGAAACATAGCAGCTTTACATATCCTATATATATATATATATGTTCATATATATATATATTATATATATATATATATATATATATCCTTTACATATCCTATATATATATATATATATATATATATATATATATATATATTGGTTAGGAGGTGGATTTAGAAGGCTATCACAATGCATGTGTAAAGAAAAAAAAATAATAATAATAACAATACAGTAACAATGGTGTTGTGTGTTAACCAGTATTTTATTCTTGAATTTTCGAGATAAAATCTCTTTTTCAAAAGATCACTGGAACTGAAGTAGTGTAGTTATGGCATTTCTTTTTAAAAAGAAATGCCATAACTGGACTACTTTAGTTCCAGTACTTATTTATGGGTGATACTGTAAATAATACCTAATAATATCCGTTTTGATTGTCTAATGTTCCATAGAAATAAGAAAATCTGGTATCTTTGGTTTAGAAGAAAATTAACTTTTTATAAAACAATTGTTAGGGGTGTACTTATTTATGGGTGATACTGTAAATAATACCTAATAATATCCGTTTTGATTGTATAATGTTCCACTAGAAATAAGAAAATCTGCTATCTTTGGTTTAGAAGAAAATTAACTTTTTATAAAACAATTGTTAGGGGTGTACTTATTTATGGGTGATACTGTAAATAATACCTAATAATATCCGTTTTGATTGTATAATGTTCCACTAGAAATAAGAAAATCCTGGTATCTTTGGTTTAGAAGAAAATTAACTTTTTATAAAACAATTGTTAGGGGTGTACTTATTTATGGGTGATACTGTAAATGATACCTAATAATATCCGTTTTGATTGTATAATGTTCCACTAGAAATAAGAAAATCCTGGTATCTTTGGTTTAGAAGAAAATTAACTTTTTATAAAACAATTGTTAGGGGTGTACTTATTTATGGGTGATACTGTAAATAATACCTAATAATATCCGTTTTGATTGTATAATGTTCCACTAGAAATAAGAAAATCCTGGTATGTTTGGTTTAGAAGAAAATTAACTTTTTTATAAAACAATTGTTAGGGGTGTACTTATTTATGGGTGATACTGTAAATAATACCTAATAATATCCGTTTTGATTGTATAATGTTCCACTAGAAATAAGAAAATCTGTATCTTTGGTTTAGAAGAAAATTAACTTTTTATAAAACAATTGTTAGGGGTGTACTTATTTATGGGTGATACTGTAAATAATACCTAATAATATCCGTTTTGATTGTATAATGTTCCACTAGAAATAAGAAAATCCTGCTATCTTTGGTTTAGAAGAAAATTAACTTTTATAAAACAATTGTTAGGGGTGTACTTATTTATGGGTGATACTGTAAATAATACCTAATAATATCCGTTTTGATTGTATAATGTTCCACTAGAAATAAGAAAATCTGGTATCTTTGGTTTAGAAGAAAATTAACTTTTTATAAAACAATTGTTAGGGGTGTACTTATTTATGGGTGATACTGTAAATAATACCTAATAATATCCGTTTTGATTGTATAATGTTCCACGAGAAATTAACTTTTTATAAAACAATTGTTAAAACAAATAAGTAAACAACTAACAAAAGACTGTAAAGACAATATTTGGCATTTAATAACCCATAAGAGTTGATATGCCAACCAACCTAATTGGTAATACATTGGAAACACATTACTTTCAGGATGTCCTTGAGTAAATGATTATTTGTCTGGAAAATGTATAGAGATTATTATGTCATAAATATTAATGGAGTCTGTTTTGAGAAAATCAGTATCATGGGATTGTTGGTTTCAATTAGGAAATATTTCTCATGACATATTTGGCCATCATATAATCCATTCTCATAAAAGACCTTTGCACACATCTTTCAGCTTCAATTTTACTATTGGAATATTATCATCTTTAGCACTGATAATATATCATAATGTTGAAACTAATAGTCTGGTATAAAAGTATTACAAAAGAACAAATGAATTTCCAATGCATTCCTATTATAAAACGCTCACAAAATTTGGGCATTATAAAATCTATTCTCCTCATACATGTCTTTCGTTTTCAAATTCATATGATGAAATGATTTCCAATTCATTTTCATAGTAAAAATCATTGTCCAATGCATTTTTATAGCAAAAATCATTGTCCAATGCATTTTTATAGTAAAAATCATTGTCCAATGCATTTTTATAGTAAAAATCATTTCCAGTGCATTTTCATAATAAAAATCATTGTCCAATGCATTTTCATAGTAAAAATCATTGTCCAATGCATTTTCATAGTAAAAATCATTAAATCATTATCCAATGCATTTTCATAGTAAAAATCATTGTCCAATGCATTTTTATAGTAAAAATCATTGTCCAATGCTCGTGAAAATCATTGTCCAATGCATTTTTCATAGTAAAATCATTTCCAATGCATTTTCATAGTAAAAATCATTGTCCAATGCATTTTTATAGTAAAAATCATTGTCCAATGCATTTTATAATAAAAATCATTGTCCAATGCATTTTTATAAGCTATTACCTCAATTGTCAATTTTAATAATGGTCCATCAAGAGAATGGGAATCTGATCTCTTGGGTAAATCACCCTCCTAAAAAATACCTTAACTGCCAAGGCAATAGTAACAAAATGTTGTTTGTTCATTGGTAAATTACTATTTATTTATTTTCAGGAATTGTTGGTATTCGAATGCCTCGATATTGTCTATTTGGAGATACAGTTAATACAGCTTCTCGAATGGAATCTACAGGAAGAGGTTTGTAATATTAAAATTTTAATTCATTTTACTGTTGGATATATATATATATATATATATATATATATATATATATATATAAGATTTTTTGGATGTTTGTTTATTTTAGAAATGTTGCTGAATAAAGTATATATTAAATTTTTACTTGAAGGCACTTACAACGTTACAATGCGTTGTAAGTGCCTTCAAGTAAAAATTTAATATATAATATATATATATATATTTATTTATATATATATATATATATAAAATAATAAAATTCGAAGGCAATACGATGCGTAAAAAATAAAGACAAAAAGATGTTTATATGTCTAATCGATTTCAAAGTGAAGCTTTATCATCAGAGATTTATTTCAGAAATGACGTGCTTATGTTTTTTTTTTTATTTGTGTGGTTATAATTTCTCTTCTTATTTCCTTTTCCTCTCCTTTTTTTCCTCTCTTTCTTCTTCTCCTCCTTTATGAATGGGCGAATAACTGTAATTTCTTATTTCTCTCTGGAAAAAAAAGGAGAGGAAAAGGAAATAAGAAGAGAAATTATAACCACACAAATAAAAAAAAAAAACATAAGCACGTCATTTCTGAAATAAATCTCTGATGATAAAGCTTCGCTTTGAAATCGATTAGACATATAAACATCTTTTTGTCTTTATTTTTTACGCATTGTATTGCCTTCGAATTTTATTATTTTATAACATACTTAACAATGCTTCAAGCAAATTACCAATTGCTTTTATATATATATATATATATATATATATATATATATATATATATATATATATATATGTCTTCTTATTCTCTGTGATAAATTTATTTTTCCTCAGATTAACAAAAGTCCTGATGAAGATTTATTGAAACAGATTGAAACTCTGCAGTGTTGGTGAAATAAACATCACTCGTTTTATGAACTTGTGTTTTAAAAATTTTTCACTATATTACATACACTTCCACTTTCTCTTCACATATATATATATATATATATATATATATATATATATATATATAAATTTTATATAACGTTATAAAAAATTATATATATTATATTTAAATTTTTGGAGTTGTCTTAGAAGTATGAAAAAATATATGTAAAAGAGTGAAGGGCAGAATAAAAATAAAAATTATGAATATTGTGAACCTTCTTGTCTCTCAAATGTTTATTTCAGAATCAATAAACACACACACACACACACACACACACCTATATATAAGGAAAAGGGGGTTGGAATGAATCCGACAGAATGAGGTAAAATAAGAAATGAAAGAACAAAACTCAGACAAAAATGTGTAGTATATTTCGCTGGGGGATTGACATCAGCTTCTTCTGCTTTATTGAATTATTAGGGTCATACAAATGTTTTATAGAAGTAGGTAGGTGGGTAAGTTTTGTGGTGAGGGAAAGATTTGATTGGTTATAGGAGACATATCTTCCCCAAAGATGTCTCCTATAACCAATCAACCAGGCAATAAACCCAGCCCTGCCCCTTTAAATTGCAGGTGTTGCCTAGGGGGGATGATCCCCTGGGATCACACCGTTAATTTAAAACACCGGTCCAGTGGCCAAAGAACACCGGACCCCGCCCCAAAGGACGGGTTGTTAATGGGTATTTTGGTATCTTTGGTTGTTTAGAAGAATATTAACTTTTTTTATAAAAAAAAATTGTTAGGTATGTACTTATTTATGGGTATTGTATTTCATAAATGGTTGATGATTTTCAAAATTTTTTCTTCGGTAGGAATGAGAATACATATTACAGAATCAACAAGAAATTCTCTTTTGGCAAATTCAAAAGATTATCTCATTTCAAGCAGAGGAGAGATTATGATCAAGGTAAATAAACAGATATTTTTATTATTTAGTATTATCTGTATTATTCAGACTATTGTCCTCATCGTCATTGTTAACTGTACAATGTTTTGTCTGATGTGCCCTCCGGCCTTCTTCAGGTATTTCTTGTCGGACTCGGAAACCTTCTCGGAACCTTCTCAGACTCGGGAACCTTCTTTTCGAACTCGGGAACTTTCTTGACGTAACCAGGAGCCATCACGGAACTTTGAACCTAACCCTTTATTCAGTCCACAGGGGTATCCTGTTCTCATTCCACTAACCATAGCTGGGGTACAGGTGTTAAGCTGCGTTAATTATTATGGTTCTCGAGTCCAACAAGAAATAGCTGAAGAATATTGAAAAATAACGTGCTAATACCAAGACAGGATAAAAGTAAAGATATAGTTAACATACAATATACAATACAATATGTAACTTGTGATACAAATGTGTGTGTTTACAAATGTGTTACAATTGAATAGTGTAGGGTGTAATGGTATGGTTTGGTTGCAAAATAATGCTTGCATGACTTATCTGTCCCAGGTAGGAATATCTTGCTAGCTTTGTTTGTTTGTTTGACGATACATGTCAACGGCCCTTCCATGAGCTGTTTCAAAGGCCCGTCGTTCTTCAACGTCTATTGCTGTGGAAAAGAACATGTCGTTCCTCGATGGCAGTCGTAGTGAAAGAGGAGGTTTGAAAGTATCAACCCTCAAAATTGGTGGCCAAACTGAGCCTCATAACGTGTGCTCTGATTGGTCACTGACAAAGGCCCTTAGTCAATCACATGAGGTTTCTCTTCAGGTGATGGCTAAGAGACCTATGGACTATGTGTTTGGCAATGGTCAAAGGGAGGTAACTGTTTAGGTAATATTATTTTCTACAAGAAGGCCAGAGGGCACATCGGCCGAAACATAGAATACACCACAGAGAGTTATGACCCTTACTCCCAATGGCGCCACTTGTTACACATGGGTGATGACCCGTGAAGTTTAAGAATGGAATTCTGGTGGCTCCATAACATACAATAATCCACTTTGACCCTTATTCAGGTTAGACAGGCAATTGAAGAGAACCAACAATCAGTTGGTCATATCAATCCCTAGTACCTATATAATTGTCCTGATTGTATTGCTATTATTGCAAACTCCCAACCCTTTTTATCATATATGTGCTAGATGGCAGTGGTTGAGGGTTGTTGGAAATCCAATAGTTAAATTACTTTCCCCTGTCGCTAGGGAGCGAATCACCAATACGAGGTTGGTGGGAGAATCAAGCCCCAGCACTTATCTGAAGACACTCAACTGGAGAAGTCACCTTAACAGGGTCTTCCACACCTTGCCCAGGCAAATAGCTTCTAAAAAGCACTCCCTACACTTTTTACTTATCGTACAAGAACTGGCCAGCACGGACACGCCGCAAAGCAATTCCTAACACTTGACTTCCTAAGAACTTCTAAGAGAGATTTCTAACAGCACTCCAAACGACTGCGACCAGAATTCCTTTGCTAGTGCCACTTCACCTATGAACTATAATTTCACCTCTCAGATAAGTCTCGTAGCAAATGCCATCAAAATTTGCAACAATATTTTTTATACCCTTTGTCAATATGTGTTTAATTTCCATTCTGTTGTTTGTCTTTTTTTGTCCAAATAATTGCCTAACACTGGGAGAATAAAAGCTCCCTAAAGACCGTAATTCCTCTTAGGGTCTTAGTGTCCTGGTTATAACACTAAACTGCATCTCGTGGTGAGGTTCCAATTCTGAATCTCTGGGTGTTGCATACCCTTTTCATTACTTATTTTTATTCTTCTTCTTCTGTTCTTCTATCTTAGGTTCTTCTTCTAGTGTCTTTTATATCTTAAGTTCTTGTAGCGTCTGGACTTCGTCTTGGGGACTTTGTGTCTGGTCTTCCATTGGGGATTTCTCTTTATCAGAAGCCCTGTGTCATTGGTAGTTTTTAGATAATAACACAAGACTTCGATTTACTTAGATCATATTTTATTTTGAAATCCCCACCAGACTACCTGCGCAGATCGAGTCGGAGTGTGCAAATACATAACTCACCACCATCGTAGTTTCTCGCCGACCGACTAAAATCTATTTCTAATCTAAACCGGAAGAGGGTCTCCTCCACCGATTCTCACAGTATCCACCAGAAAGGATCAGGATGAGGTCAAGTCTTGTCACTCATCCTTCAAGGCCGTGTGCTGCAACTTATAACAGCCATTTTGATTTCTACACTACTGTACATAAATATTAAGAATCTAATAATTATGTAACATGGGGAGTATAGCGTACCTTTTCATTACCATCACTCCCAGATCCATTCTGACCTGAAGTGGTAGTACCTGATAGGGTACTATCTATGGGCTAAATAGATTTTTTAAAAATAAGCTTTAAAAAGAATTTGAATACCCAACAAGAATGAATAAAACAAAAACATTTTTGGGATAAAATGATCCAAATCCAACCAACCAACCATCCAACCAACCAACCAACCAACCATCCAACCAACCAACCAACCATCCAACCTTTAGCAGCTTCTACAGATTTAGTTCCCTGTCACCAGCCTTGGCCTCCACACTGATGAAAGTAGAAAGAATGTACAGCTCCAAATTAGGAAGGTCTATTCACTTTTATAAGGGCCGAGTTAGCTCAGTCGGTAGAGCGTCCGCCTAGGAACAACAAGGTTCCTAGTTTGATACCGGCCCTCACTAACTCAGTGTATGAGTATTACAGGGATCTGTGAGGTAAAGTGAGGAGCTGATGGTAGATGTGGCACCACATCTCAGATGCCAAAACAATCTCCTCAGTCTAGCGCTAATGAGAAGGGGATAGACTCCCTCACTGTTTGGCAGCTACTGACATTAGCCCCCTCCCCCTCCCAACAACTTATTCACTTTGAAAATTTTAGTATTTTTGTATTTAGTATTTAGTATTTGAAAATCTGACATTGGGATGAAAATTTGCAATTATTTCGGCCAGAAAAATCGGATGGCAATTTAAGTTCATTTGTTTATTTACTTCCATTGTGAAATATGTACAACAAAAATAAATACCTATACTGGCAGGACATCACCCAGAATAAAAAAAGGTCCAAAGTTACAAAGATCTGAACCTATGAAATATCCGGAGAAAAAGGGGTTTATTTATTTGTGTTTTTTGTGTTTTTTCCACTTTCAAGATTTTCTCTTTCTTTCTTTCTTTCTTTCTTTCTTTCTTTCTTTCTTTCTTTCTTTTCTCTTTTATTTTCTTGTTTTTTTTGTTTTTGTTTTTGTTTTTTTGTTTTTTTTGTTGATTTTTTCTTTCTATTTTTACTCTCTCTCTCTCTCTCTCTCTCTTCTCTCTCTCTCTCTCTCTCTCTCTCTCATTTCCTGGTATTTAGTGAGATTCCTTTTCTGAACTTTCTCTAAGTGCTAGGCCACACCCCCACCTCACCCCACCCCGGGTACCTGTCTGAAAACCACTGACAATTTTTTAAATGCAACATCCAAAAAGAGTTGGTTATATCAGAGGTTTTCAAACAGTTTTCACTCCTTTTTATTTCAGCATCTTGTGGACCACCATGTGAATAAAAAGGAAATCTTATGTATCTTTATATAAATAAAAATATCATCATCATCATCATCATCATCATCATCATCATCATTATTATTATAAAGTTTTCACACCTGCCAGAGCTGGTGATTCATTGGGGGCTGAGTGACAGCAAGTCTTCTCAGGTCTCCGGGACTCCTCTGACTATTCTAGCTGATCTTAACATTGCTGTAGTTTGGATAGTCTGGATTCTTGCTCTGATTTCCAATTCATCCAAATTCTTTTCCAGAGCTTTGGGGACCATTCCAAGGGCACCAATTACAATTGGTATGACCTTTGCTTTCATGTTCCATAGTTTTCTCAGTTCTCTGGCAAGGTCCAAGTATTTGTCTATCTTTTTACTTTCTTTCACTTTCATTTTGTGGTCAGCAGGGACAGCAAAATCCATGAGATGACAGGTTATTTTCTTCTTCTTCTTCTTCTTCTTCTTCTTCTTATTATTATTATTATTATTATTATAATCAATAATAAATTATCATATTTATTTTCCTTCAGGGAAAAGGTCTTATGTCAACATTTTGGTTGAATGGCAAAAGAGGTTTTGCTCAGAAACTTCCAAACGTATCGGATTTGTAAGTATAATATTTATTAAAAATAATTGAAGGATTTCTCAATAGATATTCTCTAACCAGCATATGAAGGGGTACTCCACGCTTCCCCAGATCTCCTTAACTGGAACCTCACCATCAGATACAGTTTAGTGACAGATATATATTTACCAACCACTCTGCATGAATAGGATGTGACACAAGGTCAATTTTAAGTGGTTTTCCTTCTCCTAGATTGGATGTGATATTAAGGGTAAGAGCCCAGTATATAATTACCCAACCCCTCCACCACAAGCAGGATGTGACACAAGGTCAATTGTTTAAGGGGAGTTTCAGAGTTTTCCTTCTCCTAGACCTGTTGCCATATTAAGGCTAAAGAGCCCAGATTGTATTTACCCAACCCCTCCACCACAAGCAGGATGTGACACAAGGTCAATTTTAAGTGGTTTTCCTTCTCCTAGATTGGATGTGATATTAAGGGTAAGAGCCCAGTATATAATTACCCAACCCCTCCACCACAAGCAGGATGTGACACAAGGTCAAGTAGAGTTTAACAGGTTTGAATTTAGAGTTTTCCTTCTCCTAGACTGATTTCCTAGTCCACCCAACTATTTACCCATAGCTGAAGGGAGAATCATACCTTAAGTGTTTTAGCACAATGTGAAATGTAAACAGTCTTGTTCAAGATTTGAACTTGAGTCGTAGAATCCATTTCTACAATAATAACCATTACACCACCATGCATCCCAGAGTTTTTCTTTTTTTCTTCTTTTACCATTTCAACCTAACTGTAAATACATTTCAATAGTTTCTTAGAAATGAATCACACAGGATAGGTTACAGGATGTGAGAAATGGACAATTTCCTAAACAGAGTTTAACAGGTTTGAATTTAGGGTTTTCCTTCTCCTAGATTGGTTGCTTATCTTTGGTTAGTGTTGTGTTTCTATGTTCATAATCCATGTTGAACAAACAAAATGTTTGAAACAAGAAAAATATGACAAGGAGGAAAAAGGAGAATGAACAAATGTCTTGGATAAGTCTAGTAATAATGTTCTCCCAACTGGGCTGCACTCTGCTCACCACAACAATCGAAATGCCTCGTCCACCTGTCACAAGAGCCAAAATACTACTACCAGCTGTTTTCGTAGTCGTTGTACGTAATCGTTTGATGCTGCCAACTGGTTGTCGCCATATGCTTATATGCACGCCCGATCTCGAGAGAATTTGCATACGTGCAATCCCATTCTCGCTGGTTCGAGATCGCCCATCGTTAAATATAGTGCTTACAGCAGCCATATTTCTTTCCCGCGATGACCCTGCAAGCCAGACTCGTCCATGCACGCTTTGAGTTTCGAGGTATGTTATTTTCATTACATCCACAATAAGATTTATTTTTGAACTGAACATATACCATTTAAAAAGGCGCCAAAAAGAAGTTGGGCAGAAATGTAAGGAGCTTAAGTATCTCCTGATATTTATTTTAGATGCATCATAAAAGAAAAGATAACATTATAATAATTCGACAGTTAGGTAACCAGTTTAGGAAAACAAGCAGGATGTGACACAAGATCAATTTTTTTAATGGAATGTAACAGGTTTGAATTTAGAGCTTTCCTTCTCCTAGACTGGTTGCCTAACTTTGGTTAGATAACCAGTCTTGGAAAACAAGCAAGATGTGACATAAGGTCAATTTTTTAAATGGAATGTAACAGGTTTGAATTTAGAGCTTTCCTTCTCCTAGACTGGTTGCCTAACTTTGGTTAGATAACCAGTCTAGGAAAACAAGCAGGATGTGACACAAGGTCAATTTTTTTAAATGGAATGTAACAGGTTTGAATTTAGAGCTTTCCTTCTCCTAGACTGGTTGCCTAACTTTGGTTAGGTAACCAGTCTTGGAAAACAAGCAGGATGTGACATAAGGTCAATTTTTTTAAATGGAATGTAACAGGTTTGAATTTTTTCCTTCTCCTAGACTGGTTGCCTAACCAAGGCTAAAGAACCTAGTCTTAGTTGGATTCATAAACTAGTAATTCTACTTCATGAATCCAACTATTCTCCCTCCAGTTAAATAGTAGGGCAACCAGTCTAGGAGAAGGAAAATTAAGTATAATTACTAGTTAAAAATGTATTTACGAAGCTTAGGTTAGTTTGATGCAAGGCCGGATATATGGGTGCCCGTTGGGAATCAAACTCACTAATAATAGTTTTCTATTAACTATTACACTATGAGAGGTACCAACAAACGAGAGAATTATATAATCTTTTTTTTTTTTAAGTTAGCAAGAAAGTTGCCAGAATGTTCTTCACAGAACTATGTTTACTTTTGTATCTCAGCAACTGATTACGTTCACTGTGTCATATATTCTTCAATCCCTTACTTACAGGTACCGAAAGTCTGTTTCTATTTATATTATTTCTTGGACAAGAGCCACACCCAGTTTTGCCTTGCTGCTAAAACTCTACCATGTCATTACACCAGTGTCAAATTACCACTATTATTGCTACTACAACATAAATCTGCTTCTTTCTTTCTTTCTTTCTTTCTTTCTTTTTTGTTTTCTTTCTTTCTTTCTTTCTTTTCTCCTCTCAAAAAAAAAAAGAAAAGAAAAGAAAAGCTAAGACTGCTTCTGCTACTTTTAATATTCCCAATCTTTAAAGAAATCCCTGAAATACATTTGTCTGCTCATGACCAAAAAAAAAAAAAGAAAAAAATTATTTACCCTACCCATTCACTGCAGGTAGGATGTGACACAAGGTCACAAATATGGGGTATCCAGCAAGGATGAAACTCACTTTTCAGTAGTAATAGAGTTCCAATGCATTTTTATATTAAAAATGATTTCCAATGCATTTCTATATTAAAAATGATTTCTAATGCATTTTTATAGTAAAAATCATTGTCCAATGCATTTTTATAGTAAAAATCATTTCCAATGCATTTTTATAGTAAAAATCATTTCCAATGCATTTTTATAGTAAAAATCATTGTCCAATGCATTTTTATAGTAAAAATCATTGTCCAATGCATTTTTATAGTAAAAATCATTGTCCAATGCATTTTTATAGTAAAAATTAATTTCCAATTCATTTTTATAGTGAAAATCATTTCCAATTCATTTTTATAGTAAAAATTAATTTCAATGCATTTTTATAATAAAAATCGTTTTCAATGCATTTTTATAATAAAAATCATTTTCAATGCATTTTTATAGTAAAAATCATTTCAATCCAATATAGTAAAAATCATTTTCAATGCATTTTTATAGTAAAAATTATTTCTGATGCATTTTTATTGTGAAAATGATTTCCAATGCATTTTTATAGTAAAAATAATTTATAATGCATTTTATAGTAAAAATCATTTCTAATGCATTTTTATAGTAAAAATCATTGTCCAATGCATTTTTATAGTAAAAATCATTTCTAATTGATTTCTGCAATTGTTTTTAATATTTGTTGTCTCATTACATGTCTAATCATTAATTTAGATTATTCTTATATATGTTATATATTTTATATATAAATTTTAATTTATCTTAATAATATTTTAATTTTTAACTACAGCAGTGATGATTCAGAGACCAATGTATATACAACTTACATGGAAAAAAGGTAATGAGATTTTTTTTAATTTATTTTATATTTTTAAATATTTTGATCAAAAAAGCATTTATTATAAATGCAAAGATTCATAAATTTCTTCTTTTTTTTTTCAAATTTTAATTAATGCAAACTAAACCTGTGTGATTTTTTAAAAAAATACCTTAATTATAATTGATTCTTGCATTTAATATAATGGATATATATATATATATTACTTACTAGCAAACGTACCCGGTCCATGACCGGACTAATTTTTTTTTTAGGAACACCAGTGAGAAAGGGAGAAAACAGGAGTTAGAGAGAATAAGAGGAAAATATTTTATTAAATTAAAACAATCACCGAGAATTTGTATATTACAATTAATTTGTTTTTTTTGTTTTTTTTTGTTTACATTTAAAATATTTTAAAAAACGTATTCCTAAACTTTTTAAAACATTTTATTTGAGAGAGAGAGAGAGAGAGAGAGAGAGAGAGAGAGAGAGAGAGGAACATAATTGGTGAAAGAGAGTGTACCTAGCCTGTTAAGTTAAAGTGAAATGTATTAGTCTAATTCATTTCCTTTTTGACCCAATTTTTCCTTACTTATTTTTCCTTACTGTGAAGAGTACTAGAAATTGATTGATTTTTGTTTAGTTATTAAATTATATCACTTAATAAGTAAAAATCAAAAAATAAATTTTGTGTGTTTCTTAGAAACACATTAATGCGTATGCGAGATTTCAAATCAGAATTACATCTCTTTTCGGAGTTATAAATCGACACATACATACCAGAAACATTCTTTTATATATATAGATGACAGAATTTTTTTTTTTTCAGACAGTCATAGGCAAATTGTAATCTGTGCTACTTTCTGAATAATCTTGCCTAAGATTTCAATTTTTTTTAAAGAAAAAATATTTCTACCAAAGTGATGCTATCATCCATAAGACAGTCCTCCATTCTGTCCAACTTCTATTGACAACACTGATGCCAAACTATATCAACCCATGATCTTTTCTTGGACAACATCAATAGTGTGGGTGGGTGGTGACTTATTGTTGGTAAATAGTACCACTACTGTCTTTCTACAAGGATGGCTTTGGTATTAAGTAACCCATGAAGGTTGATATGCCATTAAACAAAGATTTTGAGAGCATTATGAGATCCTTATATATTCATATAAAAGAAAATCTTTTTAAGGACATGAAAATGATTTTGTATAAAATATTAATTTTGGCTAATTTGTATTTTATAATAATAATAATAATAATAATGAAATTTATTGTGTACAGTGCTCAGGTGCACCACAACTCATCAAAGTCTCATGTCTAGTACATAGAATAATGTATTAGTGTGAGGAACATGAATAACATACAGTAATAATATACATGTATGTGTACAGTGCTCATGTGCACCACAACTCATCATAGTCTCATTTCTAGTACATAGAATAATGTATTAGTGTGAGGAACATGAATAGCATACAGTAATAATATACATGTATGTGTAGAGTGCTCAGGTGCACCACAACTCATCAAAGTCTCATGTCTAGTACATAGAATAATGTATTAGTGTCAGGAACATGAATAGTGTACAGTAATAATATACACGTATGTGTACAGTGCTCAGGTGCACCACAACTCATCAAAGTCTCATGTCAAGTACACAGAATGATGTATTAGTGTGAGGAACATGAACAGTTTACAGTAGTAATATGCATGTATGTGTGCATGTGCATGCATGTGGAGAGGGGCATCAGCTATAGTGTCGGCGGACTACAGGAAGCATGGAGGCTGTTGTTAAGATTCAGTACTTCGGCAGCCTACAACAGACGCAGGCAGTTTATTCCATGTCTCCGCAATTCTGAGCATGAAAAAAGGTTTCCGAAAGTCACGTGAGCAGTGCTGTTTTCTGACTTTGTAGGCATGCCCACGTGTGTTAGAAAGATGGAGATCAAAAAGGTGCTCAAGGTTGCTGTTGTTAAGATGATTAATGACCTTATGAGCATTTACCAGGTCAGTTGCCAGATGCCGAAGTTTCAACGAATCCATTCCCAGGGCAGCGAGACGTTCAGAGTATGGTAGATGCCTGATGGAGGGTATTCGTTTGGTTGCACGTCTCTGTACAGTTTCTAGGAGGTTAATATTCTGAGCAAGATAGGTGTTCCAGACTGGTGATGCAAACTCCAAGTGTGGCTGCACCAATTAAAAAAATATTACATTCTAGAAATTAAAAAAATAAGAAAGCCCCATTATTATTCTGCTTTATTTGATCATAATATGATATTATTTAGTTTATCTATTAATAATGGAGATTCGCTTCCGATTTTTGTCTGTAACAAAATTTACTGCTTACGTCACATTACCCAAAATTCTTCATAACATAGAATAAATACACTCAAAATTTGAACATGCAACATTAGACAGTCCTCGTTGTTTTTTAAAACAAGTTTTAATAAATACATAACTGGTATGATATATCTATATATAGTTTGTTTTATTTTAATACATATTTAAAGTTTACATTTCAAATTGTTTTATTTTTTAATCCTTTAATGAATTTGATGATTTTACTTACTTAGGGTACAAACTCGCTGACATTGAATTTTTAACTCCCACCCATTAGGCAATATGTTTCAAAAATCTATTTTTACATCGCCCGGAGGATTTTTTTTTATTTTGTACTAGTTTTATCAAAAAAAAAAAAGAAACTTGAAAAGAAAAAGGAAAAAAAAAAAGATTTTTATCAATTATGTTTGGGCGGGTTTCAATCTTTGGTCATTTGATTTTTTTTTTTAAATTCAATTTCACATTTCTAGAAAGGTCCAATAAAAAAAAAAATCAACACCTGAAAAAAGTTATTTGAAAAGTTATTTTCTTAAAATGAAATACGAATTAGCCAAAATTGATATTTTATTCAAAATCATTTTCATGTTCTTAAAAAGATTTTCTCATATATGAATGATATAATTAAGATTATGATGGTCTTATTTTTATCCACATTTACCCACACCTCATAGTTAAACAAACCACAAAAAATTCTTTAACATTGAATATTATGGGATACTTATAAATTCTTATATGAGAATTTTTTCAAGGGCATCAAAATGATATAGTTATTTACTAAGAGGAGATTAGATGCAGCACAAGGCCAGAAGTATGGGGCACCCTGTGAGAGTCGAACTCACTAACAATGGTGTGCTAATCTAGTTTGCAAACCATTACACCATATGAGGTGCCCTATTTATTTACTAAGCATAGCACAAGACCAGAAGTATGGAGCACCCAGTGAGAATCGAACTCACTAACAATGGTCTGCTAATCTACCTTGCTAACCTTTACACCACATGAGGTGCTCAAAATGATATTGTATAAGATATTAATATTGTCTAATTAGTATTTATAGACTAGTGTTTTAAAGAGCTCCAAATAGAGAAGAATGAGTTATCTCCCCTCACTACTGCCTGTTTTCATCTGGCATTTTTTCAGTGAGAACAGTATAAATATAAATATTTTAAGTTGAATCAAAAACATTGATTAAAAACGAAAAAGATTAATTTATAACTTAATTTCCTCAATTATGGATATATAGATCATTCTCCCTTTTCTTCCTGTGATACTCACTTTACACACATAGTTAATTATTAATATGCAGATAACAATTAAAAACATATATATATTGTTTTCACTTTTTTTTCTTTTTTTCTAAAGATTTTCAATTATTTGGTATAGCCAAGTCCAAGATGATTAATTCATTAAAAAAATATTAATTGGTTTCTTTGTTTAGTGGCATATCAGCCTTTATGGGTTATTTAATGCCAAAGTCATCCTTATAGAAGAACAGTAGTGGTACTATTTAACCCATAGCTGGGGGGAGGATATATGATGAGGGTTTTATACCTTTCCCAAGGGTATTAATCCAAAAGTGAACATAATATCACAAGTGGAGTTTGAACTAGCTTACTAGGATGTCATAGTCTAGCACACTGGCTACAATGCATGGACACCTCCCTTGTAGAAGAACAGTAGTGGTACTATTTAACCTATAGCTGGGGGGAGGGTGTATGATGAGGGTTTTATACCTTTAGGTACAATGCCACAGAGCCACCTCCCTTGTAGAAGTAGTGTTACTATTTAACTCCCAGCTGGGTTCATACCTTTCCCAAGGGTATTAGTCCGAAAGAGAATATAATAGCACAACTGGAGTTTGAACTGGTTTACTATGAAGTCACAGTCCTGCACATTAGCCACTACACCATGGAGACTTTCCACAAAAAGTGTTAATATCACTTAATGCTATAATCCAATATTATAATGAGAGACTATTTTAATTGCCTCCTGTAATTAGATAATTGGTAAAATATTCATGGGAGAGTGGTTTGTCCATGTGCTCACTCTTTCACTCCCTATTTTCTCACTCACCCTCTCACTTGACTAGCTTCTATTAGGGTTGACTATAGCTCGGTTGGTAGAGCAGTTGCCTAGGAAATCGCAAGGTTATGGGTTTTATTATTATTATTATATGAGGTTTTCACACCTGCTGTAGCTAGCGGTTCACTGGAGGTTGAGTGACAGAAAGTCTCCTCAGGTCTCCAATATTCTTCTGAATATTCTAGCCAATCCCGTCAATGCTGGAGTTTGGATGGTCTCGATTCTTCCTCTGATTTTCAATTCACCCAAATTCTTTCCCAGAGCTTTTGGGACGATTCAAAGGGCACCAATTACAATTGGTACAACCTTCATCTTCATGTTTCACAGCTATATTGTACCAATAACAATTGATACGATTATTATTTGCTCTTTTTGAGTTTTCACATCAGCATTAGCTGATGGTCTATCACTGGAGTCTGAGTGACAGCAAGTCTCCTCAGGTCTCCAGGACTCTTCTGAGTATTCTGGCAGATTGCAGCAGTGCAGTGTTCTGAATGGTTTCAATCCTTCCTCTGATTTCCAAACATTCCAGACCCTTTTCCAATCATTTTGGGACTGTTCCAAGTGCACCAACTACAATTGGTATCACTTTTACTTTCTTATTCCATAATTTTTTCAGTTCTCTGGTAAGGTCCAGATATTTATCCATTTTTTCATTTTCCTTTAGCTTCACACTGTGATCTGCTGGCACTGCAAAATCCACCAGTTGACAAGTTCTTTCTTTTTTGTTTATCAACACTAGGTCTGGTCTTCTTGCTGGGATAAGATGATCCGTTTTTATTTCAAAGTCCCAGAGAATTTTATGCGTTTTGTTCTCAAGAACAGATTCTGTTTTATGCATATACCATTTTGTTGTATGGTCAAAATTGAATTTTTTGCATAATTCCCAGTGGATCACCTTCCCAACCCAGTCGTGTCTAGTTTTGTATTCTCGTTGTGCTAGTTTGCTACATTCGCAGAGTATATGGTTTACAGTCTCATCTCTATTCCCGCAAAGTCTACATTTACTATTTTGTTGGGTCCTATCAATTTTTGCTTTGATGTAGTTTGTCCTTATGGCATTATTTTGTGCAGTAATTATAAGTGATTCTGTTTCTCTTTTGAGGTTTCGTTTCTTAACCATGTCCAAGTCTTTTCATGTGCAGCCTCTTCAATTTGTCATTTGAAGTGTCCATATAATTGTTTTTCTTCCCATTTTTGTTTTTTAGTCTTTGTTGTTTTTCTGTTTGTCCATCTGTCGCTTCTACTATTGTTAGCCGCCATAAGTAATCTGTCTTTGCTTTTTCTTGTGTAATCTTCAAGTTGTTGGATTGTGGTTTCTACACATTCCTCTATGTTGGTAAGACCTCTTCCCCCTTCCTTTCTTGACACATATAATCTATCTCTATCATCTCTAGGGGGGAGAGCCTTGTGCATTGTCATTAATTTGCTCGTCCTTTGGTCAATCTGTCTGAGTTCTTCCTTTGTCCATTTTAAGAATGGTCCTGAGTATCTTATAATGGGGACAGCCCAGGTATTGATTCCTTTGATCAGATTTTTGCTGTTAAGTTTGGTTTCTAGAAGTTTTCTTGTACTCCTGAGATATTCTTTTTTAACTTTTCCTTTCATTTCTGCTTGCATGATATTGTCCGCTTCTCAAATTCCTAAGTATTTGTAGCTTTCATTTTCATCAAGTGATTTTATAGTTTCCTGATTTGGCAGTTGTATTCCATCCATTAATTTTCTTTCACCCCGTTTTATTACAAGCATAGCACATTTTTCAATTCCAAATTCCATCCCTATATCCTGGCTATATATTCTAATAGTTTGTATTAGTCTCTCCAATTCTTTCTCATTTTTTGCAAATTTTTTTATGTCATCCATGTACATAAGGTGGTTTATCTTTTCTTGTGAGTTAGTGAATTTGTATCCCCCTGTACACTTTTTAAGTATATGATTAAGCGGCATCATTGCTATAATAAAGAGTAGTGGTGATAATGAGTCTCCTTGGAAGATACCTCTTTGGATTTTTACGTCTGCCAGGGATTGTTTTCCAGCTTTTAATTGAACTCGCCAATTTTCCATGGCTTTTTTAATGAAGTTTATGATGTTGTTGGAAATTTTGTACATTTTTAGACATTCTAAAATCCAGGTATGTGGGACCATGTCATAGGCTTTTCTGTAATCGATCCAGGCCATAGCAATATTTTTCCGTCTATTTTTTACTTCTTTAAGAATGTATTGGTCTATATAAAGTAAATCATGGGTTCCTCTTTTTCCCTTGCAGCATCCTTTCTGTTCTTCTGGGAGAAGTTTCCGCCAATTGAGTGAAAAGTATATTTCTTCTTTTATAACAGCAGTTAGAATTTTCCACATCATGGTAGACAAGTTATTGGTCTATAATTGCTAGGGACGTTGCCTTTTTGTGGGTCTTTCTGGATTAGTGTAGTTATCCCTTTTGTCATCCATTCTGGTACTTCTGTTTCTTGTAGGCATCTGTTCAGTTGCTGGGCCATGTTTTTGTGAATAGACGTAAATTTTTTGAACCAGAATCCATGTATGCCATCATGGCCTGGTGTTTTCCAATTTGCTACTTTCTTGAGTACTGATTTAAGCGTAATTATATGAACACTTGCTACAGGTCCTTCCTCAATTTCCATCAGTTCATTCTTAATATCACTTATCCATTTTGACCATATATCACTCCAAAACTTTTCTGCTCCTGTTGCATTTGGATGTTCACTGATGTTTGTTTTTGATCCATTAATTTGTTCATAAAATTTATTTTCATTGTTTTGGAAGGTCCTATTTTGTTTGTACTGTTTAGTTCTTTCTCGATACCTTTTGAATCTTCCTTCTATAGCCGATATCTTTTGATTTACTTCTCCCAACTTAATTTGCTGTTGTCTTTTAACCTTTTTAGCTACATGTGTGTTTGTGTTTTTGTTTAATGTATTTGTTTGTTGTCGTAGTTTTTTTATTTGTTCTTCCAATCTGAACTCCCAGCCAGCTTTTGTGTTTCTGTTTGGTTTTCTGTTTGTGTTAGTGTTTCGAAGGGGTGCGTCAATTCTGTCACAGACTAGTTTTGCTCCTACATAGATAAGGTTGTTGAGTTCAGTGATATTCTTTGTTGGGATGTTCGCTAATATTTTGTTTATCTTTTCAGTTTCTTTCTTGACTTTATTCCACTCTATGTTTCTTAGAGATGGTAATGTACTCTTCTTATCTGCCATGATTTGTTGTATAAGTTCTATATCCAGTCTCTGTTCTGGTGTTAGTTCCTGTGTTGTTAAGGTAGGTTGTATACGGTTTTGGTTGCCAGCGCATTATTCACTTTGTTTGGTTGATTCCTGATCGATTTGTATTCCTTGATTTTCCTGTCCACATATTTCTATTATATCGAGATCAGAGAATAATTTTTTATTCAGGATCATTCTTGCTTGGTCTGCCAGTCTTTGGCTGATTGTGCTGAAATTATTGTTGTCATTCCAAATCTGAAGCATTCTTTTTCTATATCCTCTCTGTGTTGGGTTGCTCTTAAAATAACAATAGAGTACTTGTGTGTTATTTTCTCTGGTCCACACTTTTCTTTGTCTCTTGGCTGCCACAGCACTGGGTCGTCTCTTGGCTGCCACATCACTGGGTCGTCTCTCGGCTGAGCTACTATTTTTCCATGTATATCTGGAAGAACAAGAAGAGCAACAGCAGCCTACATGCATATAAGGTTGATCATCTACCCCTTGTTTTATACAATGGGTGTACTGATCATTTATTTGTTCCGGCGATGATTAATCTTTTGTTGAGTATCTGAAATGAAAAGTTATTATTATTATTATTATTATTATTATTATTATTTATCCTGCTATCTATTTTATTATCCTGATCTTGGAGATAGATATTTATGCCAGGTTATTAGATTCTTCATGGTAGCACCCCCTGGGACAATAGACATCATTTCTTATCACAGGTACAGCTGTTTATCTCCTTTTTACAAAGGTCATGAGACTAACAGGTGCCATTTACTAAAACGTAAATGTTTTGATTAATTCATTCATTTAGGATTTTCTTCAACAAGGTGACAATAGTGGATTACTAAGAAGAGTTCTAAATATTTTTTAAATCATATCTCACAGGGGTGGGGTGGGGTGGAGTAAAGATTATCTTTTAAATTTAAAAAAAGAATACCATAATTTGTATTTTATACTATATCATTTCGGTTTTCTTTGAAAAGAATTTCTTATGATATCATAATAATGAAATTTATACACACACACACACACACACACACACACACACACACATATATATATATATATATATATATATATATATATATATATGTAATGAAATTTATTGTGTAAAGTGGTCAGGTGCATCACAACTATGGGGTCAGTCGATTGACTTAGAATATCCACCCTTTCCTCTATTTTCAACCACATTTTGTCGGATTTATTCAAATCCTTCACTCCTCATATAAATATATATATATATATATATATATATGGGAGAAATGTGAGGAGGTTAATCCAACAATATGTGGTGAAAGGTAGACAAACACGGGATGTTATGGAAACTGGAATGTTTATTGTCGACGATGCAACGTTTCGGTCTATTATTAGACCATCTTCAGGACTTGGATATAGTTCCAGCATTGGAGCAAGAACTATATCCAAGTCCTGAAGATGGTCTAATAATAGCCCGAAACGTTGCATCGTCGACAATAAACATCCAGTTTCCATAACATCCCGTGTTTGTCTACCTTTCACCACATATTGTTGGATTAACCTCCTCACATTTCTCCCATATATATATATATATATATATATATATATATAATTCACTGACCCCTGCATCATTAGTACCTCATTACTACCATTTTAATTTTTGGGAGAGTAAGAAAAAAATTACATATATTTTTTCAACATGTTAAGTTTAATATATATATAAGGTGTGTCAAAAAGTTATTGAGATTTTTTTGTACTTTTTGACACACCTTGTATTCTGAAAAAATCAATGTTCCATTTATTATTCATTTCTATCTTGGTAAATAAAGCTTCAAACTCGGCACTTTTATGACACACCTTATGTTCTGAAAAAAATTAATGTTCCATTCATTATTCTGGTAAATACAGCTATGGTGAAGATGTTTCAAATGTCATTTGAAACATCTTCACCTGATGATTGCATCGCATGAAACCAATATGGTTGTGAATGTTCCTTTGTCACCCAATAAATACATATGTAAAACCTATATATATTTATCTTATTATATTATATAACAGCTCTATTTTATATTGATCACTCTACCAATAATACTGCCTTTAGTACACCATTCCAGTAAAAGCTGAAATAGTGACCATCCCACACTACAGTATATATATATATATATATATATATATATATATATATATATATATTGGGGGATTATGTGCTTAATTAAAGTCATTCCTAATTTGAGAATTAATTAGTTATAATTAAATGAATTAGGCGTGCATATCGGTTTAAATGTAAGGTGTAAACAAATCGAGAAAAAGTCAATCTCTGTATGTACATTTCAGCCTATTAGGCCTCATCAGCAGAGTTATAGACAAGACAGTGCTTTGTGTGTGATTCGTCCTGTCTATAACTCTGCTGATGAGGCCTAATAGGCTGAAATGTACATACAGAGATTGACTTTTCTCGGTTTGTTTACGCCTTACATTAAAACCGATATGCACGCCTAATTCATTTAATTATAACTAATTCTCAAATTAGGTATGACTTCAATTAAGCACATAATCTCCCAAAAATTGTCGGCTATCGCCATCTCAAACATATTGTTTGTTCACTTCATATATATATATATATATATATATATATATATATACATAGTGAAATCAACTGAAATGATGAAATTCTACTTTAAATTTCAGTCAAGAAGCCCAACAGCCACCAAAAGAAGGATCGGATATCCCTGGTTATATAAATCACACAGAAGGAGTGTAAGTATTTTAAACATTTTATGCCATCCTTGTTTCAGTATGCAGCATGTCCAGTTTGCTAGAGTCTGCATAAAAAGTGGTCATACAGCTTCTCCTTTATAGCATATTCCGGTAATTTATGAGGAAGTGCGTCCCGGTCTCCCACCTCAAAATCCGCTACCCGGTGACTATCAAAATAACAACCCCAGCTCGTCATAATTCTTGTTTATTTATCGTAATTTGTTGTAATTCTTGTTTAAATATGAAGGTGGATATATAGTTTTAAATAGACTGAGATAGATAGATAAACAAACAAAATAATATAGATAGATAGATGGATAGTTTTGAATAGACTGAGCTGGATCATTATTTTAATAGTCACTGGGTAGCAATTTTTGAGGCAGGAGACCGGACGCACTTCCTCATAAATTACCCATATTCCTTCCAAACAGTAGGCAGTATCTTTGTATCTTCTAGTTTTTTCTCTGAGTGTTTCCTTAAATACAATAGCAATGAAACGGCTACAGCATAGAAGAAATTTCGCTTTATCTTACCAGAGAGATAATATTTCCATATGATCGATAAAGTCATCAGGTGGCCTAAAATCGGTATCAGCGAGGGAGTCTATCCCCTCTTCACTAGCACTAGACCAAGGAGATTGTTGTTTTTTTGCATCTGAAGTGGAGCGCTTTACCATTACCTCCTCACTTTACCACACAAATCCCTATGTTATTCATACGCTGAGTTGGCGAGGGCTGGTATCGAACCAGGAAAAAATAATTTCACAAAACTGTATATAAGTATTTTATAAAAGAAAGTTATATTTAAAATACAATTAGCAATTTATAGGGAAAATATGCGATGAATGATCATATTAGTTTTCCTTCTCCCAGACTGGTTGCCTAAACAAAGTTAACGAGTCAAGTCAGCCCTACTATTTTACCCATAGCTGGAGGTAAAGTAGTTCGATTAATACCTTTCCCAAGGGTATTAGCACTATGTGAACTGTTGCTACATCCAGGATTTGAACTCTGGTCAACAAGTCCATTTCCCACTACTCTAACCACGTGCCTCTAATAAATCATATAATGTAGAAATAGCTAAGCATTAAAGTAAAAAAATAAACAAATTTTTCCATTTTTATTTTAAAATGTCTTATGCATTGTTTATTGAATGCTTTTCTAATGATTTTTTAATGCTTATAGCATACCTTCTCATATATATTCAGACAATGCTTGATCATTTGTAGCTGGTTTATTGCAAAAACACGGACATAAAATGAGGGTTCAGTTTATTTTATGGTAGGAATTTACGAGGAAATTGTTCTTTTTTACCTTTTTAAAAACTGATCTTGTGTCACATCCTGCTCATGAATTAAACTATTTTAGGTGGAACATTGTACGTTCAAAATGAATGTTGTCACATAATTTTTATGGGGTCAGATAGATTTTATTTGGAGATAGAATAGAAAGAGAAGGATTCCTTGATGGGGATGAAAGGGTTAGTTTTTAATGCCTGTCATAAAATCTGTCTGAAATCAGATTTTTCCTTCTCCATGATTTGTTCCCTTTCTAGATAATCCAATCTGTTCCCATAGTTGAACGGGGGTGGGGGAGGGGCAAGAGATGGATTCATACATTTCCTGTGACTCTAACCATAACACCATGCACCTCCAACTAATTCATTTTGGCTTTTCTGTAAATATCATAAATGAATCAAAGAGACTCAAAAAAGAAGAGACCATGGATTTCATTATCTGCTTTTCTTCTTTGATGATGTGAAATTTGTTCTGGTCTCAGTTTTGATTGATTTAGCACATATTAAAGGGTTCAGCTCTCCTCTCCCTCTCCCTCCCCCACCTCTCTCTCTCTCCTCCTCTCTCTCTCTCTCTCTCTCTCTCTCTCTCTCTGTGTTCTCTCACCACCTTTCTGTATTCAGTTTTCTCTCTCTCACTCTCTCACTCTTCTCTCTCTTTCTCTCTCTCTCTCTTTCTCTCTCTCTCCACTCTTTTGACTTTCTTAACACATCTCTCTCTCTCTCTCTCTCTCTCTTTCTCTCTCTCTCTCTGTATTTTCACTCACCATCTTTCTGTATTCAGTGCTCTCTCTCTCTCTTTCTCTCTCTCTCTCTCTCTTCTCTCTCTCTCTCATCTCTCTCCATCTCTCTGTTAAATTCTCTCTCTCCTCTCTCTCTCTCTCTCTCTCTCTCTCTCTCTTTCTCTCTCTCTTCTTCTCTCTCTTCTCTTCCACTCTTTTGACTCTTAACACATCTCTCTCTCTCTTCTTCTCTCTCTCTCTCTCTCTCTCTCTCTCTCTCTCTCTCTCTCCCTCACTTTCTTTGTCTCTCTCAATATTTCTCTCTCTCTTTCTCACCGATACTAAATACAGATGAAAAATCTTTTTCCTTTTTTTTCTTCTTTTCAGGAAGGATTCGGCCATTGAACAAGATGAATAGTCGCTGTAACATCAAGGAAACAAAAAATTTTATTTATTTCAATTTTCACCAGATATCCTTGTTTTATTTATAACTTAATATTCATGTTTAGAAGTTTAGAACTTGTTATTTATATTAATATATTCCTTATAAATATAGCTGATAACTAATTTTGATAAATATATATATATTTGTGTGTAAAAATATGAAATAAGAAAAAAACAAACAAGGTATTCAGGGCATGACTTTATTATGATTGAACTATTTACTAACATTAAACTTTTCAGTTTTTTTTGTTTTTTTTTATTGAACCAATTTCAGGACACTGTCAATATATTATGTTGTATCATATTCAATTTTATATATTCAAAGAAAAATGAGAAAAATCTTAGCATTCTATTGCCGTTAGTAGAGTTCTGTTTCAAAACTATGTGATGTAATACGTGTTTGAATTTATTTAAAAAATAGATGTAACATGGTTGGCTTCCTTCCATCTACTAAATCTGCAACTGCATGAGTGGCTGAGCAGAACAATTTTTGAATGGCATTCTCTGGTGCAGTGACTGCAAACACTTTGGGTGGCCAGGTCAAATGCCTTCGTTAGGTCTATCAATGCAGTGTAGAGTGGTATAACCCGTCGGTCACTCCCGAGCTAAAGGGCTCACAGAATCTCCGAAATTGGCCGTCAAGATCGGATTTTCTGCATCAACCAAGGATTGCAGGGTCTCTATATTTGCGGGAAGTCTAGCCGAATGCCCCACATTGTGCTAAGATCTCAAACGACTAGAAATCTGCTATAGAACTGATCTCCGAGGTTTAATGGCGGCCGATTGGTCACATACAAAAAAGAATAACGACTCTTTTTCTTCTTCAAAAATCAACAACATTTATATTCAAAAATACAGGAATACAAATAATTACTTCTCAAGGTTTGTGGGAGTGATGTGCCCGTAATTAAATACTTCTGGTCTTCTGCAAAGTATTGTGCAAAACAGTTTGTAAGTTGACTAAGTTTTCAAAATGGTCTTAGCTGAAGTCAGTTACTCTCGGCTCTCAGTATTGCGTTAATCTTGTCAGCTAGCCCGGTTCTCAAGCACGCCCGGCTTCATTCTCAGCCACCGTTCTCAAGCACACCCGGCTTCATTCTGATCTCTCGTCAAGATCGTCTCAGTTTAAATAATATTTCAATCGGAAATTCTTATTTCCGGTCAGTGTGGAGATATTAGGAATTTTCTTTACTTCCGATTTTCAACAAGAGTTATCTCCATTCTCAAGTAGTAAGGAAACATAAAAACAATAGATTCTCTTTAATTCCGGTTTCTTCATTTTCCGGAAATCTATAAAACAAGATTTATCTTTTTCCATGAGACTCAAGTCTGATTACATCAAAGACTCGTCTAGGAACGGCTTCTCTCACTTCTGGGAGTTCCGACCTACTTGAGATTTTACTACCGGCCACTATCGCCTCGACTGCCCAGTCGGGGTCATTGCCGGATCGCCCATCTGTTTGTCAGCCGGCGAATTATATTTCCGTTTTTTTTTTCTTTCTTTCTTTCTTTCTTCTAATTTCAAAACCTAAATCAGGTCACATCGGCATTTGCTCTCCCAGCACTTTACCTGCAGCTGGCGTAGTGAGAAGATCATGTCCACAGTTGCTCTCTCTCTCTATATATATATATATATATATATATATTCATATGAAAGTACGCAAACAGTTTGTTTGATATGGCTATGCCGACAATTTTTTTTAATTGAAGTCATACCTAATTTAAAAATTAATTAGTTGATAATTAATGAATTAGGCAAATATATCTGTTCAAATGTAAAGCGTAAACAAATCGAGTACATACAGAGATTGACTTTTTTCGATTTGTTTACACTCTACATTTGAACAGATATATTCGCCTAATTCATTAATTATCAACTAATTAATTTTCAAATTAGGCATGACTTCAATTAAGCACATATTCTCCCAAAAATATATTCATATGTATATAAAATGTATATATATAAATATATATATAAGGTATATATATTTATGTGCATGTGCGTGTGCGTGAAAAATATTCAGAGAATGTTTTTATTTATAATATTCCCTCATTAACATTTCGTTTTTCTTGTTAAAACATCATCAGAGCAATGTTATAATACTTTATCTGTAGATTATTTTAGAATGAAAAAAATGAATGAAAAAAATGAATGAAAGAATGAAAAAGTTCTTAGTGTACTATCATCGTTAATAACATTCTTTTTCAAAATATATTGTCACAATTTTAATTTTCACAAGATATCTTTGTTTTATTTATAACTTAATATTCATGTTCAGAAGTTTAGAACTTGATATTTATATCAATATATTCCTTTTAAATTCAAGAAGAAAGTTACTTGATAAGTAACTGAAACTCACCATAAAGCGAGCGGGCTGTTGAATGCTCCTCATTCCAATAGCAAAACCGATGAGAAGTTCAATTCCATGATTCTTTTGTTTTGTTTATTTTTGATTTCTTATGTATTTGGTTTTGGGATCATCAGGAGAGAATGTGCACCATTTCGGGGCATTCCTCTCAACGGTTTTATTTGCACACTGGCCCCCCCCTCACTGATGTGAGGTCCTGCGAAATATATCCAATGTATCATATGATTAAATATACAACTGAATAATGCCAAAAAAATGAAACGGAAGTTTAGAACTTGATATTTATATCAATATATTCCTTATAAATTCAAAATATATTGTCACAATTAGAGACCATTTTTTTAAGGTTGGTGTCTTTGCTAAACATTTCTTAAAGATTCTAAACTTTTATGAAAATTAAGAGTTTTGTTTTTTCATATTTTCATATTTTTACAGACTATTTATAAAATATAACAGCAGTAAAAACAGTAAAATGGAGTAAAACAAAATAGTGTAGCGCAGTGTTTCCCAACCTTTTTTTGGCCATGGCTCCCTTCAACTCAATGTCTGTTCTTTGTAGACCCCACCATGATAACTGAGTTTTTATCTTCCCTCCTTCTTCATGCTCTGTCCATCAAATTAATAGATCAAGGGAAATAGACATATTAAATATTTTACTTTGGATAGTATTATTGCACTAAAACACTAACTCCAGTTGTAAATCAAAGAATATCATTATTTGGATAAATATTTTATTTGAATGAATTTATTTACAAAACAAAAGATAATGTACCATTAACTTTTAAAACTCCTCATTTATTCTTTAAATTTTCTTGGTTCCTTGTGGCCCACCATTTCTCAAATCTTTCCTTTTGGAAAATCTCATGGGCCCCATTGAGAAATCCTGGTGTAGAGTGAATGATGTTCTATATAAAAGGCTTTTTCATGGCACAGCAAAGAGACACAACTGGAGGCATATTTCAAAAAAATATTTGAGTGGGACACATTTTAGTTTCAGTTTGAGGTTTTGTTATTTTGCCCCAGTTGTTTGTTTTTATAATAAACGTAGTATTATAAATAATACAGTTAAGTACAAAGAATATAAGATACATAGATCTTATACTTACTTCAATTGAATAATGGTAAAAGTTATTCCAAGTGTAAAAGCAAAACTTTCATTGAATTTCTTAAGCCAACTACAGAAACAAACTAATGCAATCTCAAACCAAGACAAAAATACATTGCTCTCAAACATTTTGAAATAGGCCTCCAGTTCTGGCCCTTAACTACACATGTTTGTGAGTGAGATATCACAAATAAGGATTAAGGCTGTTTAGTAATTGTCCAAAATCTTTGATGTTACAACCCCATGTGACAATACCTGGTCTGTACTCATGCACTTTCATTGCACACTGTTGATGACTCCACTTTTGAATGTTTTGTGCTGGCTGATTCAAAGAGTATGAGTTAGAGACCGGTTCACAAGGATGAAAAACACAACACAATGTTTGATAACAGGACGCTAATGGAAGAGGAAGTTATGACACTTTGTGCAGTTTGTGGTGGAGCAGAGGACACTTAAGCCTATGTTTTCAGCTGGCAAGAAAGTTGTCTTAACTAAGTTGATTGCTGGCTTCACTGATGGTGGGTCTCTGCCTATTTTCTATCTACTGCTACTGAGATGACACTATCACCCCGACTGCTGGTCTGAAACTAACTGCCAAGGATCTTAAGCCAGCTGAATATATGAAATTCCACCCCTACACACACCCATGGATCTGACCACCCAGAACTTCAGTACTTACTTTTCTTCTCAGACTTTTTGTCTGTGATTTCTCTTAAAATGATAGCCATTACTTTTTTTATCAGTCTCAGTGTCTCCACTTTTCACACCATTAACTTTTTTCAAGACACATTTTCTCATAAAACAGCATTTTGTCTTAAAACCTAGCTGCATAAAGATATTATCTCAAACTAGCTAAAATTCATGGTGGCCGTTTAATTTTCTTAAACATTACTGATTGATCCTTTGTGTCCTTAAAGGACAAACACCCATCAATATACATATGTCTGGACTTAACACATTCTATTTTTACCCCTTTTTTTTTTCTCTGACCATATTCTCACTTAACCATTGTGTCACACCCTGTACATCTACTTTTGACCTTTATTGGTCATTGTCGAGTTAATAAACAGCCTTCATCCACATTTGTGATATCTCGCTCACAAACGTGAACAAAAAAAAAATACAACTCTAAATCCTAGTCTACCATCTTTAATAAAATATTAAATAAATTTAACTACTTTAATAGCAAGAATATAGTATGACATTTTTTTTAAATTATTTTTCCCTGATTAATAATAGAAAAAATGTTGTAACTTGTAAGTACCCCAGGTGAGACCTAAATTCAAAAGGAGATGTTTTGCTTTTCACCATTAAAATCTGGTTGTCTGTTAACAGACGATTTTTAGACGCACTTTTTCTTTAATTATAAAACTATAAACGAAAGACACATTTTTATATTAAAGACACCTTTTTTGTTTTTTTTACTTATTTCATGTTGTTGTTAATTCAATAGCAATTCTTTTTTAATTATAAAACTTTTAACACTAAACACATTTAAGATGGGAATAGATAAAGCTATAAAAAGTATATTATAAGGTTATAATAATAATAGATAACCCTAACCCCAGCAAAATCTTTTTTTAAATAAATACTTTTTAATATTAACTATCCATAGAGGCACATGAACAATAAATAAACATGTCTTTCGTTTTAAGTTGTTTTTTTTTTTAATCAAAAAAAAAAACAATATTAGTTTATCTTTAGTGCAAAATTATTTTTTTCACATATACTAACAACAACAACACAAAATAATTTTTTTTTTTTATTAAAATCAAGACTATTTTAGTATGAAAATGTGACTGGTTTTTATCAGCTACTGATTTTTTTTACTAACAACCAGTGAAAAGCAAAATTCAGTTCCTTTCAAAACGGATTTGGGCTGGGGTGCCTATTGGTGACTTGGTCCAAATGTTGATGACAAAATTGTTAATTTTAAAAGAATGTGCATCCTGGTTATGATGTTAAACTGCATCTAAAGGCGAAGTTACAATTTAGGAACTCCGGGGAAAGTGGAGTACCCCTTCATCACCATTACTCTCAGGTCTACTCTGACACTGAGTGGTAGTACCTGTTACAGTCATATCTATGGGTTAAATAGAAAAAAATGAGTTTTAAAAAAATGTAAAAGAAAATTGAATTTAATGAAAATTTTTGAATACCCATCAAACACGATGGACAAGGCTGATATTACATGCTCAAAAGTCAACCCTGTTTTTTTTTTGTTTTTTTTTTTTGGGGGGGGGTCACCCTGTACATGCTCTTAGTAACTGTTATTAACTGTAGTTGATGTCACACAATCAAGTGAGATGCATTCATATTTGATAGACAATATTGATAATCATATAAAGGAAAATAATATTACTGCTAATGAAAATTGTAGTTTCCCATTCATCCAAACTACCTCAATTTCCCTTTCTGACACCATTTCTCTCAATCTTGCTATGTCCACTCTCAATCTTCTGTCACTAAAACTACTCAGAAAGGAGAGTGACAAAAGTCCTTACTATACTTGGATCATGTGTACTTTTAAAATATCTCTAGTCTGTTGCCAATACAACTTCTTTGCTCTTATGATTGAAGAGTTCCTTCTTCCAGAGACCAACACTTAAGTAGTTAGAAATGATTCAAGAGAGATAACTCACAATTCACATTGCAGGTCTCTTTAGTACTTTTAGTTTTTTTCAAAGTTGAGATGTATCAAGTACTTCTAAAAAATTTTAATGTAGAAGCACCTCCCTTGGTCAGGATATTTAAAAATAAATAAATAAATGAATGAATAAATAACGTCCACATATCTTAGCAGTTTCCTTATAAACAAAACAGATTTATTTTTGCCCCTTAATGATATTACAGGGTGTAATAATAAACAAACACACACGGTTAGGCTTGAGAAAGCTTTATTCTACTTAGAACACTGTTACAGTTTACCAAGAGTTTATATACTCTCAGAAATATCAAAGATTTACACAAAGTGGTAGTAATAATCAAACAGGGGAAGTAACTCTCAATTACTTATTCCACAGGGTGACCAAAAAAACAGGCCCCACACAGACTTTCTTCTCGAAAGTCAGGTCTGATTTTTTTTGGGGGGGTCATCCTGTACATGCTCGTAGTAACTGTTATTAACTGTCCTTGGTGTCACACAGAGAAATGCATTCATATTTGATAGACAATATTGATAATCATATAAAGGAAAATAATATTATTGGTATTGAAAGAGTATTATTGTGATTGATAATTAAACAGTATTATTGATTTTAATAGCATATATTTATTGCAAATGTAAACTTTGAAATTTTATTTTATTTTATTTTAATTCAATAAATATTTTGATGTTAAAAATTGGTCTTTCTTTCATTATTTTGTAAAAAGCATATGGAAATTTGAATGTAAACCTTTACACCATGATGGGTTGGCCAATGTAGGTATTTGCCCAACCCATTCACCATGGGTAAGGATGTGACAAAAGGCTGCAAGTAGGGGGCATCTAGCAAGGATCAAACTCACTATTCAGTAGTAATGGATTTGTCAGACTAACTTGATAACCATCACACCATGAAGGGACACCCTCTATGCCATGGGTAGGATGTGACAAAAGGCTGCAAGTAGGGGGCATCTAGCAAGGATCAAACTCACTATTCAAGAGTAATAGATTTTTTAGATGAGCTTACTAACCATTACACCACAATGTGGAACACAATTTACCCAACCTGTTTGCCATGGGTAGGATGTGACAAAAGGTTGTAAGTAGGGAGCATCCAGCAAAGATCAAACTCACTATTCAGTAGTAATGGATTTGTCATACTAACTTGATAACCATCACACCATGAAGGGACACCCTCTATGCCATGGGTAGGATGTGACAGAACGTTGCAAGTATGGGGCATCCAGCAAGGATCAAACTCACTATTCAGTAGTAATGGATTTGTCAGACTAACTTGATAACCATCACACCATGAAGGGACACCCTCTATGCCATGGGTAGGATGTGACAGAACGTTGCAAGTATGGGGCATCCAGCAAGGATCAAACTCACTATTCAGTAGTAATGGATTTGTCAGACTAACTTGATAACCATCACACCATGAAGGGACACCCTCTATGCCATGGTAGGATGTGACAGAACGTTGCAAGTATGGGGCATCCAGCAAGGATCAAACTCACTATTCAGTAGTAATGGATTTGTCAGACTAACTTGATAACCATCACACCATGAAGGGACACCCTCTATGCCATGGGTAGGATGTGACAGAACGTTGCAAGTATGGGGCATCCAGCAAGGATCAAACTCACTATTCAGTAGTAATGGATTTGTCAGACTAACTTGATAACCATCACACCATGAAGGGACAACCTCTATGCATGGGTAGGATGTGACAGAACGTTGCAAGTATGGGCATCCAGCAAGGATCAAACTCACTATTCAGTAGTAATGGATTTGTCAGACTAACTTGATAACCATCACACCATGAAGGGACACCCTCTATGCCATGGGTAGGATGTGACAGAACGTTGCAAGTATGGGGCATCCAGCAAGGATCAAACTCACTATTCAGTAGTAATGGATTTGTCAGACTAACTTGATAACCATCACACCATGAAGGGACACCCTCTATGCCATGGGTAGGATGTGACAGAACGTTGCAAGTATGGGCATCCAGCAAGGATCAAACTCACTATTCAGTAGTAATGGATTTGTCATACTAACTTGATAACCATCACACCATGAAGGGACACCCTCTATGCCATGGGTAGGATGTGACAGAACGTTGCAAGTATGGGGCATCCAGCAAGGATCAAACTCACTATTCAGTAGTAATGGATTTGTCAGACTAACTTGATAACCATCACACCATGAAGGACACCCTCTATGCCATGGGTAGGATGTGACAGAACGTTGCAAGTATGGGGCATCCAGCAAGGATCAAACTCACTATTCAGTAGTAATGGATTTGTCAGACTAACTTGATAACCATCACACCATGAAGGGACACCCTCTATGCCATGGGTAGGATGTGACAGAACGTTGCAAGTATGGGGCATCCAGCAAGGATCAAACTCACTATTCAGTAGTAATGGATTTGTCAGACTAACTTGATAACCATCACACCATGAAGGGACACCCTCTATGCCATGGGTAGGATGTGACAGAACGTTGCAAGTATGGGGCATCCAGCAAAGATCAAACTCACTATTCAGTGGTAATGGATTTGTCATACTAACTTGATAACCATCACACCATGAAGGGACACCCTCTATGCCATGGTAGGATGTGACAGAACGTTGCAAGTATGGGGCATCCAGCAAGGATCAAACTCACTATTCAGTGTAATGGATTTGTCATACTAACTTGATAACCATCAACCATGAAGGACACCCTCTATGCCATGGGTAGGATGTGACAGAACGTTGCAAGTATGGGGCATCCAGCAAGGATCAAACTCACTATTCAGTGGTAATGGATTTGTCATACTAACTTGATAACCATCACACCATGAAGGGACACCCTCTATGCCATGGGTAGGATGTGACAGAACGTTGCAAGTATGGGGCATCCAGCAAGGATCAAACTCACTATTCATGGATTTGTCATACTAACTTGATAACCATCACACCATGAAGGGACACCCTCTATGCCATGGGTAGGAAGTGACAGAACATTGCAAGTATGGGCATCCAATGGGTATCAATGAGAATAACATACATTTTTTTCTCGGAATAATGTATCTTTTTTTTTTTTCCAGAATAATGTCAATTTTCTTGAAAAAATTGAAATAATGTATATTTTTCCTGAAATGATGCACATTTTAAGGGATAATGTACATTTTTCTTGGAATAACATACAATAATATTCCAACAAAAAATTTACATCATTCAATCAAAGAATGTACTGTACATTTTTCCAGGAAAAAGTGTATATTATTCCAATAAAAAATACATTGAGGATATTTCTATACTTCTGTATTAATTCAATACAATAAATTTCAATGAAATGTGATTTTATTTGGACTCACTGGTAATGAAAACTTATCGCCAAAGGAAATGGACTTTGCAAGTAAACTTCTAATTCGAGACAAGGTTGTTTTTCATTGCTGGGGTAGAGGTGGGGATAATAAAAAGTTAGTCTCGCAGATCAATTGATTGTTTTGGTCTTACATAATTGATTTATGTTTTAATCCCGAACACAACCAATGATTTTCCCTTCTGTTACAATTAAAAATCCTAATTTTTAAATATCTTCCCAGACATAAATAAAATCTTCATTATTCTTGCACAAAAATCAAGCTTTGGTAATATTTACTTTGATATTAATTGTTTTATTTTTGTAGTTTCATTCGGACATACATACATACATACATACATACATACCAACTATCCTTTATATATGTATAAGATGAAAATGTTCTTATAATATATTAAAAGGTTCAAAGTAACCTTCCAATGTGGGTACATATGTGTACATAAATTAATCCAACAAAGAAGTTATATATAATAATAAACATAGACTTTATTTTGTGAGCACGTGGAGAAAATACATACATGACAGGTATACACATACTCATGAAAAAGTACAGTAAGATATATGGAACAGATTCAAAAATATACATAAAGGATGTAGCACTAAGTCCTACAGAAGTGATACAGAGTTACATGTAAAAATTAGTCACTTACTGATAATTTTCTGGGTGGGGGGAAAGCCCCCCCCCCTCACTTAAGGGTCAGAGGCACCAAGCACCTAACTCATGTGCAATGGTTGCCGAACCGAGAGAAAGAAACTTCAGAATTCCTGGGCTACTGCCAAAATACTCTAGCCACCTATAGGCGAAAACCTGTCAGCAAGGGAAGATAACCCCTTTGGACCTATGTCCATCCAAACAGGGGCAGACAATCGTTACATATGTATAGATTAAAACACATTTATTCTGTTGGGTCAGTAAAATGGTGATTCCTGTATATAGAGTGAGTGAGGGAGAGGCTCTCTGTGATTGGATATACCAATCACGTGATGAGCCCAGAAGTTTAGGCGCAATATCCAAAATCCCGGCAGATAGATTCCACCAGCGGTTCCATGAGGCAGCGATTTGAAAGGCTCCAAGAAATCACCCTAACATACCAGATATCTTCTCCAACGCGCCGGTAAGTCCCTTAAACTCAGCTTTATATACAGGAAGGACTTTATATTGTTATTTGTTGTTTCATGTGCTGTCCAATAAATTGTTTGAATTAAAGGAAATATTAATTCCATTCTTCTTGTTGTTAGCCTTAGAATTGAATGCTATACTAACACAATAATTTTGTATTAAAACCCTTTTGAAATGCATACACCCATCTCTAAATAGTAGGACTGATTGGTTTATATAGCGCACTATCAGTTTTAGATTAGTATTTTTCTAGTAGTAGGAGGCCGAAAAGCAGTAGCCAGCGAACAGGCAAGTCATGAATACTAATCCTCCCCAAACCAGGTGAACAAATACATGTAAGCTTTAATACTAATAAGACTTTGTAAAAAGGAAAATTCATTATCCAAACTACATCTTTGTAACTTGTTGTTCATTTATAATACACATATAAAGGACAATTTTTGTTACGACTCAAACTTCTCTGTTTATTACTTGTACTGTTTTGCTTGTTTCTTTAATGTTAGATTTTGCATAAAAATCACCTCCAACCAACATACAACAGTACTGGTTGACTTGTATAGAGCACTATCAGTTTTAGATTAGTAGATTAGAAATTTATCTAAATTATGTGTTTCAGTTATTGAGTATAATGTAAGAATTTTATTTCCTTTTGTTGATCTGACCTTGTAAAATTACATGTTTACATTTTCTACTTTTTTTTTTTTACCAATAATAAATTAGTACGTTTCAAAAGTTTATCAAAATGTCTTAAGTTTATTAATCTTTTCTTAAACATCTTATCACTTTGGTCTTTGCTGTAATACGAGGGTGAGTCAAAAAATTTAAGTTGAAAAATCAAATTTTCAGCTTATACTTTTAAGAGCACAATAATGGTCTTTCTTTTCATTAGGTACCACCAATTTTCCCTGTGAAATTTAACCCCACACACATATACACACACTATATTTAACACAATGAAACTTGCATAAAGGTTAATATTATCTTCAAAAATTCTTGTCTATTCAAAAGAAGAAACATTTTTTTTTAAATCCTGATTTTTGGAGAAAAAAAAATTTCAGCTTGTGGAAATAATGAAAATTATGAACGAAAACAATGTTTACATTTTTGCACCGTTAAATCAATTGAAATTTAACATAGCCAAAAACAAGATACGACTAGAGGCTTTTTACAAAATTCTATGAAAAATCAATTAATGGTTCGATTTTTGCAAAAATTTCCATAACACACACACAAAAATGTATAATGATTGACAAAGATTAATCTAATAAATTATTCAAGATAATATTACTACCAGTATAAATAAATTAATTGAAATTAAGATGAAAGAAATACTAGTAAAAAATGAATAATGGTTGATAATGCATCATCTAATAAAAGATTTAAGATAATATTTCTACTTGGTTTATTAATTAAATGCCTTAATATGGCAATTGGTCTAGGAGAAGGAAAACTCTGAATTTAAACCTGTTAATCTCTCCCTCCAGCTATGGGTAAATAGTCAAGCAGACAAGGCTTTTTAATCTTGGTATGGTACCGATCTAGGAAATGGAAAACTCTGAATTGAAGCCTGTTAAAATCCACTGAAAAAATTGATCTTTTGTCACATCCTGCTTGTGGTGTAGGGACTCGATAAATACATATTGGACTCTTTAGCTTTAATATGGCAACCAGCCTTGGAGAAGGAAAACCCTAAATTCAAACCCATTAAACTCTGCTTAAAAATTAACCTTGATAATATAATAGTTTTGTAGATATGTATATTAGATTAGCTTTTGAATAAGTTTGTGGAGTGCCCTATTGTCGGTATCAGCCAATCAGCGAGGGAGTCTATCCCCTTTTCACTAGCGCTAGACCAAAGGGATTGTTTTTGCGTCTAAGGTGGAGTGCCACACCTACCATAAGCTCCTTACTTTACCGCACAGATTCCTGTGCTACTCATACGCTGAGTTGGCGAGGACTAGAATCGAACTAGGAACCTTGTGGTTTCTAGCCGAACGCTCTACCGACTGAGCTAACCCGGCCCCTTTAGTCTGTAGATGTATATATTAGATTAGCTTTTGAATAAGTAAAGTTTGTGGAGTGCCTTATTGTCGGTATCAGCCAATCAGCGAGGGAGTCTATCCTCTTTTCTAGTATTTGACCAAAAAGATTGTTTTTATCAGATTATCCAAGCTGTGCTACTCATGTGCTGAATTAGTAAAGACTAGTATTGATAATGCATCATTGCATAAAAGATTTAAGATAATATTTCTACTTTTTTTATTAATGGCAATACAAAATTATCTTATTATCTATTAAGTAGTAAATAAAATCTGCAGAGTGGTCTATTGTTGGTATCAGCCAAACAGTGTAGGAGTCTATCCCCTTTTTGCTAATGCTAGACATGAGAGATTGTTTTTTTTGTTGAGGTGGAGTACCACAACTACCATCAACTCTAAGATGCTTTACCACCCAGATTATGCAAACTATACTACTCATGTGCTAAGTTAGTAAGGACTGGTATTGAACCTAAAACCTTCTGATTCATTAGTGAATGCTCTACTGACTGAGCTAAACCAGCTTTTGAATAATAATATGTAAAAATGAAAATACTTATGATATATTCTGATATATCAGTATGATTTTTTTCTTTTCGCTCTTATAAAAGTAATCCAAAATAATATGAATATGAAAATATTTATAGATTCAAATATACTTTGTTAATCAAATATTGATTCTGTAAAATACTGACATTATTTTCCCTTTCTTTATGAATGTATTGAGAGAAGAAAACAAAAAAAGAAGTTCTTTTTCGCAACATCTGTATGTTTAAGGTTTTCAGATTATAATTTTGAAGGAAATATTTTGGTGGGAAATTGACACCAGGGCCAAATAGAAAAAACAAAAAAAAAACTTGTATGAAAGTTAATTTTATCATCCAAACCTTTTTGCCGATTTTTGTAAGAAGAAATATTGCCGAGAATTCTTGTATAAAAACTCTTGAAGAAGAAAACTCTATAGAACTGAAGATATTTGCAAAAATCAATAATGTAAAAGAATTGTTTCACAAATGTTAACAAAATTGACATTGATATGTAAGTAGGTCTACGCTATGAATAGACTTATATAGCAAATCATGATGTATATATATATATATATATATATATTATATATATATATATTTTGTTTTATTTTTAATATATTGTATTTAAAATGTGCATGTTACGGGAGATTATCCACGACATAAATGGCAATTTCTGTCTGTGTATTATCAGTTCGTATCTACACCAGTGATCTCAGCATGATAAAACTTTTCATACATGTTAAGTTAATATTCAATAACAGGACTGGCTAACTGGATTTCAATAAAAATCAATAATGGAACCTCTGGAGACATTTTTACAATGGAGGGGGAAAGAGAAGATGTTTCAATGAGAGATGGTGAAGTAATAGTATGTTGAAATCAAGTAACAGCAATAGCAATATATTGTATTTTAAAGGTGCATTCCACACATGTTAAGCTAATATTCAGAAAAAGGACTGGCTAATTGGATTTCAATAAAAGTCAATAATCAAACCCCTGGAGACATTTTTACAATGGAGGAGGAAAGAATACATTTCAGTGAGAGAGGGAGAAGTTATATGTTGAAATCAAGTAACATTGATAAAGTCCTTATTTAAATGAGATCATTATAATGCTTTGTTTGCACAACAGTCAAATTATTCAAAATGATTTCCCATGTTGAACCATTGCACTGCTCGGATAGGCAAAGTCTAGACACTT